>VWZN01014821.1:159314-174123 GCA_013396955.1 Regulus satrapa
GTTAATTATATGGCATATGATACAGTTTTCACAATGGCTGGTACAACATAGTGACTCACAAATTATAGAAATATTTTCCTTCTTATTTTTTTCTTGCTAATTGACTTTTCTTTGTTTGTCTTTGATTCATATTGTCAGGAAGAAAACATCTCATTATCTGACCTTGTCACTGGCCTTTATTGTATTATATCTGAAATTTAGGTAGGACACAAAAAGTGGGCAAAAATAAATTATTCTGCCCTTTCATATCTACTCACTTAAGGGATCTTGACTTTTTTTGAACTTTTCTTCTGTAGACAAGACTTGATAAGACAATATGTAGCAATTTGTATGAATATTTCAGGGTAAAACAATAACTTCTTGTTAGTCTCAAGCCCTTGGATCATTCAAAGTCAAAGCAGCAGAAATCCTTGAGGCTTACTACAGTCTATCTCAGTGTTGAACCTGTATATTACAAGTTATAATCCCTGTAAAGAGAAGGCACTTTGTCATGTTCCCCCCCACTGCCTTTGTTTCTGTGACATTTTAAACAGACTTCTGGGATCTCTTGGCAAATCCAATGCATTGTTGGTGATCCCTTTCTGGTAGATGCTTCCTGCCAGCCCAGGGAACAAAAAAATGATTATGAGGAGCATGAATAAAACTCCTTCAAAGCTGACATAGGCATTGACTATGGGTTCAAGTTCTTCAAGCAGCTCATCACTGGGGAAGAAAATGACGTAAGCATTGTACTTCTTTTGACCTTTGGGTACATTTTTCGTTTTGGCTAGGAATTCTATGTGAAAAGTATTTTATCATCTCAACAGTTTTTAAAATAACTATAAAAACAGTTCACCCTCAGACAACACATAAGGCTTTATTTGGGAAAGAGAATTAGTATGATAAAGCTGACAGTCACTCTTTATTCAGGAGAGATTCAGCAAGCTGTTACTACTTCTGTTTTAACAAGAAACATTAAAAAATTGTTATTTCACTGAAATACAATGTTGCTTAGACACTAAAGAATAAGGAGTTTCTGTGGTGCTAAAAAATGAATGTGAGCATATCTGTGTGCAGATTACCTAGGAAAAGACAAATAAAGTCAAAGGAACAATCAAAATGCCATAGAGACAAAAGCATAAAATGACCCTGAAGAAAGACTGGGAATGCCTCTCAGGAAAGGAATCCTGGGAAAATGCTGAGAAATGTAAGAAGACAAATTGTCTCCAGCTATTTGATGCATGCTGTATTCTTAGAAAGAAGGTTTTGTGAATTCTTTGTAAATGAACATAGTCTATGAAATAATTTCTGTTCTCTAATGAAAATAGTTCAAAGCATTTCACTGGTCATGTGCTAATATCAAAGGGATGGAATTGCTATTAGATTCTGTATTATTCTTTCAGAAAAGCCCCATGTGATACTGTTGAGTGAAAATAGCTTGGAGGGTAGAAAGAACCTCAGCTAATCCCACGTATGTAGATATTGAAAAAGGAATTTGCATGACAAGACTCTGAAAATTTCAGTGCTCACTGTATGGTATTTGTGCATGAAGATTTAATAAAGGATGTGTAATTTTCCAGGCCAAACCCTCAAATAGTTTGGATTGAGGAGTTATTGTGATAATAATTCTTATGACACACACACAAAAAAAGTTAGAAAATGGGATTTCTTTTAATTTCTGATTAATTTTTAGGAAAAAACCCCTCTGATTATATATTTTTAAAGGTCTAAGCTGCCATAGAATTTCCACTATGTTTTATCACTTCTCTAGGGAAGAGTAAGACATAAATTGATTTGTAGAAAACAAATTCATCTTCAACATTCTGTAAAATCCAGGCTCTTTATTAAACACTACTATGTGTGAATTAACTTGCTTTTGAATACTGAAAATTCTTAAAATCAAGAGTCTTAAGCTATAGAAGAAAACTGAAGAACCTTAGTCTAGGACTTGAAACTGCTGTAATAAGAGCACCAAGAATTCCAAACGCTGTTATGCTCATTAGAGAGGGATTGAGAGATGTTTATAGTTTAGATAAAATAAGATCATATAATTAGTAGACTAATGAATCTAATGTAGATGTGACACACATATTATCAATGTCAAATGCATTAAGTCTTACAAATAATTAAGCACTTTTAGTGGTCCATTTTGCTAATGCAAGGCTAAAACATTTCCAAGTTTATTCAAGAAGCAGCCAAAACAATTAAATATTTTTTCAAATGTTGTGTCCTTCACATTTTTCTATCCTAGCATTCATGATAGCTAGAACTGAAACCTGTAGATTTCTCGGTATTTTAGAGTATTAGTACAAAGTAAAACATGACTGTGTGATAACTAAGAAAAATCATCATTTTATCAGGCAAAGCTTGATATAAAAGAGAAACATAAAATTTTTGCAATTATACTCCATAGCCTATTCTTAACTGTCTTAGTACAAATCAGGGTATTAAAAATACGTCTACAATTTTGATGTTATATTGACAACTATTATTTAAGTAGGCATTAGAACAAAAAGAATTCATAAAATTAGCAAGGAATATGAAATATCTCCATATAAAACTGGTGATTAAGAAATCCACAAAGCCACTGACTTTGAGAAACTGACTTCAATTTCTCATTAATTTCTTACTTTGTTTGCCTCAAATAGTGCTTCTCTTATTTTATGTTGGCCACTCCTTTTATACACCACAGTGTCTTTATCTTCAAACTAAATTAAGTTTAGTTTTTAAAGAATTTCACTTACATATAAACTTATTACAGAGATATAATTCCAAATACTATTTAGGGACCCTGATGATAAACATGGTGATCAAAATAATGATTATGGCATTACAGTACATGCAATTCCAAACTGCATCAAGGCACATAATTTCCCATCTTTCTTAGTATGTATAGTATATTATTAATCTCCAAGACTTGCAGTTTTCTATGGTGTCTTTTTATATATTTCTAGATCTTAAATTAGAATTTTCAAAGTATTTCTTTTTGGTTTGTTTCTCATTTGAATGCATTGCATTCACAGACATTTGAAAAAGGATACAAGCTCTTTTCAACAACTTATGTCAAAACAAGTATATGGCCGAGTAACTTTCAAATGAACCCTAAAATGACACATTTGTCAGTGGCACCTCCTGAGATATTAGTTTAGTCTTCCTCATACCACTAATTTACACAGCCATCATGATTTGAGACATGCAAAAAAATGACAGCCAAGAAAAAATGGAGATTAACTGCTGAGATTGCAAGTAATATCCTCTTAAATTTAATTAGTATTTTGGCTTAACTTTATTTTTAGGTTCAAAAAAGTCAAGATCAAAATGTTTAATTTATTTTTTCAAGCAGAACTCAATACCTGATATAATCAGCCAAATTTCCAGAAAAGTTTGATTTCCTCTGAAAATCAAATTCCCCCTTTTTGTAATGCGCCTTTACTGGGTCTTGATTTAATGGCAAATGAGCCATGAGCTTTTTACCTCTTCCTTTTTTCCTTCATGTTAGTAACATTGCTTTTTTCCTTATTGGGAACTTGTGTCTATTGTCCTATTGTTTCTACCAGTATCTATTGTGCTACTTATTGCGTCTTTATGTATTTCCTACAATGAAGCATAATGGTAATTCAAAATTTTTCTAAAATAGAAATGAAGCAGTAGATACCATCTTTCAATTTTTACATTATCAGCTAAATAAGGTTTCAAAATTAAAAACCTGAAAAATCCAATATTATATCCTAATTTATAAAGATATTTCATAAATATAAGTAAGAGACATGCAGTTTATGACAGTCAGTATACAAATATAGAACAAGTTTCTTAAATAAAAATACCAAGAACATTTTTATGTGAACATGTGAGTCTTCTATGAGGATCATCAGTTATCTGTAGTAATGACATGTAATAAGGGAAGTACTTCCATTGTTATTTTATTTTCACAGTGCAAGACAGAGTGCACTGTGAAACCTTATCCTTTCTTTTGGAGAACTTCCCATGAAAAAACAGACTCAAAAGTGCAATATCCATACTACCTGAACTTTAAGAAAAGTATTTAATGCATTTCTGTCAGTCTATAATAGCTATATCACTTTCTAGAAAGCCTGCTGGGTTGAGTTGTAGGACTGAAAATGTGCTGTTTCTTATCTGGTTCCATTCACCAGTATAGTCTTATATAAATAATCATCTTCATCTTATGATCTTTACTTCCAAAGAGCTTTCTATAGTTAAAACTAATTTCTGAAGTTCCATGTTATTTCCTGAACTTATTTTATCTCTGAATCAGTCAAGTGCCTTACTCCCATCTAATTCAGACTTTGTCAAACTGTACATCAAGGGCTACAATTTATGTTTACTTTTAAGAAATATTATACAGGCTTTTAAGTAAATTGCCAGGTGGGAAAAATGAAAGTAAAAGATATAATACACAGTTTTATCCCAAAGATATTTTTAGCATGATGAAAAAAGCATAATCTTGAACTGGAACAATTATGTTAGATACTTGCTCTTACAGTATTAACATCGTGTTCTGTGATGTGATCTTACCACTGAATCTCCAGTGGTTACTGCAGTTCAGTTTAGGAAACAGTAACAAAACTGCTTAATCTACTGTAAGACTTAGATCCTTATGTAATTTCATTTTTCTGCGGACAACACTGTAAACATGGGTGAGATGACATCAATAAAGTCTTCTCTGAAGTACGTAGTGCTTAGAGAATTAACAGAAAATTAGCTAATGATAGTGAAAGCAGAAGTCAGTGAAGAATCACAAAATATCCAGAATAAAACTAGTCTCACAGTCCATTAATTATTTGATTTCTAGGTGCATGTATTATGAAACATTATTATTTGAATCTCTGTGATAACATAACATAACAGTTTATGTTAACCTTTGAATAAGATTATGGTATACTATATATATATACTCTTTCCATATAGCAGAGAGTAAGTGGAGGTTATAGAGTTTACCTTGTTTCTTCTTTCTGCCGAACAAAGAAGAACGGGTGATATTAACCATTCTTTTCCTTATCGGATGATGCTGCTTAAAAATCACATCATTGATTGCGTGCCATCACTGAGGAGAACTGAAAAAATCATATGGGTGAGTCAAAGATTAAAAGCATATGTAAAAATACTTCAATCAACCATCATACTTTAAATAGCATATTATTTGTGTGTTATCTGGAAATGACTGAAGAAAAGAGTCCCATGAAGTAAACTGGTCACCATTTCACAAACACCTTCTGATTGTGAAAGTTAGTAAAAACTGTAAGAATAAATTGATGTGTGATTTATGCATGTGATAAAACACAATTTTGTAACGTGAAGAATGATATACCATACAGATTTTCCAAGCATGATTCTCTGCAGTATTAAGCAGAATTATGGGACACTCCCAAAACCTGATGCCAAATTTAATGGAAAAACTTTCAAATTATTTGATTTTTTTAATTTTTGTTTTCTTCTTTTTGTTTTGGTTTCTTTTTGTTTTTTCTTTTGCGCTGCTTTTACAGACCATGAAATTATTTGCTGGGGTGGCTGGGGTGTGGTTTAAATACATGATTAAATCCTCTTTTCTGATCTTTTACCAGTATTATCAATGAATTCTGGAATAGTCCTGTAACAACAAATTTACTGGATCTGCATGATGAATAGTAATAATATACTACAGAAAATGTCAGACTTTTTACAGACTTCCACTATATGGACAAAAACATAAAAATTACACCAACTTTCATAAATTCAGCTGTTTGAGCAAATAAGAAAAAAAAAAAAAATATAGTCTAGCTGCTTCCTAAAGTTGTTCCTACTACTATTCCACCTGAAAGGCACTGACCTCTTCTCTTTGGAGATTAGTGATGGCCCAAGGGAACTGCATGAAGCTGTTCCAGAGGAGTTTTAGGTTGGATATCAGCATAAGATTCTTCCTCCAGAGGGTGTTTGGGCACTGGAACAGATTCCCCAGGGAAGTGGTCACAGCACCAAGGCTGACAGATCAGGAAGTGTTTGGACAATGCTTTCAGGCACAGCGTGTGACTCTTGGGATGTCCTGTGCAGGGCCAGGAATCAGACTCAATGATCCTTTTGGGTTCCTTCCAACTGAGAATATTTTATGATTCAGTGATTCTATGAAAAATGCTGCACTGAAATACAGGAAAAAAATAAATGTAATTGGATGATTTACTAAAATACATTGTAGAACAGTCCTTGTCGCAGTCCCCATTCCTGGGAATTTCAGGTTCTGAGACCTCTTGTGTTTTGTAATATGGCACCTCAGTTTAAAAAGAAAAAAGCAAACAAAAAAAAAAATGTCCTTTCTGAAAACTGAGTAGTATAAAATACTGACACACTAAGTTGAAAAATTCTATCAACAATAAAAACTGAAGATTGCTCAATTAAGTGAGCTGTATTTTCAAAGCATGCATTTTTGTTGAAAAAATTCATACTATGCAGATAGAGAAGAAGGTTAAAATCAAAATATGGTAAATTTCAAAGCGGCTGTTCTGGAGTAGAAGACAGATCTTTCTCTGCCAAGAAAAATGTGCAGTAATCTATGCATCAGCTTTCACAGACCTTCCATCTCCATAAGAAAAGTTCTGCAGACACCAGTTCAAACTCTGACCTAAATTTTGAGGGAGCTATACTGAAATCCACCACGGAGTCATCCATGGATTTCTAACTGTTTTGAAGAACAAACAATATATGACCACTGTGTACAGTATACAAATACACTCCAGTTTCTGTAATCTTTTCATTAACAGATGAGCTATTGAAAAATTACTCATATTGCTCAAGAAAAATATAATTCCTGCTCACAGTTTGAGAGGATGTCAGTAACAGCTTGCCTTAAATTTCAATGCTGTTTGGACAAAGCCTTAAGCACTTTTCTGAAGAAAACAACACAAAAAAAATTGTATACCTACAAAATTTTCATTAAAATTCCAGCTGTTACTCAGTGATCCTAATCTTGAATTTAGCAATGAAAATGTCTTAGAGGGAAGTGTCAGCTAAAAAGAAATATGTGTTCCACTATAATAAAGCTGTTTCTAACTCTTAAGCTCTGATAAAATGTCATCTTCCTGATAACCAGTCATCTATATTACATCTACTATCCAGAGCTAGAATTAACATCCTGCTGGGAGTACTAAGGCAAGTCTTCACTGACACAAAGGGAATAAGCAGATCATGTAGGCTTGATAATATTTTCCCACATTTAAGCATGAATTTGGTTTATTGCTATTTGCTTTCCTATTGGGCATATTTTCTTTGAATATGTAGGTATTCAAGATACACTGTAAAAAACCTGCTTGGCACAGCTTATATCTGAAAGGAACCTCATCATAAAACCACTTTACATCAACTAAACAAGATTTAGAAATCAGCAAGAACTTTTATCTTACCCTTATTGGGCTACAAGAATAAAATCTTAAATTTGGTCATATGGTAGGAAAAAATGTTTCTGAAAATTAAGTGTACTGTAATGCTGACATATTAATGACCAACCAAGAAGATTTATTACTGAGTATTATGCATTATACAGGTATTGTCACCCAGAGTTTGTGCACAAAACTAGAGTTAGAATATTTGAAAGAGAAATTTGAGAATTTTTTTTGACATTATTTTATGGAAGGAGATGTCTCCTTCCATAAAAATTATGCACACTCAGAATCTTAGAATAGCCCAGGTTGGGAGATATCTCCGAAGATCTTGTATTGCATTCTTCTATGCAAAGCAGGGTCAACTTTGAAGCAAGAGCCAAATTCTAAGGTAAATTTCCAGTTGAATTTTTTAATATATGCAAGCATGGACATGTCACAACTTCTCTGCCAACTTAGCATGCCATAAATCTGATGCGGCAGCTATCAGCCATTTGCATGAAAAGAAGTAGGATTTAGTGGTCTTACAAATGTTCACCTCCTCAGCTCAGTGAGTAGAAAGAAAAAAGAGACTGCTTTGACAATGGATAGCTCTCTGTGGACATAAAATTATTTTTCTTACAAGTTACTCTTTTGGAATCCCCCCAATACAAGTCATATAGCTTTAACAGTAAGTGAAATCTCAAAATAGAAGTGATGATTAAAAATCGGCCATCGTTCTTGTAGATTTTAAGCTGTGCCATATCGGAAATAGCTGTCTTTTGGTAAATTTCTGTAAAAGGGGGTTGGAAATTAGATTATAGAGTCTTTGAAATGTGAAGTTAATGATTCAAACTACGACCTATTTTTTTCTATTCTATATTCTCTAGGCTGCAGATGACATACTCTGTGAAAATCAGACCTATATCAACAGCAAATAGGCCCTTTGTCTCTTCACTGTTCCCACTGTAAAATGAGCTATAGGAGCTTATCTCCCTGGCTAAAACTGATTTAATGTATGTGCTACCATAATAAGCACTTCTCATTGCTTGTTAAAAAATTGAAAATTATTCAATAAAAACACTTTGAAAAAGTCTACAGAAATGAAAGTTGTTATTTCTCGTTTTCTTCAAATTTGATGCAAATGTAACTGTGGAAGTCTCCTCACCTTCTTACTGAAAATTAACAACTGTAAATTCATTCATAAATACTGCAATTTTTCCTCTTCAGCCTCATATGAGTGTTCCAAACCGCTCTTTTAGATCACACCTGTGTTCCAGTAATGATTTATGTTGTATATATAATTTAAAATGCAATCCGTAATAAAATTCATTTAAATATTTGCCTTTGCACTTTGCTTGCACTGTTCTACTGAATCTCTTTACAAGCACTTTATAGAAAACATTTATAATCACATTGTACAATTATTGTCAATCATGTAAATTATCTTTGGTTTCAATTTGAAAAATATTGGTGGTGGGCTCTGAGTCATTTTCTGTATCATCAGTAGAGATAAAATTAAAGGGAATGAAGCAGAGTCACAAATAAAATTTAGCAAGAGCTATAAAGAAAGACGAGCTGCTCTTAGTTATACTGTGATATTAGAATGCAAAATACCCTATTATAACGCAGATGACAGAGTCACATGAAACTGTGAGCTTATAACTATATTCAAAATTTAGTATCCTTGTGAATATATATCAAAGACTGAATGTGTGGTTACTATTAAAGTCCAAAGGAGTAAGAAACTCCATTATACTTCTGATTATAATTTTTTAAGTGAAAAATTGCAGAAAAGGAATTCTAAACTAATCTATTAGAAGAAAAGAAGGAAAACAAAGGTCGTTACTAACAAAAATTTCCAACAGAAGGCTTGAGCAAAATCTCCCTCTATATATAGCTTTCAGAAATATGCAAACAAAATTAATCCAAAGCAAGTTTGACGCATGAAGAAAATGATAAACCTCCAACATATCCATGTAGATTTGCTCTAGGTTGGTCACAGTCTCTACAGATGAAGAAAAATAGGTGATCACCAAGCAGTAGCTGGAAACCCAACAGCGTTCTAACTTTCATTTTCATCATATGCTTGTAAAGTGTCGGTAAATTTTAAAGGAAAAGATAAAACATTATACTTAGTTCTTTATCCTGTATAAAAGCCAATTTGGTTTAATAAAAATGTATTGCTCCAAGAAGAGGATTTAAAAAAAAAATATATATACATTCACACTCTACCCAAGAATAAACTTTAAAAATCCTACCCTAGATTTTTGGTTGTGATATCAGTAGTCCTGTGTATATTTGCCCCTCCAAATGGTAGACTAAAACCCAAAACTTTTTTGCATTCATTTAAAGATTTTGTAGCATATGAAAGTTGACAGACTACATTTCATCTTGAATTTTGGTGATTATGAATCAAGGCAATACACTGTTGTATTAACTAAGCTAAGGGATAATAATAATAATAATANAGAAAGAAAGTGTTAAAGGGAATCTGGCTACCAAAATTATTCCATCTTGTACTTTTGAGAAAGGCACAACTCAAAAAAGGATGTACTGGGAGAGAAGTCATCTTCAGAGAGAAAAGGCTAAGCAATATTAGGAACAAAAGTAGTGGAGGAACTTAAAGTGAAATCCAATTCAATAACAGTAGAGTTTTTGTGCTCAAACATCTGTGGAAAGGTGTTGCTTCATTAAAATGAGTAGGATGCTAAATGGTTTGGGCTGAGAGGCCAAGTACCAAAGCTTGGCTTTCTGGAGTACTTCCAAGAAAATGCATTTCTTAGAACAATTACCAGGCTTGTCTTAGAACAGTGCGTTTATTAAAGGATCAAGTATCTTGTCATAACTAAGATTTTAAAAGGATGAATAGGCAGTAATTCCAAAATGGGTAAGATTACCAAAGAAGTAATGGTAGCTGTTCTTTCTCCTAAAGAATATTGGCATTAAGAAATGCAATTGGGCCTTAACAATGGTATTGGTTCAGGAATAAATCTGATGCATTAGATCAAGGAATAGAACTGGGGCTTCAGAAATGTCCTTACTTTTAATTTCATACCATAGTATAACTACTAAAGTATTTTCATTGTCTCTCATCTACAGTGTTACTAAAGAAAATCTGGGAATTCAAGCCTTTAATTTAACTTTCATGACTCCATGATTAACATATTTGTAATGATCTTATTCTTTTGCTAATAAAAGTAGAGGAGCACATAATACTGGGAAGAATGAAGGTCATGGTAGAAGAACCTGGCATTCTTCCACAAAGGGGAACAAGAGATGATGTAGGTACCAACCTCATACTTTGAAACTAGATTAAAAATCTTTCTAAGGTGAAAATGATCTCATACTAATTTCCAAAAGTTCTTATCACAAACCCACTACTCAGCTGGCATGAGTTCTTGATGACAAACCTGAGACTGACTAAAATGGATAGGACAACTCTCCTAGCAAAAGTAGCAATGAGAAATATTGGCAGAGTTGGGGAGGCCTGCCTACAACTGTCTTGAGACAGTGCTTCTTTTTATTTTAATATCACAATATCTAGCATGATTTTCTAACCTGAAGAAAATCCCATATCACTCTGTAGTAGCACAACCCAAATGAGTAAAACTGAAAATATGCCAACCTGCTATTAATAACTGACAGACTTGGATAGCTGTTAATAGTTTCTCAGATTGTTTTGGGAAGAAGACAGCATGTCACCAAGCTTCTAGGTAAGGCTAGTTTACAAGACAAACTAAACAGAAGGCTTGTTCTGTAGAAGCAATACACAACACTGTCATTACAAAAGCTTCATGTTTGGCAGAACAATCACACTCCCCTTTAATCCTGGGATCTGTAAGACCCTGCNTCAGTTTGGATCCTGCCAATATCACTTCATCTCAAGCCACTTGCTGGGACGCTGAGCACATCCATCCTCTCCTGTAGGCGTTATTTCTACCCAACAAAGAGAGTGTGCTTGGTTCCAGAGACTGTTAGTCTTCAGTTTCATGGGCACAAAAACAATTCAAAATGTACTATGAATAGTGAATAGGAAAAAACAAACCCTTAGCTGTCAGTAGCAGGCACAGCATCATGGAGGGCCTCTCCATTAGTAGATAGCTGTCTTGTAAAAATAATCCTTGGCAGAAACAGAACTTGCAGCATGTTCAAGGAAGGAAATTTTCTAGAAAGATGTAATGATTTTCCAGATTATTTCAAGAATTTTTGACTAATCTTCAATCATTTTTGGTATGCTCACTTTTATTTCACAAAATTTCATAGAATTTCTACCAGCAGCTTTAGTGGTACAATAGTTACCATTATAAACATTTATAAAACAGAAGATAATATTTCTGAATAGGAAAGCACACTGGATAAACCCAGTCTCTCTTCTTAAAAAACATACTGTGTATACATAAGGAAATACATATTTTTAAAAAGGTTTACAAGAAAAATGCTATCACTTAAAAATAGGAGTGGGAAAATATTTTTTAGGATATCTTAACTACACTTTTTTCTTCACATTTGTATAGCACAAAGTTCATGCCTAATACTGCTGTGACTGATATTTCTGCAATACAATTGAGGAGGTTGCAAAATATTGTGTGTCAGGGAAGATGTGGGGTTTCATGTGCACAGATCCTTCAAATGTTCCACCTTACACTGTGCACATCAGATATCCTATTTTGGGACGTCCAATACAGCTCTGAAACCACAGAAAACAAACTGTTTAAAAAGTGCCGTTTCAGCAATTTTGAGAGCATTTGATTTTTAAGCATCACCACATAGCTCCTGCTCCTTATAATAAGTATAATGAACTGGAGCAGCAGGTTGTACTTCCCAGAGACAAAATATTCCATTGTCTGATGGGAAGCTTAACATAAATTCTGAAGAAAGATTTATCTCTCTCTCTCCAAAAAAAAGTATGGTGGGGGCAGGCTTCTTCAATTTTAGCAGAAGCTTGTCCTCAGCTTTATTGCATGCATTTCACCATATTCCAGGAAAGAACATACAGAGGAAAAACACCTGAAAAGAAGCCAGGTAGTGGCATGTGGTAGCCTACGTCTCCAGAATATATGATGTGTGTACAGCCTACGGGTAGGCTGTACACTGAGACATTAAAAAATATCCAAATCATCACTTCAACACTTACCATTGCACCTTTGCTTGTAGTCAACATTTGGTAAATTGAGAGGACAACCACAACATCCTATGAGCTGCTGCAGCAGCAGATGTCCTAAGTATGGCAGTCTCAATACAATCTGGATACAAGGGACTGAGATGGCTTTCAGCACTCTAGAAAAGAAAAGATTATATGTATGCTTAAATTAATTCTCATTTCTGCAAAAAAAAAAATACTGTCAGCATATACGTCATCAATATGTATATCCTTCTACAGAAGAAATCCTTCCAGGGACATTTTGACAATATGCATCTTGCTAAAGGATTACTCAGTCAAAAACCTGATATTACTTTTCTGCTTGTATGCTCAGTAGAATAATGGGCCATTAACTCTTGTTTTCTAAAAAGTGCCTTGAACTGCAGATAGAAACTTACATCTCATTATAGCCTTTGCTATGTTAATGTAAAAATCCAAACCACTGCTGCCTCTGCTGGAAGGTGGATTTTTCATGTTAGGTTTTGACACTTTGTAAAGCAGTACTAAAAGCTGAACCTGCTTTTGTTTAAAGGATCTCTACTGACATGTTGACAGATTATACCTAGGCTTCTACCCATGAAATCCAAATACCATGCACTTGCATTCCAGTTGCAATGAATTTACTTCTAAATTTTAAGTTTCTTCCCATGCCTATCTGTGATTATCCAAATTATTGAGTAGCTAACAGTGAACTGAACTGTTCCAGCAATAATGGTGCATTTGACTTCTAGTTCAAGATAAAACTTGAGAACAAGAGGGCCTTTAAATAAAGTGGTTAATTATGAATGTATGCTAAATCCAAAATAATTCAGCCAGTAGTACTGTGACATTGGTTTGTATATTTATTCTATGGTGTTTATCCAATTTCTTTGATATATGAACCAGGAAATCAAAATGATCTATGTAGAGTATTAGAGTGCAACTCAGGAAGTTCTGGCTTTTTTTACAGCATACAGGAAGTGAGCTTTCTTCTCCAGCAGGTATCATCATTGAGAACCTTTCTTACTCCATTTTAATTAAAAATTAGGAGGCCTAGCTATCAGATGGCGATTACATAAAAAATCCTTAATATATTAGTCCTCCTTTTAAATTGACATAAGCCATTGCTCAGGGTTAAGCTGGCATACTGATGCATAAATTATAAGGAAGAAGATTTATAAATAGCCAATCCTATTTGTAAGTACTGAATTTGATTCCTCTGTTAAGAATATCTGAGTCACTCAAGTAGACATATTTGACGGGCATGTGATCTAATTGTGTTACTGCTAAACTTCCAACAGTTGCTATTAGAAGCAAATTAGCAAGAGACCTTTGGATAATTCTACCACTCAAATCAAAGCCTCAGTCAATTAGCCATCTTAATAAATAACAGTTCCCTAAAATGAGACCGGAAAAAGAGACTAAATAAATATGCAAAAACCCTATAAGGTGAAAAATTTAACAATTTTCCAAAGGTCAGGAAGGAAGCCAGGATCCAAATTAGACTACAGGTTTGATTTTTCTACTCTTTTATCTTTTTTCAGGCATATTAAAACCAAAATACATTTTTTTCATTGTGATCAGAGGCCATATCTTTGAAAATAATTCGGTTCAGCTGCACGTCATGAGAGTCAGGAGGCTAGCATAGAGCAAAGAGTTTTGTCAGAGGTAATCACCAGGTAACTGGAGGCTTTTGGCTTTTGTGGGCCCTTTAGCTGTCTTGATTCTCACAAAATGAGAATTGGTGCTCTAAACAAGTAGTTTCCTTCTCCACAGCATTAGTTCTTCTCTGGGCAGAGAATGCACTTTATCACATCCATGCATACATAGTATATCTCTCTGTTCCTTGCTTTGATTTTGCCTATGTTGTCCCATCAACTTGCATACTGCAATTTTCTGTAGGTCTTGAAGTCAGCCCAGCCAACAGGTTGTTAATAGAGCAAACTAACTATACTTTCCATTGCTCTAGAGCATGTCTAAGCAAGATTCATGTTTAAGCATGATCCTAAGCAAGTCTTTTGGGAGATATGATGCTGCATATAAATATTCTTATACTATTTTTTAGGGGAAGATATGTAGAATAATTTGAAGAATAACTTGAAGCAACACATCAGCCTGTTAAAAAAAAAAAAATTAGAGATGAGGAAAAATATGCCTTGCAGTTGTGCAAGTGATAGAATTGATGATACTGTATGGTACAGGTTCTCATGATTTGGAATTGAATCCATATGAATCTCCCTCATATGCAGAGAAGAAACAACACTTAGCCAAGTGTTGCTGCTGAATAATGCATTTCATGCTTGCATTTTAAAAATCTACATTTAAAATACTGACTTGGCTGACAAAAAATGCCCAGCATAGAGTG
>VWZN01014821.1:181362-194733 GCA_013396955.1 Regulus satrapa
TTTAGTTACATACAATAAGCTAAATAAATTTGATCTCAAAGGAATTTGGTATTTCAGTAGCAGATTGCAATCTCTTCCAAACATCATAAAGAGCAACTTTTTTCACATTAGATATCAATATGCTTTCACTTCTGTAAATCAGGAGCTCGCCTACATATAACCTCTAATATATGTGTGCTGGTTTTGGCTAGAGTAGAGTTAATTCTCTTCACATGGCTAGTGTGAGGCTAGGTTTTGGATTTGTGCTGAACACAGAGCTGATAATATAAAGACGGTTTTATTATTGCTAAATTTACACAGAATCAAGGCCTTTTCTGCTTTGTGTGGCCATGCAGGTTGGGAGGAGACACAGCAGGGACAGGTGACCCCAACTGATCAGATGGATATTCCAGACTATGTGACATCATGCCCAGTATACACAGTGAGGGATTGAAGGAGGAAGAGGAGGAAATTTGGAGTGATGGTGTTTGTTTTCCCAAGTCACCGTTGCACGTGATGTGGCCTTGTTCTCCTGGAGATGGCTGAACACCTGTCTCCCCATAGGGAGCAGTGAACTAAGTCCTTGTTTTGCTTTACTTGTGTGTGCAGATTTTACTTCCCCTGTTAAGCTGTCTTTATCTCAGCCCATGAGTTTTCTAGATTTAACCCTTTTGATTTTCTGCCCAGTCCCACTGGTGAGGGAGTGAGCTGTCCAGGGCTTGGTTCCTGGCTGGAGTTAAACCACCAATTCAGGACTTTGGTCTGGCACTCTCTTCTGATCATCCATATTGTTTAACTGTTGTGGTTTTGGCCTGGATCACCTGGCATTCTGTGTGCCAGGAGCAGGCCTGGTGTGTGATCTGGGCAGGAAATATTTGGTGAAGATTTTACCCAGTGGCCTAGATAGAAAACTGCTGTCTTTGGTGTGGCATATTCTGAGTGGGTAAAAAGGCCCTGTGTCCCAAACCAAACCAAACCAAACCAAACCAAACCAACCTGACTGATTAATCTATTTGCAAAGATTTAAGTGTTACAGTGATTTGGGACCTCAAGATGTGATTGATCTTTTGTGTTTCTGGGTGTTCAGCAGAATATTTGGAATTTAGATTATTTAAGTCTGATGAAGTAATGAGTGGAGATGGAGAAATGAGTGGGAGATGAAGTAATGTTCTTAAATGTTGGAGCTGCTGTTTAAATATATTTGGGGAATCTCATCCTAAATGTTTTTACTATAAGCATAATCTGAAGGACCCTATGGCTGAATGCCAGGAAGTTCTTGGAATGGTATTTTCAGAAACAGTGAGGCACAATGACAAATAGGTCATTGCAAATGTAGTTTCAGCATCTGACAGAAACCTTCAAATTACACCACAAGTATACTTGAATTCATTATTTTTCATCAGTGCTCTGGATCCAGCCCTCCTGCTACCAGTTTAAAAAGCAGTTTCTCAAAGTGAAATCGAATTCCATCATTAGGGGACAGATTTTTCTAACAAGCTGGATTAGAGCAGCATCAGCATGAATTTCAAAAACTTGCATAGAGCTATAAATATAATGTGCAATATTTTTGCAATATCTAATGTGTTTTGGTCTAATGTTGAACATGTCCCATTGTTAAAACCAGCTGTGTTCTTTCACTTTTCATTCCTATAAAGCTATGATAAAGGCTGTCAAAGCAAACCCTGCAGCACCAGCCTTTCTTGATAAAAGTTCTGTGTACACAGTACACAGTAATCTCAAGATGGAACTTTGTTTCAAACCAGAACAAAATCTTCAGCTAATTATAAGTGAACTATATTAAGCACAAAAGGCAATTTCAATTTATACTGAACGAAGTTGCATTTTACTCTTTCAAAATGCTTTTGTCGAGGTTTCTGGAATTAATTGAAAATTCATTTTGCTTAATTTTCTAAGGTTATTTCTTTTATTGCTTTAAAGTAGACTGTATAATACTGTAACATCTAAATCCTCCCCNTTGTATTTAAAGCTTTAGAATAAGAAATGAATCATTCTTTTCATTCCTTACATCACATTAGTGCAGCAATCACTAAACTAACGGTCTTATTATGAACACATTCAAAGCACTTGGAGGAAAATTGCCAACAGAAGTTCGACACAGAAATAGGTCTGCTGTTTAAACAGAAGAGGATTAAAAATAAAATTGTAGTTTATAGGTGACTGGTTTAAGTTAAAAAAAAAAAAGCGCACTTCTATTTGTTTTGACTTTCCTGTATATGGTATAAAGAAAATGCGTGCATTTAAAAAAAAATTAATACTCTTAGCTATTTTAAGGCAGGATTTAATGGAACTACCACAGAATTGGCTCTTCTCCTTTTCCTGAAGGATTTAAGACCAGTGGGTAATTCTTGCATCCCTTTGTAATACAGGATTTGGCTGGACTTAGGCAAAGACATAAGGGTTAAAATGAGCTACATATATTACCTTGGCTCTACATTGTGAAAGAACCTTTGAGTGGCCATTTTTTTTGTCTCAGAGATGTCAACAGTAAAATCTATGAGCCAGAATTCAATTCACATTTTTTGGTAGGATTGATTATGTCAACAAGAAGAACATTTTTAACTCCTTGCAGAAACTGCAGAGTGGCATGTGGCTTTCTCCTTGAATGCAGAACTAATTTGCCAGTCACCCAGCATTGCATGAAGTGCCATCAACCCAGGATGTGAGCAGGGTTTTCTACAAGCCTCTTGTAGAACTTGGACTGAGTTCCTTATATTCCCTGGTTTGTTTACTGTGGGTAGCAGCTGCTCTAATCCAACAGCAAGCTTTCTGAAGCCCAGGTACAGGAGGCAATGTTGATGAGCAATTAAAAGTTCCAGACATTTCTTCTTGCCTTTTAGATCAAAGTAAAATTTGGGAAGAAACATTTTGAAACCAAGTTAGGAAAAAAGCAAAAAGACTGGAGGAGCAAAGGAAGTTTATTTTAAATGCATCACATCATCATTGCAGTTTCATCTGCCTACTCTGGGGTCTGCAATGCTTCTAAAAAAATAGGCTTACTTTCAGTGAGGAACTGCTGAACAGAATTCAGAGGCTGGCAGAAGTGACTCAGAGACAGCTCAAGTCTTCTCAGCAGTGGTAACCGATTTTAGTTCCCTAATGCTAAAGATAAAACTATCTCTAGGCTATAAGAAAGGATAAGAAGCATAGAGAGTAGTGGTTTGTCTTTCTACTATTAAAGGACTACAAGAGATGTTTAGTTTTGATGATTACTTGATATTCAGGGGCTAATGAATAGCCATAACAACATCATCTGAATATATAGGTAGGAGGCAGAGATCAATAGACTGGTCTGGTATGTCTGGCAAATGCGAACCAGAACGTGGAAGCTGTTATTTGAGCCAATGTGGTAGGTAAACCACAATGTGGTAGGTAAGCCAACTAGGTAAATCTGAAATACCTAAATCTAGCTCTGGTTGGACATTTCCAGTACATTGTTAAAAGGAAAGTGATCAATTGTGTAAGAAAAGAGGAGAGGAGTAAGAATCAGGTAGAACCCAGGGCTTGCAGGGATCAGTTGCTCCCCTGCAAATGATTACCAGTCTTCCTGTTGCTTAGCGGTTATTAGGCTTTTTAAAAAATTCATATGGTGTATATAGCTAGAAGACAGAAAAAGGATGCAATTTTTATCAAGGTATATTAAGAGAAAACTCTCGATCTGGGATGCATGGAACTCAGACCCAGAATGTAAAGGAAAAGTATGGACCAGTGGTTAACCTTATCATAGTGTACTGCAGACCTGCTAAGGGGTGGCTATCTGTGTGCCTGGTGAATTGTGTAGGAATCAGTGTTCTACCAGACAGGACTTTAATTACATTATAAAGCCATAGGGTGTTAGGACCCCTAATCACCCTTCCTGTTATGGAACATTAGGGCCACAGGAAGGTTCTTGCTGTGTTCAGAAGTTACCAGCCCAATATACCCAAGATCTTCTCCACTGGCTTGACCAATATAGGCAGATTTTTTGTCCCCCCTAGTAATTTACTACTTTTTAAATGTTGCAAAGTGTTGCACACCAGTGGTACATTAGGTGTGTCTTATGAAGTGTCATATTTAGTCCTCTTCCTTCAGTTTCAATGTGTAAATTGGTTTATGGGTCATACTTTTCTGTAATTTTCCATTTTTATTTAAATATTTCAATGGTATAGAAAAATGCTGAAAGTGGCTGAGTCTGCCAAGCTGGTAGTCACAGGTAATTCATGACTTTGACAGATACCTGTTTGTAAGCAAGCCTGAGACCAGAGGGAATGATATTCTTCGGCTGTATTTCTGGCTATCAGGAAAAGGAGGATTTTTAACCTTCTTCCAGAATAAGAAAAAATTAAAATTAGAGACCTAGTTTAGCTGAATTCTATTTTTCTATTAAAATTTAGAAATTTTTAGGTCTTAAATTCTTTGCTTTTCATTTTTGGCAAATTCCTCCATAGTACATGCGTTAAAGACATGGAGATGTGCAATTGTGTTTTGAAAGCACTCTATGGAGTTTGTCCTCATTTAAAAGATGACCAAGGGAATGCAGAACTGCATTTTGATTTTTATTTTTTTTTTTGTCGTTGATTTCTTAGGGAGTAGGACACCTTAATATGTTTAATGCAAAATTGGTATGTGTTCCCTCAGTCCTTATGTGCAATACCTAAAATGGAAAGGATAATGTTCTGTACCTCTCTGGCAACAACTATGTAGTCATCATATATTTGTTAACTGTATGCTGCTTTGCTATTGACTTATTTTATGTCTTTTAACTGATTTGTTTTGTTTGCTTAGTTTTAAAAATAAATTATTTAAGGAAGATGGTCCTGTCTTGCTATTTTCAAAGAAAAATTTGAGATACTTTAACAATGGAAATAATGTAAGACTTATGCAATCTGTGGATGCTATTTCTCTTTCCTTAGGTTCTGAGAAGAAAGGTTGTCTCCCAGCAATTGCACAAAAAAAGACAAAGAATTGGAATAGCAAAATAGCAAAACCCTAATAGAAATGAGAGAGGACACAAACACACACACACACACACACTCTTACACACACGAAATCGCTCTTGTGATGCTCTTCACAGTGAAATTGTTATTGCTACAAATTTATCACTGTTTCAAAGTGCACATTAAGACCAAAAATATTGCTTCTCAGTATAGTACTGCTGAATTTTTTCTCTCTCTCATTGAAGTGCATGTGGCCATTGATGCTATTGAAAATTAACTGGAAAAACTTCAGAATGGATGCTCTTCTTTGAATGCTGCATTTCTACAATATTTGTGGATACACTTGAATACAGGTCGAGATCCAAAACTCATTGGTATATGCTTAATTTTAAGCACATGGATAATTTCACTCATTATAAGATGACAATTCAAGCATTTGTTAAAATTATTTTGCTGAAATGGAAAAATTAATAAATTGAACTACACATGTGAGATAAAAGCACCTTTGCCATTTTTTTCTTTTTCTGCTTTAGTTCTACCTCTAGTCTCAAGATATAGCAAACTTAAAATATTGTTCATGGTTTCTTAAGGTTCTTAAATCTACTGAAAATGGGATCTTATATTCCAGACTCTTTACCTATTTTAAAAAATATCTAATTATATGAATTTTTTTCTTCCTAAGGAGATTATTCCTGTGAGGTTGAAAATATATTCCTTTCTCCCAGGGAATAAGCACCATCTTTATCTCTGAAGGCACTAGTATTGCCATCTTCTTTCACTGATATATTCCTTCACTTGAGAGAAAATACACATTTCATTTTCCTCTCCAGCTGTTTCACTTCTGTTCGTGTCTTCTTTGAATGTATAACTGTAGCTTCCCATTACATATAATCTAATTTGAGCCTGATGACACATTCTATTAAGACTTCTAGATGATTGCTTAGATCTTAAAAGACATTTATATTTTTATTTAATCTGTAGAAGTCATATATGCTAATCATCAATTTGTGTACCTAATCTTTAGCCTTTCTATGTAAAAAATGCGTTCTTTAGATAAATCCTTCTTCAAATATTCTATTACATCTTTCTATAAGGTTGTAAAAGGAGGGGTATGCAAAACAATAAACCAAATAAATTTTATCTAAAGTATATTTAGAACACTTGGGTCAATTGTAGCACTTTTAAACATGGAAGGTAGAAATTCACTAAGGGAGTCATAGTAAGACAAATAAGTAGTAGTAAAATTATGGTTCATGATTCAGTAAGATGCAGCTTAACACTGAGATGCACTTGTCCATCCAGGTGAGAAAGCTCATGTTAAGAGTCACTTCATGGAACTAATGTGCACATAAAAATCTTTGACAAGAGAAGAAGCACACAAAACCAATCATGTCCATGAAGAACAAATAAAAAGCAAGGAAAAAAAAATCTGCCAGTCACATCACCTTGACAATAGACTTCTCCTTTTAGCTTTTCATTGTTCTCATCTAGATGAAGATCTACTTTATTTCCAGGTCTATAATGAATGGCTAGTACATATATGCATAAAAGATTTACTATTTCCACAGTGAGTCAAATATATCATGAAGAGATCAAATCTATAGCACCTACACAGTAAGTTCCAACATGATTGTGCTGAATTTTTCCCAGGATGTCTCCAATACACAGTGCATTTACACAGCAAGTTCACATATGCACATCTATTTACCTCCAGAGTCAGGGTTTGGGGAGCAGACTTATAGTTTGGGCAGTCTGGCACCACAGCCCTGAGTATGAAGGTTATCATACTGGAGGTTATCATGAAGGTTATCATACTCAGGTGTTATCACCCAGTCCCAACACAGGTAAGCACTGTCTCCTCAGAGTGTTCTCTGGGGCCCCAGGGATCTTCTGGGGAGGGGAGATTGGAGGGTCCACAGGAGAGTGGAGGGTCCCTCTGTCCTTTCCTCACCTCAATCTGACAACTTTAATACTTACCACATCAAGAATCCTGCCTCAGGTTTGAAGCCTCCATGAGTGATGCCATGGCACAAACAGAAGCAGTACCACCAACTTCCTTGTGACTTGAGGCCCTGTATGTTCTGATGCAGCTCCTCCCAAGCATTACATTCAGAGTACGAAAACCTGGAGAGATGTTATGGCATCATGCAGCACGGAAACTGAATAGGTGGCACTCAGAATTCCCCCCAGTTTCATCCTAGTACTCCCAGAGAGTTTTCTATTGAGCAGGTGGGACAGGTGCTCTTTCTCCAAATATAGTCTATGGCACCTTACTAGTGAGAAACAGGAAAATTATACCTCTCAGAAGTTGTAACTTCTGGAAGCAGATGATAGAAATTATTTTCTTGGCTAATCTTTCTTATGAGCTGACACTTTCATGGTATTCAGTTTAGAGAATCATATTAATTCAAACAGCCCTAATGCATAAGGCCACAATGCTGCTAGCTGAGTGACAAAATCCATGGAAAGGTGGCTAAGGCTAATCAGCCAAATGAAAAAAGAAAATATGTATGTTAATCATAAGAAAAGTTCCCTGTCAAAATGATACACTCTTCAGTGGAGTGGCTTCCTGAGGGAAATGATGGAAATGCCATCACAAGAGAATTTTTAAACTGAAGTTGACAAAAAATGTGCTTCAGGAAAAAAATCCTGTATGTATCCTATGCCAAAGAAATGTGCTGAGTATATTTCTCCTTCTTAGATTTCTCTGATTCTACATAAGTTTATGCTATGTAATAGAAAAAAACATTCCTTTAAAGATATGACTATGCAAATGCAAACAAAAGTATTTTAATTATTCTTAGGTAATCTTTCTGTATCATTCCTAATTGCAAGAAAGAAGCAGGGAATTTGTTCAAAATCATGGCAGATATTTTCTAGTGGTTTTTGTTGTAATGGTATAGGTTTAATATACATAATTGACTCTCAAATTAATCTGATTTTGTATTCTTTTCCAAGTGAGAGTCCCAGCTTTCTTACATTAACTCAATTTTTAAAAATCTCAAAAGCCTTTTAATTCCACAAGATATATTATGACATTATTCTAATACTTTGAAATAAATCTATTATAATCAATGCAATACAAATCAATACAACCTGGTGCAAAGTTCCTTTTCTCAGACAAATTCAGAGCCAAATAAAAGCAGATCAAAGATACCACAGCACAAATATTCCAGCACATGAGGGTGAATTTTCTGTCTCAGACTGTGTTGAAAGACCTCTCCACAGAAAAGCTGAACCAAAATTATTCAGGAGTGATTACCTTGCTTGCCTCCATCTTGTTGACGCTTTCCATATATTTTCTTTTTCATTTGTTTTTAAAAAGTTATCTGCTCTAATGGAAATAAAATCTTGGTGTCATTAGATTGTCAACTTCATGGGAGATTTCTGAGACTCTGCTTAATTCTCCACAATTCTTTGCTATTCTGTGAAGTGAAATAACACTTCAAGATCTTTGGTGGTGAAGGTAATTTGAGTTTTAAGAAAATTCCCATGGTTTCCCATGGTGGACGCTGAAAAAGTTTAATGTAATCCTAGACTATTTTTCAGGTATGTTATAAATCTTTGCTCAATCAGTTTTGCTGCAGTGTCAGGAGAATGTCTGTCACAGAAAAATATCTGCTGCAGAACAGTTCATAAAAATGAAAACCTTTTCATTTTGCAATGCAGTATCACAGAAACAAAATGGCAATTTCTTCATATTTAACAGACACTGTTTTATAAGTATACTGAATAACAAACAACTCTCCAGAGAGCCAAGTACAACATTCAGGAATACATTTGAGGAGAGGCCAAGATACGTGTTTTTAGAAAATTGCTTTGTAGGTAACCAGCTACAGACAAGATGATGCCTGACACTAACAGGCCTAATTTTGTTAAGCAAAGGAAAGGCTTATTTGTTCACGTTCCTATCAGCCTGTTCTGCATTACAGTAGTTTGTGTGTTTTAAGGAGTTTTTCTCCAGGGAATTGCCTTACTCTGTAAAGAGTGGAAAGAGGGTGGAAGGAAAATGGAGCAAAATAAAGGCTCTTCCTCACATGAATTATCTCCCTAGTGTGGGGAGGAATTGTATTAATCCTGCGAGTTTTAAAAGCCCGTATATTTTACATATTCTTCTGGGAGGTAGTGAAGTATGATACCCAAATCCAGAATCCTATTTTATGAACAAAGCACCAAATGCGAGCATCCTACTTTGGGCTGCTGGGTTAAACATAAAAAGTACTTAAATCCGCGTTAATGACATTGCAATTTTGTTTGGCTTTGTGGTGGTTTTTTGTTTGGTTGGGTTTTTTTGTTTGGTTGCGGTTTTTTGTCTGGCTTTTTTTTTTTTTCGTTTTTTCGTTGTTAGAGTCAAACGTCACCATTGCTCGGACAAAGTAAAAGCGACGTACATGGATGGGTAACTTTGAAAAACAATTATTTACGGAAAGCACGCGGCGGCGGGAAGCACGGTCGCCACTAGATGTCGCTGCAGGCCGCGGTGACGGGGCCGCTGAGGGGGACGGTGAGGGAGCCCGGGCCGAGGGGCCGCCGCTGCTGCCGCTGCCCCCGGCAAACCGGGAAAGCGGCGGAACGGCGGCGAGGTAAATCAGCCGCTGCCTCCTCGGGAAGCCGGGAAAGCGGCGGAACGGCGGCGAGGCAAAGCAGCCGCTGCCGCAGGAGCGCTCCGCGCCCGCAGCGCACCGAGCCCCCTGCGGAACGCGCCGCCCAGAGCTGTGCGTGCCTCGGAACAGCAGGCCCAGCGCAGCAACATCCTCTGTAGTACAAACAGCTACATTGATTTGATTTACAACTGGGAAAAGAGTAGTTCGCGAGTGCTAAGCGTTGGGAAGTTGACACCATTTTTAATTCGGGGTATTGGGAGGCGTGTAGGTGCTAATGGTAGAAGAAATATGAGGTTTTTTCTCTATGAAATAAACTTTCATTTTTTAGGATTAGTTGACAAATTAATAAAGAAGTGAATGAATGGAGGATGATATATGTTGAAAAATACTTAATATTTTTGGTGTTCAGGCTTCCAGACTGGACATTCAAATGGCACAGTTTATCTCAGTAGTCTGCAAAAAAATCAATAGTTTTGTAGGCATGCTGTCATGAATATATACATTAATTATTAAACCTTCTGTGCTGTTGTCTCAAAAGTTATTTAAATTATTATTTGGGTGGTGTTCTGCACTTTTATTACAAGTCAAGCATTTATTGGATGGTGTTTTCATAAAAACGATCAAATTTAGAATTGTTTGTGTTGAAAGTTATTTCTGTTTTTCTCTTTCACCAAGCTATGGTACATTTGTGGAATGTATGGAAAAGGCTGCACTAGGGGTAAGCAAACACAACACTCCATATGTGTACCAAGAGGAACTAAAGAGAAGACAGATTCATGGCATAGAGAGAAAAGATTTTTTTTTTTTTTTTTCGTTTTCCTTCTGGACACATTGGAAACACTTAAACTTATGCATTCATGTGTGCTAAAACATGTCTGGACTAAATGTAATCAGCATGTGTAACCAGTAAATGTAAGGGCATGTGTGCCCATGCGGGCAGAGTGGGATATGAAAATGTACCAGCAGCATGACAGCAAGATGTGTGCATGTAAAGGAAGGACATGCTGGAATACGGGAAAGAGAAAGCAATTTAGAATTATTGTGGGGATGCCTGAAAAAATGTAACTCAGAAAAGTACATCTTGGAAGATTAATGGAATCCTAGAAGCACTTAGGTTTGAAAAGACCCCTAAGGTTATTGAGTCCAATCATTAACATGTACTAAGGTACACTAAGCCATGCCCCTAAGCACCACATGTACACTTCTTTTAAATACTTCCATGCGTAGTGACTCCACCCCTTCCTTGGGCAGCCTGTTCCAATGCTTTAGGTGAAGCTACACTTCCTAATATCCGATTGAAACTTCTTCTGGTGCAACTTGAGACCATTTCCTCTTGTCCTATGGCTTCTCAGGTGCGATATCAAGACTCACCTCACTACCAACTCCTCCAGGAAGTTGTAGAGAATAAGGTCTCCCCTGAGCCTTCTTTTCTCCAGACTGGACAATTCCAAAACCCCAATTTCTTCAAGTGCTCATCATGAGATTGTGTACCTCAGCTTTTAATAGTGGGTTTCATGTATGGTTTGAGTTCTTTGAATAAAAGCAGTAATCAAGATCTAGTACAAAAGACAGATTTCTGTGCCAGAACTTTATGGAAATTGTAGCAAATGGTTTGCCATGAAAAATAATAATAAAAAATAATTGGCTTAAATTACTACTCTGTCAACATGGTCATGTGTTTGGGTTTATATCATAGTAATATGAAGTGTGCAATTCTTTAATATGACTTTTTCTAGGTACTTATTTTAATGGAATTAAAAATGGTGTAATTGAATTTAAATATTATCAGGTTGGGTTTGTTTTGGAGACAAGTAGCAGATATTTGGTGATATGCCATATCACATATCATTCAGTGGTAATTGCTATCACTTTGTCCCCTCACCCATTATATAATTTTTTTACTAAAGCCTGTTTAGAGACAATGTCAGCCTAAAGTAAAATTATCATCTGTAAGAATCCAGGACTATGTGTTCTGTGTAAATCTAAGCAAATGCTAATTAGAGGCATTGCTAAGAAATATTAATTTCCAAATATTCTATCCATAACAACTGTACATGGTACCCATTACAATTAATAGGAGCTGCACATGCATACTGAAGAGAAATAAAATAACAAGTATATAAATAATTTAACTTGGCTTCTTACAAGAATCCTCTAAGTATGGAGAAGAATATTACATCGGGAGAACATGGAATCATAGAACCTTCAACTTTGGAAGAGACCTTTAAGATAATCAAGTCCAAAAGTCAACCCAGCACTACTACTGTAAGCCTTAAACCATTAAAACATTTTCCAGTGCCAGATTCCTCTTTAATACCTCTAGGTGAGGTGACTCCACCACCTCCCTGGGCAACCTATTCCAGTGTCTGATGACCCTAACGAAAATTTTTTCCCAACATCTAATCTGAATCTTTTCTGTCCTCTTAAGGTAGTTTCCTTCCTCTGGTCTTCTCACTTCAGCCGTAGCAGGAGAGACCAGCCCCAGCTCACTACAGTCTGCTTTCAGTTGTAAAAAGTGATGAGATTCCCCCTGAGCATCCTTGAGATTAAAAAAGCTATTCCTCATAAAACATAATCTTCAGTCCTTTCAACAAGCCTTGTTGCCGTGTAATCTCAGCTGGTTTTAGTAAGGTTTCCTAGCAGTTGGGACAGTGTATCTTGGAAAAACATGCAGCTCTGCTAATGTATAGAAAAAAAATTGCAAAATGAGCCCTGGAGGAGACATGAAAATGTTTCCAGTACCTCTAAAACATGCATGTTGTTTACATTTAGCAACAGCAAAATACAAGATGCAAAGATTTCAGTGGCATGGGACCTCCCAGAATGGGAGCAGTTCTCCAGCTCAAGGGTTGCTAACAACTGTTCGAAAGGCAAGATGACACTGTGGGCATGTGGACAAGCCAACCCACTACTTGGCATCCAAGCTTTCATTTTTAAGAAGTCTCTAGAAAAACAGTTGTGAAGGAAACTGAGAAAGCGTGCCTCAGTATAAATCACAGAACAATGCCTTTCTGAGTTAGCATGGAGGTGAAGCAATAGATGTGAAGAGCCCATATTTATTTAGCCAAGAAAACAAGCCCTGGAATTATGGTAAATGACACTGACTCTCAGAGATGAGCTGTTATTGTTCAGACTCCTGCAGCTGTTCCAGCCAACAGTTTCCAATTAGAATAAAATTACTCATAATCAAAACATGGGCCAAAGTAAACTGAAATCCCTAACTTTCAATATAATATGAAAAGAGAGTAAAGGAAACAGAAATACATTAAAAAACCCTTCCATAGAAAACCACAGAAAGCAATTCACTTCAGCTCACAAAACAAGGCAATCTATCTTTCCTGCAAAGAAGACTGAGTTCAGTTATGGCATTCTCTCATAGACCAAGGACTTTCAGTATAACTAGTTCTGCCTCTAAATGCTTGGCCGTACACGGCCGATGTGAGACGCATTTTGTTGTTAGCATTCATTTGCTATTTTAAACTGTTTCTTTATAGCTCAGACTCAAAGGTAATAGATGGAGTCATCCTGTAGGCTGCATTCAGTGAACTGTTCCCCACCCCTGCCATAAGAAGGAGAATGAACTCCAGAATCAGATATAACTAGAGAGTACATATGGCAATTCATGAAATTCCTTTCATTTTTATTACTATTATTACTATTTCTGAATAAAAATTTCCAGATTAATGAAACTTCGCATGTTGCAGATAGAAGCAGAGTCTTCTTGAATCTATGAGTGCAGATGGATATTGGAATAATATGATTGCTTCACACTGCTGAAGAGATTTCTCTTAATCAACATTGCTGAAATACTGACATTCCTAATAAAACCACACACACACACACACACACACACA
>VWZN01014821.1:202588-227335 GCA_013396955.1 Regulus satrapa
ATTGCCATTCCTCTGACATCACTTTTCTGTGTGTGAAAAACACCAGTGTTACAATATTCCAGAATGCTGTTGCCTGGACAGTTACCAAGTTGTTGATCCAGCATGTAGATCCCTTGTGTTTTTAAAATGAGTGAACCTTACCAACACTTAGATCTTGAATTTGTGGCTGCCCCATCAGATATGGCCACAGCTGCAAAACCATATCTCATGCAGGACAGTATAAACCCCAAAACAGTCCATAAGCTTAATGTGCTCCCTTAAAAGAATGTCTACACGTCCAGACTGCAGAATATATTATTTTATGACTGATGAAGAAGGTAGCATCACAAAGATAACAAATCAATAATATAAAACTTTTGAAAGGTAGAAAAAAAAATTAATTGTTGTGCAAGTAGAGTAAACTTCAGGTCTACTGGACTGGATCACCTATGCCACATAGAGATTTTAGAACTCTGCTCTTTTATTCTTCCTATTCTGTCTAGAAAATTTTTTCCTTTGTCAGTAAATGCTTTGCTCTATTAAGTTTTTCTTCTGATACTTTTTATTAACAGACCGTGCCTTGTTGGGCCTGTAGCAGTAGTAGTGGGGCAATGCTACTGTGTCACATAGTTTCTAGTGCCTATTCAGAACAACCCAACAGGTGCTCTATCACCTTAATCAGAGACACTCTCACCTTAATCTCTTGGGTGACCCAGGGACACATAAATACACTTAAAAATACACTTTTTCAGGTGCTTTTAAAAAAAGAAAATTAAATTCTGAGCCAAGCTTAAGATATACTGGCTGAGAAGAATACGTGTGAATTAATTGCAGTTCAGCAAAGAAACAAATTACTCTATCCATAGCTACCTTTGGATCTTTTGGAAGGAATAGTGGCATTATTTCCTGGAATTACCTAGAATTGAATGAGTTAAATCTGTGTAATTTATTTCTAGAGGCAAAATTAATTTATTTTTGGAGAAAAAAAAAGAGAGAAAATATAGAAAAAATGATTAAATTTCAAAGCTGTTTTCAGGTGCTTGTAATATATTCTAAGACATTCCATACTCTGAAGTAATTTCTACCTCAGATTCATCTGGTTAATCTATACCATAAAGGAAAACTGAAGCATGAGATTAATTATTGGAACTTTCAATGAATATGGGAGAAGAATACAGAATGCCAATGAAATTTTCCCACATTGTCAATGTTTTGGATATCAGGCATTTTCCTTTAAAATCTTGTGGTAGAAGTACTTCTCAGGTGTAAAATTTCATTTTGGTCAAACTGTTCTTTCTGGAAGTATGAAAATCAAATATTCCTGACACCTTTACTAATTAATCCCTTCATCCTGCTTTTCAATCATTAAATCCCAGAAAATGCTTTGTTACATTTCTATGTAAATGACATTTGTTTATTAGACTGGCTGACTGCATTGTATTTATGATGTTATTTTTTAAAATGGGTCAAACCCATAGGTTTAAAGTCTTTCAGAAATGCCAGGGCTTAAACAACAGAGTGCTGCCTGTATTCCCTTGACCTGAACCACATTAGCATCACTGATCATTTTACTGAAGAGAAGAAACTAGAAAGATGAGGCATGGCACTCCTCTGAATAAAAAATAATATAGCCTATCCCCTTCAATTCCAATATCCTTTGTTCAGGTTTCTTATTTGGTTACACAAAGCACTTAGTTTAGAAAAAAACAAAAAAACAAACAAACAAACAAAAAAAACCCCAAAAAAACCCACCTGTTCATTATTTTCAAATAGTAAAAAATTTCTTAAGATCTACATTCTGTTCAATTTTTCAGATAAGATTAGGATAAAAACCAAGATTCCACCAAAATAATTTTTCAGCCAAATAGAATCACTGCTTTTAAGAACTGACTGAAGTGGTTCCATCTGCATTGAGAGCTGCACCTGAAGCCTGTGTTGGAGGTTTTATCCTGCCAACATTTATATGCTGATTACTTCTTTAAAACTTGAGAGTCATTTCCCCAGCAGCACCTGGAATAATTGCAGAGTGACTGGCAAATGAATTATGAAGGTACTGTTAAGTGTGCCAGTCACTGTTCAGCTAATAATTCTCCAGAATCAACACAAAACCTGAGCATATGACCTTTTGCTTCACTGCAACCCTGATTTTGTATCCCTCTTACTAGATTTGTTTGTTGATGCTTGTAACAATGACAACAAAAGAAAGACTTAGCCAAACTAGATTGGTTTTTTTTTGTGAAAAGGAACTATATTCATTAAAATGAAGAATGACAGAAAATGCTGCTAAATTCAAAAGGATTTTATCAAAATAGATGATTACATTTTGGCTGAAAATATCTTTTAGATTGATTTGCACCAATTGGGCTTTAGGTCTGCTGAACAGCTAAAGGTGGAACTTACTTTCAAACAGGGAAAAAAACCCCCTCATTTTATAAACTCTGGATTTTAAACTCTCAAAGAACAGTATTTACATAACACACTCACCACCATTAAATTAAAAAAAAATAAAAAAAATGTGTGAGTATTGCATTGCATCTGGCTTTTTTCATCTGAGAATGATAAATTATTTCAAAGCTATCTTTGTGTCACTTCATGCCGAACTTTCTATTTTAAAAGAAAAATTGGGCTACTTACTCAGTTTAAGAAGCTAGCAGTTTGTGATACTTTGCGTCTGTATTGGTTTTGTGTGGCAAGGTTTTGGAAAAAGGGGGCTCCAGGGAGGCGTCTGTCAGATGCTCCTAGAAAGCTCCCTGGTGTTTGAGAGAGCCAGTGCCAAGGAGGGTGGCCTGTCCTGGCTAAGGCTGAGCCCATCAGCACCAGTGGCAGTCCCTCTGGATAACCCAGCTAAGAAAGGGTGGTCTGGGGTGACCTGAGACCCAGCAGCATCCAGAGAGGAGTAGTGAGCACCTGTAAAAGCAACAGCACTGCTGCACCCAGGTCAGAGGAGAAGGAGGAGGAGGAAGGGCTTCTGACACCAGTGCAGAGACCTCCCTTCAAGCATGGAAGACCGTGGGGGAGCAGGTGGATGCCTGAAGGAAGGCGTGAGCCTATAGGAAGCCTGTGCTGGAGCTGGCTCCTGGCAGGACCCGTGGCCCCATGCAGGGAGGAGCCCACACTGGAGTAGGTTTGCGGGTGGAACATCTGACTCCATGAGGAAACCAACACTGAAGCAGCCTGCTCCTGGAGGACTTCAGCCCTGGGAGGAAAATCATGCTGGAGCAGGGGAAGAGTGTAAGGAATCCTCCTCCTGAGGAGGAAGTAGCAGCAGAGAACATTTGAAGAATTGACCATAACTCTCATTCCCCATTCCCCAATGCCACAGGGTGGGAAGAGGTTAGAGAAAAACAGGAGTGAAATCGAGCCCAAAAAGAGGGTTGTCTCAACCCACGAGTCTTACATTATATTTTCTATTCCTTCTCCAGATAAGGAATGGAGTGACAGAGTGGCTTTAGTGGGTACCTGGCAGCCAGTTGGGGTCAACTCACCATGCTAGGTGTAATAATGTCCAACAAGTTCAGGACAACCACTTGATAACAAGAAGTCCTAACCAGGAATAATCTGGAAATATGTTTAGCAACAGAGAAATGTGCAACAGTGAAAAAAGCTTCAAATTAAAAAAGAGAATTTTTAATATACATAAATATATAATATTAAAAGTACATAATATATATATAAATATAACTTCTACAAGATAATTATTATATTCTCCATAAGGATTCCCATATCCCGATAGATGCCCTAAATTCTATTATTCTCTTTTCTTTACATTATACCTCTTCTGCTCAGATGACATTTTTCATGCTGTTTCTGGAAGGGCTTTGTGTATCTCTAATGCAGGATGAAATAGTTTTACAAGCCTCAGAAGTATCTGAAAGATAAAAGTTTGATTTTCTGTCAGGTCCTGATTTAAAACAGTATTACAGAAATTGCCAAGAAAATCACTTGTTATGACCACAGAAAGAAATGATGACAACTATTGGTCCCCAGTCTGTAGGTCTAGCTGTATTTTAATGAAAATAAGGGCAGAGGGTTTGGGGATCAGGATAACATAACCATTATTAGATTAGGATAAAATTGAATGCTATACAAGAGAATGGTTCCCACTTATCCTCTTATTTGTAATGTAAAGAAGACAAAAAATATCCTGCAAAACCATGTATCTGGGAACCTCGGCAGTCTACGTATTTCCACCACTATATTTCAAAATACCTTCTTGTTCATTTTTTGAAATGACCACTTCCTGATGTTCTTCCATTTTCTCTTCACTCACCTTAACGTCCTTTGGAAGAATCCTGTCCCAGGCTGCACCTGAAGTATTTCTGATGCCTAGCATCCTTGACAAATGAGCAGCTACTGTATAGCTATGGGACAAGCAGCCACTGCTAGGCAGATCCTCCTTTCCAGGAATGGAAAAGTGTCACTCACTGTGTCACTACAAAGGCACCTCAGGGACACACACCACTATCCTGTAGTCTTGAAAATATGTAAATGCAATTATACAGTGAGTACTCATGGTAGTCTCTCCTTTAAGATGTCAATGCTCCTCAATGCTTCCCAAGCCTTGGACCAACAGGATTAAGCCCAGAACTAAGAAGAAAGAGACATTTGTGTGTACCAGTTTTGAATGAATGTTGCTTGTGTGCTGGAAGTTGTACAGAGAAACTCTCAGATATTAAAGGACAAATACTTTCACAACTTCATATGTTCTTACAAAAACATCTTAGAAATTGCAGCTACTATTTTTTATCCTACTACTACCGATTACTGATTATTTAAATCAAGTTTACAAGGTCTATGGAATATGCTGTAGGTTAGAAACTGCTGCTCTAGTGCTTGCCGTTTTAGCTTTTTGAGAGACAAGGCAAATCTTTCAGATCGATATTTGTTTCCTCTTTGAATGCTTTCTCTCTCAGCAACGTCAAAAAGTTTCCCATGTGAAAAATGGTTCTAATTATGTGTTGTGGCAAAACTGTCCTGAACCAGGCAGTAAAAGGAAGAAAGTCTGAACTTTATTGATAAAAATGGGGAGATCAAATGGGTGGCCTCTTGACTAACATGAACAGACTCGGTATAAATTCTAAAGCACATCAGAAAACAGAGGAAGATGTACTCAGAACAACAGGGGTCAAATGTTTACAGCTTAGTGTATATGTGAGACTGGAAGAAAAGGGAAGCTCATACCCCGTACCCATCCCTCTGAGTCTAAAGCACACCTTCCCATCTGAAAACTCATCTGCAGGCCACTTGGATGGGAAAATTCATCTGCAGGCTGTGTTTGGCATACACATTGCTTTCTTAAATATCTCCCTGTAGAATAAGCTCATATTTTATCTTTTACCTAGTGTATTATATAAACCTCTAAAAACTCTCATGTAACTAATTTATCACACTGCTACAAAGAACATAAAGCTTCTGCTTCATAATTAAGTATTTTAAATCTACTATATAAATAAGGCTTACTGTGAGAAGAAAACTGAGGATGAATGGCAAGGTGTGCATTTTCTTTCTTAGTGCATCAAGTACAATATTTATATATTCATGTAGTTGCCTGTTTTAAGAGGCTGTCAAAAATGGGATGAAGATACTTATGAGAGGCAGTAATTCAAGAAAGTTATAGAAGCTCCTCCATCTTCCAAGAACAACCTCCCAATTAACTGCTTCAACATGAAATTGTGAAATTCTTAACGTGATAATACCAAGAAGCACAACATTTGGTGAAGATATTTTGATATGAACAGAGCTGGTAGCAGTAATACAGCAATAATTGCTAGCTCATTTACGGCCTATTTAGCTCGTGCAGTGAACCAGATGAGAACAGCTAATGAGCACAGCTTCTTGCTGTAATTAGTAGAACAGTAGTGGCTCGCAGATGATTTACAGTTTGCAAAAGTCAGTGTATTTACTGAAAAGCTTGTGTTCTCTGTGAAGCAGTGCCATATGATGAACTGAGGATGCTATGCTTTACTTTCTAATAAGCCTTAAGATTTGGTTTATAATAACCTCAGATCTCATCTAAATCTAACAGAAGTACAACACTGAAGATTTCTGTGTGCTGTCTCTTAGTCTGCAGTCTGGTCTTTCAGAACTTATTTTGCCAGTTGATGTCTTTTCTTTCATTTCTTTTGTTGCAGAAATAATTTTTTTTTAAAATGGTAGAATTCTTGCCCTACTGGCAATGATCACTTTATGTTGGGGTAAATAACAGATGTATATGAGGTGCAAAGCTAGAATTCAAATAGGTTAAAAGGGAACAATAAAATGTGGGAGAAAAATGTTTGCAGAAGTTTGGTACTAATATTTATAGGTCCCAAATTTAAAAAAACCATATTTTTTAAGAAAGGTTAAATTCTCTTCCTCTCCTTGATTACGGAATGGATTGCTTATAGACAAGAATGCAATTAGAAATATCAAATAACTACACCCAAATGATATTTACTGAATCTGAGCAGAAATATTAAATATTCTTATTAAATGTTCAGCTCAGTATTTCAGATTCATGGAACTCAACCAGAACCAAGACCAATCTTGGGTTTCTTGAGTTTTATCTTCATTGCTATTTTTAACTCTGTGAGTGCTTGAGAGCTACTTTTGAAGGATGGCAACTGAAACAGAAACTACTCAGGCCTGGTGAAACCATGCTAGAGGCTTTCCTTTAGCCAAGAATTGTACACTTAAAATCAGACCTCTAAGAGCAACCAAAAAATAATGCAGGTAGGAAATAGCAATACATTATGATGGTGTATAACTTAAAAAGCACATGAATAAACTCTTTAATTAAGAATGACATAACTTCTAAGTAAAATGTACTCCTATTTCAAAACATAACCAAGGCAATGACATCATTTAGCAAATTTGATTCAAAATTGCTGGTCAAGTTGAAAATAAACAGAAGTAACCCTGTTTTAGTTTTCAAACACAAGATCGAATGATCTTTTTAAACATCTCATATTCAGAGTGTCATAAGCAATTCATAACTCATGATAGTTTTTCATTCATTTATGTGTCCAGTTATTGTATCTTATATGCAACATGAAAAGCTCAGGCCCTCCCTGAGGGTTTTCAAATCTTCATCAATATGTTCCGTCCAATATATTGCACTGTAAGGACTGTTTATCACACTTCGCATGCTGACCTATTTGCTTTATCTTGCAGGCACTACTTAATTATTTAATGAGTTAGAGTTAAGGAATTCAAATGAAGACATTTGACATACTAGGAAGATACCAGGTTCACTACCCTAATCAATTATACTTAATAGCTCAACAAAATTTTAACAGTGGTGGAAAGATCATGCAGTCCTTATGACACTGGTAGTATCCCTAAGTTAAATCCAGCTGCCTGGATTGAGGAACCTTGATGAGGGAAGAGCAGAATATGCTCCTTCCAGACTTCTGCCTGAATGGGGAGAATGGGGAAGTCAGGCAAGACAATCTCCACAGGTCTCTTTCAGCTTCAACCATTCTGTGATTCTCAGGTTATATGTTGTTGGGGTTTATGTTTGCTATTATTTTATTTTTTTTTAACATGTTGAAAAGCAAGAAAAAGTATTTATTTGTAAAGCTCTGACACACAATGTATAAATTGTTCAATCCTGGCTGGACAATAAAACGTCAACCATGTAAGAAAATGCACAAAATAGACTATGCAAAATTAAGTAGTGTATATTTTAATATTCTCTTTATACTTCCTACTCACTCTTTTTCATTACTTCTTTCATGTTTTCATTGTATTGCATACTGGACAGGAATTCTGAAACATGATAAAAAGTCCTTAAAATATATAGCAGCAACCCTTCAGCAAAATGATAAGTAATGATATCTGCAAGCTAAACACAGGGTGGGTAGAGAGGCATTATCAGTTCCCATTTGTATGCTAATGCAAATCTGCTTCATATAATATGGCACCTGCTCATTTCTAGTTGGAAAGTGTTTTCAGCAAATTTAGCAATATTTGATGCAGAACTGTTAAATAGTTTGGCTAGCAAAATATCCATAGAATCAAAGATTTTTCCTTTTAAATATTGTTTGATCTTACCAGTATTGTTTTCTTTCCTATACTCCCTAAACACCATGGTTTCTTTCTTACTTTTGTGTCATTTATGAAGAGGAACAGAATTTCTGTCTTCCTCTGCACAATTATTTCCCATTCCTATTGGAATCTTGGGCTCCTTTGTGACTCTATAATGAAAAAAGCTGTCATGATCAAAATGCAGAAATATCCCTTTTAGCTGCTGCAAACCAACTTCTTAGTCTGAAACACTACTGGAATTTTTTGCTACAGAGTGTGACTAGTCTGTCATGTTAGTGCACCCAGAAGCACTGATTATGTGCTTAAAGGTAAACAAGAGAGAACAGTAATTTTGTAGGAAATCTGCCTAAAGGCAGCTTCCTGTTTACCAGCAAACCCCCTAGATCTTCTCTGGGTTTGCTTTGTCAGTTTTTCTTTTTCTGTCATGTCTTTAAATTTATCTTCAGGAGTGTCATAAAATGGTCCACTTGAAAGAGACTAAGAATGTTTTCCTTGAACATACAAATTTTAAGAACTTTTCCCTGTGTGTTTATGTGAACAGAGATTTTTTTACAGCTATAGGCACTGGCTGGATTCGAGTGCAATTATATATGCTTGGTGCAAGTTACTTGGCTTTTACCACCCTGTCCTTCACCACAAAACTACAAGTAAACATAGCAAAACTGTGAGGAGCTGGACTTTCTCAGAAAATGATGTTTAAGAGATTAACAAAATTATTTTCTTGGGGTTTTTGTCCCAACCTTATGCAGAGTTACTGTCCAGGAAATTTTTTTAAAAAATTACAGTCTGGCATTTATTGGAAAAGTAAACACTATCACGTGCATGTGTTGTATGCTTTTTTTTCAAATATACAATTATTAAAAGGTAAAAGGCTTTAAGCTGATGCTGATAAACTATGCCTTGAATTACTTCTACTGACACACTTAGGTGGACCTAACATTTAGTTTACCCACAGAACAATCTAGATTACATTATATAGTATCGTATTCAAGGGCTATTTATCTGTAAGTTAATACAAACCTATAGGAGTAGGATGCAAAATAAAGTGTAATCCAGAAAACATTAAATGTTTTTTTTTCTTGGAACTTTCAAATTTGTAAACAAACAAACAAAAAAAAGCTTTCTCTGTATGCACTGGTCTCTTGTTTTGCTGAGTTCTTTGTTCCAGCAACACTATCACAGACACCTCCACAAACTTTCCATTATCAGTATGTTCACACTTCTGTAAATGACAAACCACACCACAGTGACATCATGCTCAGGAAATCCCCTGGATTTCAGCCTGGGACACTTTAAGAAGAGAGTTATGAGGATGCATGCTTGCCTGTTGTTTTTCCCCAAACACCCCTTTAGCCAGTCCTCTTTTCCCTTTCAGATCAGCGAACTGATCGTAGCACACAACGGGTACCTTCAGTCTAAAGACTCCAATCCTCCTCCTGGAGGAGCAGCCAAACAGTTCAGACTCTTCTGACTGTTGATATTGACTGCTCAGAGCTTTGAAAAGTGATGGAGAACTCTCAGACTGTCTTGGACTCAGCAGCAGGTCCAGGCAGAAGCAGGTAAAGTGGACTACAAACTTTGGTCTGAAGCAGTATGACTGGTCTGCCAACATTGTTTTGATCCATGTAATTTCATTTTCTGCATTTAAAAAAAAAAAACCTTTTGCTTCAAAAAGTATATGAGAGAGAAAAAATAATTAACTAATACATCAGTGTGTATCAAAAATGACATTTTACATGGGGTTTTTATTCATATTAAGATGTAATTTTGAAATGTGGAATATTAAAGAATAATAGCCTTTCAAATAACTGTAGGATTGTTTCCCAGTTCATCACTGAAATGTAAGTACATTGTCAAAAAAGTTTACCTTGCTATCATAAAAAAGACCAAAAAAGCCTATTCAAATTATTAATTTTTTCTGAACATTTAAGTGATGTGCAATACCTCTCATATTGTCAACCTGTTATATATGATAAAGTGTAAGGCTCTCATTGAATGTAATTTTTATATCTCTTTAAATATATAGCTCACTGGTATGTTTGTTATTTAAACTATTTTAAACTAAATTATACATGAAAAGGATTATGTAATCCATATTTAGAGCTGTAAAATCAGAATTCAATTATATAAATTGAATATAAAATTTCAAAGAATTACACTTTTTAAATATTGATATCATTGCTGAATATGAAATTAAAACCAAATTACTATAATATTTTTGCATATTTGTAATACTATATATTTTATTTAAATGAAAAATTAATTTTTAATAAATTTCTGCAAGGAAACACTGGGACTTTGGAGGCAAGAAAATATTTTCTTCACACTCTGGAAGCTGGATACAATTTGAATATGATAGAACTTACATTTTCCAGGTATCATTTAAGCAATGTGTTTTAGTGCTGGGAAGGGACAATTAAAAAGATTCTATATACAGAAGTATCAATATCGACCCTTAAAATTTAGACTTTCATTCCTCTAAGAAAAGTAGGCAAGAAGAATACTTGCTTTTTACAAAACGTTCTTGAGAGGGCAAGAGGCTTTCACAGAGAAGTTCCCATAAACTCCTTGGTCTTTCTGTCATAATAATCAAAATACTGTAGAGTTAAGCATGTATGCTTAAAGACTTAATTTAATTGACCCATATTTTGGTAATTAAAAAAATCTGTGCTTCAAAGTACAATTTTTTTAAAAAATGATGGAAGCTGGGAGTCAACATGATGCACTGCAAGTGAGGGACCATAGTTCTCTACCATTGAGACAGAGTATCAGGTAAGTCTGCTACTAGAGCACTGTTACTGCTTTTCTACATATTTAGTATCTGTTATAATGTATATAATGTATCATATTGGGAATTTTTTTTTTTTACGACATTAGAAAAAAGGTGTAAACATATTATGTGGACGTTTAATTTCATGTCTGCATACTATTCTTTTTGGTCATGATAAAGAAAGTTTCTACTCTGGATGCTATGTACTTTCTGGACTTTCTTAGATCACTATTCTATTTAGGCAATACTCTTAAGATCTTGCAATTGGGTCATTATCATATTGGGTCATGAATGAGTTATGGCTTGAAAAAAAATTTTTTTTTTCCTAAGCTGTGCCACAAGATGCGTTTGTTCAGATGGAAGTATTTTCCTCCTAGAAATGTGCTTGCTAACACCTGGATTTCAAATCTAAATAGAGATAGCCAAACCCTAAAATTGGTACCTTTGGTATTTCTTACTTGAGTTAGAAACAAAAGCTAAGAAGGAAGCTGGCAGAACTTTAAGAAAAAGCTTTCATGCCTGGAGTTGCAGAATAATGTACGTAATGATTTCTCTAGTGTTGCACAGTGTGCATCTTTGAGAATACATGAGTCCACCCAACTTAAAGTCACACATGCACAGCAAAACAAGTAATGAATAATGAGATGGTGAAACTGAACTGTCACTGAGGTTGTAATTCTCTGTGTCTCATTTTTCCTTCAGTGGCTCTTTTCTTTTAGCCTGAGACACAAGCAGAACAAACAATTAGTGCAATAATTGATGATCTGTGCCTTCAAAGCTTGTGGTGGCCATGCTCATGTTTTATAAGTCTACTAATGCAAACAGCTCTTCCTTGTGATTAGCATGCTGCCTGTTGTTCCATGATAGTTCTTGAGAGGTACATCTTTATCAGACAAAAGATTTTTACCTGCATTTTTTGGTCAGTGAATAAACTATATTTTGTTCCTTTTCTGATTCCAATAATGTTTATATCTGCAATTGGTGAAATGATTACATATGTAGCTCATCTTCTAGCACCTCACCTTGCCTTCTGATTGGACTGAGTTTTACTCGAGATATTGTAAAATAATACTGCAAGCGTTAATAAGCTCTCTCTAAGTTTATATACCTAGTTTTGCTTTCCTTGAGTTATTCAAACATAGGTGATTCTTGAGTCAGATTTTATCTACAGTAGTCTTGCAAACTTTTATTTATTATTAAAAAAATTTCCTAGCTTCCTTAAAAGGCAGCAAAAATCAAAGATCTGTAATGTTATTCTTCATCATTAAGCACTAGGGTAGGATAAAATGAAATTATATGGAAGAAGAAGAACTAAACTGATAAACAGCATGCTATTTTTGCAAGAGAATATCTTTCATGTATCAATATATCTAGATTTAGAGATTAGGATCAGATAGGAATAAGACTGGAAAAAGTTTTATCATGGTCTGAAACCACTCCACAATAAACAGAAATGCAATGGATGGCATGCACATGACTATTCACCATTGATTTTAAGCCTCTCTAGCATACACACGTTTCTCTAAGGCTGCTTGTCAATACTTCTATACTTACTTACCTTCCTCTTTTAGCTAGTAGGTAAAATAAACCTTAAGTATGGTCCACATTGTCAAATGAGGAAATGGAACTGCCCTTAGAATCCTATTATAATCTTCTGGAATCTATAAAATAAAATAACAATACTCACAGGAATCTATTTCAGATGAATCAGTTTTGATCTTTTTGTGTATGATTAATCTAAAAGAAAAAGAAATGCAGAAGAAAAATACCTGTCCTTTTGCAATAATGGGGGAATCCCCCTACTGAAGTAAATCCTTTAAAAATTATTGATTTATTTATTTGATGATATCTAATTTTTTTATGTATTTCTGTACATGTAGAAAGACAGCAATAAGTTAAAGACCCAACAACTGAGATTCTGTGTATCCCATTTTCAATTCTGCAAGATTTCATTCTTATAGAAAGTGTCACAGATTTGAATATTCTATGTTAATGGTGCTAACACAGGCAATTCATATATTTAGAGCTCTCAACACTTGTGTCAAAACACAACACACAGTGTTAACAAAGCACTCTGCAGTTACTGGGTAGACAACACTAAGTACAGTTACCCACTGTAGGTACAATGAATTCAGATCTATGGCTTTTGGAGAGCAAGGGATCCTTACCAGAAGTCCATTTTCTTCCCTCTGTAATCTACCATTCAGAACTTCATCACCCTTTACCTACTTGCACACCATAGATTCAAATTCTTAATACATTTGGTTTCCTTGTTCAGCATCACTTAAAAGACTGTTCTAAAGGTATGCTGCTATGTGTTCGGAGAAGCTAAAATCTTCTAAAAATCATCAGATTACTGATTCATGAAATGACAGCTAATCTGAGATAAAATTTATAGCCACATTAAGGCCAACTCTGACAAGAAATCCACCCACAGAAACATAGATGTATCATGACTGGAAAACAGCATAAAAACATTACTTACAACATTTTGATGGGCTTTCTATTGATAGGTAAAATCTAATGCAGCATCATATTAAAATAAAGGGGAAAGTTGAGGGGAAATTTAGGAAACAGAAAACTAGATGTGTGAACTAAACCTGAACTTATCTTTCAAATGTTGTTTTTAGCAATGTTTTTACCATTTATACATGAAATGAGAACATTATAGAAGATAAGGTTTGCATAGCAATGTCTGTCATGACACCCAAGATCTTGCTGCGTGCTTCCAGTTGCTTCAGAACTCATTTAAACACTTGAACATCTATTGCTTTTATTCTTTTCAAAATTGTTTATTTACAGTGATTTTATCTATTACCACCTTCAGAACATTTTGTGTCTTCTTCTTTTCACATAACTAAATATTTTTCTATATAAATTGATGTAGAAAAATTCTCATTGTTCAGTTTAACCAGAAAAGCAGATCATTTATGCTCTGATGCTTTCCATTTCAACTCCAGTTGCTCTCATTTTTGTCTGATTTACATCCCTATTAAAGAGAAGTCTTTGTGATTCAGAACTGTAAATTAAGTTTCAATACATTGATTCTGGTCAAAAAATCTCAAAAGGTGTTCAGCTATAGATGGTCAACCAGAAAAACAATTCTCATATGCATACTCAGAAAGAAAAATAATATTTAGTTTATTAAAAATGTTGACGAGTCTGTGCAGAATTCAAATGCAAATCCAGCATATTACTACAGACAACTATTCATGATCATACTGGGTTCATATTGGCTGTGATATGAAGGACAGTTGGCAAACAATAGCTTAAAAAATGTGTCAGCTTAATGCAATGTCAGAGGTCCTGCTGTTATCCATGACTCACAACAGCAAACATGAAGCACAGTCTATAGAGCTTCAGAGGATTCTCAGTGATTATTCATAACAACATATACTCATTATCAAGCTTGCAATGTGTTTAGTTTGGTCTCAAAGCTTTTGTTTTGACGGATTCACTTTGGTCTCATCATTTTGAAATCCTAGCTCAAATTTTCTCATGTTCCAACTATTGTTCCCATTGTGTATGACTTGAAGAGAAGAAAAAGTAGGTGACAAAAAAAGAAAATAGAACAGATCTCAAGTGTGTTATTTTGGATTCAGAGAATGTTTTAAAGCGCAAAGTTTTGAACAAAAACTTCCTATTGCTGTTTTCAGGCCAAGGTGAGACTCATATCTTTCCACTGACAAACTGAAAGGATCCTTGAAATTCATTGGACCTAAAACTTCTTACACTGATTGAATTTGAACCATTATCATTTGACAAAAGCAAATATTCAATAGAATATAAGTAATTTTATTGTGCTAGATAAATAGCTACAGAAGAGGACTCAGAAAATAAAAATCACTGCAGCAAACTGTAACTGCATAATCATAATTTTTTGCTACAAAAATTAAATGCTTTAAGATTTTCTCATTTTTCTTATACCTAAGAATATAATGTATCAGAATTATACTTTTTTTTTACTTATTTGTGGAGAAGTTTACTTTAAAAATCTTTTAGATAGACAAAGCATAAAATTAAAACTTATAGAGTTTGGTTGCAGAGTGGACATAATTTACTAGCTTGTTAGTCTTCTTATTCACAGACACATCATATTTAACATCAATTAGAATATTCAAATTATGTGGCAAGATTTTGTACCACTCTGCACCTTCTTCTGAAAATCTACTGTAATTCCTTTTTTGTAATGAAGACACTAAAAGACAACATAAGAGGCATGTGATGAATTTTCATGTTTTGCCTAGTGGTCAAAAGTTACAAAGACCTATCTATGACACTGCTTGCTTACACATCTTTGAATTACTTCCTGAGCAAGCCAGCACATAGTATTTAGTGTTTCCACTAATTTTTATCCTGCACTGTATCCAAAGCAGGCCAAAGTGGCTGGCAGGGGGAGGGAGGGGATTCTGCCGTTTCACTCTGCTCTGGAGCACCAGCATAAGTCTGTGGAGCCATGGCAGTGGCTCTAGAGGAGGGCGACATAAATGATCAGAGGGCAGCAATGATTTGGAGCACCTCTGCTATGGGGAAAGGCTGAGAAAGGTGAGGTTGTTCAACCTGGAGAAGAGAGGGACCATGGGACACCTTATAGCAGACTTTCAATGTTTAAATGGGGTTTCTAAGAAAGATGGGGACAATACTTTTAGGAGGGCCTGTAGTGATAGGATAAGGGATACAGCTCCTAAAATAGATGATTGTAGATTTAAAAGAAGGTGGTGAAGGAGGGTCGTGAAGCACTGGCACAAGTTGCCCAGAGATGTGGCAGATGCCCCGTCCCAGGGAGAATCCAAGGTCAGGTTTGAGCAACCTGATCTAATTGAATATATCTCTGTCCATTGCAAGTGGAATGGACTAGATGATCTGTAGAGGTTCTTTTCAATCTAAATTATTATATGATTCCATGATTCTGCAAACTGGGGCTGTTTTAATGGTGCTGACCTAAGGGAGTTTCATGTCCTGCCTGAAAACCTCAAAATTTCTAGTTCTTGGCTCACCTGGCAGATAAAAATTTTGTAGAATAACCAAAAAGTAAAAGGACAGCAAGTAAAAACTAGAATAAAGAAAGGAGTTAAACCAGAAAGAAACAATAAAGAAACTTTATTTCCTTTCATACTTCAGGGAAAACATTATTAGTGGTAACCTTAATTACAATTCTCATCCTGCAAACTAACATCTGTCCCTAAAAATGCTGGACTGATTTTCTCTTCAGTTACAATTGAGCCTTATTTTGCAAGTTATTTGCTAAGCTTGCAATTTCTCTGGCCTCCAGGACAGCCTCTTTCCTGAAGACAAAAATCATTGAACCACACAGATATAGTCTTCTAGTCTAGCTGGCAAAAAACTCATGTTCCTTCCTATCTGATAAACAATGAGATTCAGCTGCTGCACACATGCAAAATGAACTCGTATATAATATCAAAGTATGTAAATAATTACTATAAAATATGGTGGGATTTTTAATTAGAACACGATCTGAGAAAAAAAAGGCAGTTGTATTCTCAGGGGAAGAAAAATGCTGTTTCATTTATTACTGCTAATTAAGGAAAACTGAAAGAAAGGTCGAAATTATCTTTTCTGGTGATAAAACCCATATACTGAACCATATAATCCAAAACTTGACAAGACCAAGGAAATTCCTGATTTTTATGGATTCTGAATTAGTAAATATATGGTGGTGTAATATCTGTTGAGCGTTGAATGACAATGAACATTGTAACTTCTATTCCTCATTGTTTTATGAAGGACATCCCCATGTCTTCCGCCAGACCCACTGTGGTGGTTAGCAATTTTTAATAAAGGGGTACCTTTAATTTTTACATTTCAGATTGATTTAGCAGCAAGAGATAATCTTGCCTATTTGACAGCAGTTGCCTGACTACAAACCAAGAAATTTAAACTGCAAAGAGAACACAGGGCCACAACATAAATCACAATAAGGAAGAGAAATATCTCTTCCTGAAGGAGAGTGCATGTGTTGAATGCCTAATTCTACCAGTGAGCATCCCGTTAGACCTTGCAGAGCAAGAATTATTCATTTGCTGTACTAGTACCCGTTGTTCCTTGTCAGCTCTGCCCTCATTCTGCAACAGCAACAGAGTTTTTTCTGCCAGCTGGGGCAGCATGGACATGAGGAAGGTAAGCCAGCCACACAGGGGAGGATTTTTGACATGCTGTGTTTTGGTTTTAACTAAGCAAGTATGACCTATACTCTGTGTCAAAACTAGTTCTAACAATAAAACACGGTTTTATAAAGCTGAGCACTCCAGTGGGCTGAAGGATTTTGAGAAAATGTGTGACAGAATATCCAGAGTCTGTTTAGGCTCCTGTCACAAGTTGCATAGTTGAAGCTGTAAAAGTAAACAATGAGCAGGAAAGATGTCACTTTTATCCCAAGTAACAATTTTTTTTACTAGATACTAAGTACATCTTCACAGAATGCTTGTTTAGCATATATCTGCAGTTTCCTGATTTGAATGTGTTTTTCAAGCAGTCAATTTAGATATAGATATTTATATAATTATATTTATTATGTTCAAGGGCATCTTAATTGGCTGAAGGGGAGACAAGTGAGGAAGGGTTTTATGGTGTCTGATCCAATTTTTTCCTTTTTTTCCAACAATTGTTAATGTGACAGTGTCATGTTAGAGCCTTATCACTTAGCTGCTGAAATGTACAGGCGCTGGAACTAACACATAAAGTACATCTCAATACAAGTTATTAAAAGAACAGGAGCTTTCAATTATAGTCAATTAAATCAGTTTAGTGAGAAGGTGTTAGAAAAATGCTTGTAATTTATCTGATTGTGTACCCTTGTTCCTACAGTACTTTGAAAGCAGAAATCTTTGTTGGTAAATTATCCACTAGAATTTGGAATCAAAAATTGTTCAAAGTGATATTTGAAGTAAAGACTCAGATTGCTTGGTCACACCTTTATTACTGTTTAAGTTCTCCAATTTTGTTTTCCTGCTTTACATGAATTGTAAAAAGAAGCTGTGATGCTAATCAGTAAAACTAAAAGACTTCTCCATCTTTCGTAAAAAAATCTGTCCAATAAAAAATGTGCAATGAAAATTGATCACTATATTATCAAAGCACTTGATAATAGTGGTCATACTTGCAGCTGATACACTTGAAGATGGATGGATATCCATTATTTATGTTCTCATCTGGGTAAATGTGTATAGCATTTCAGTGCTATCCTCAAATCTGAATTTTGGAATTCTAGCTGTCATTACAAAGAAAATAGGAAATGTCTCAGACACAAAAGGAAAATCCCAGAACCCCCCCCCAAATAGGATAGACTTGACAGTTTCAGTTGGAAGGGTTCTACAACATCATTTGTCCCACATGCTTGACCAGATCAGGACTCACCAGTAGATAAAGCACATCATTAAGGGCATTGCCCGAATGTCTCTGAAACACTGTCAGACATGGGGCATCAACCACCTGTCTGGGAAGCCTCTTTCAGTGTCTAACCACTCTCTTGAAGAAGTAATGGCTTCTGTTATCCAGTCTAAACCTCCCTTGGCTCAGCTTTGGACCATACTCACATTTCCTGTCACTGGATCCCAAGGAGAAGAGATCAGTGCCTCCCTCTCCACTCCCCCTCCTGAGGAAGTTGAAGAGAGCTAAAAGGAGGCACTTTCCTCTCACTTCCTATGCTTTCTTCAGTGCCCTTTCTCTAATACTTTTGCTCAGGTGGGTGGAATTCCAAGAGTGAATGGTAGGTCTCTCCTGCATGGATAAAACAATTTGATAAATATATCTTCTGCATCTTTCACCATATGAGCAATTAATAGTATTAGCACCCAATTAATCAAAATCAGATTTCACAGACTACCACATTAATTTATATGGGGGAAATCTAAGAATTCTTGCAGTGTCATTGTTTCAGATAGACTAGGACAACAATGTTAAATGATCTCTAATGGGATGGTTAAGTTTCCTGTGAGCTACAGATGAATTCATGTTTGTTCTCAATTCCTAGTAAAACACTTCATGATACCAACAGGACTAGTGATTAAAGGCAATATCAGACTGATTGTTTGTTGTTAGCTTTGTGCAGAGCCTTTATTTGGCATGCAAGATCCCTGTGAGAAAAGAGTTAATTTAAAAAGTTGCAAGTTTTTTTATTGTTTCTTTTCCTGCTATCATATTTTCTCAATCACTTAATGTTTGTTTCTGTCCTAATTCATTCCTTCCCTCTATATTTTATTCAATGAAAAATTCTTCGTATCTCCCAACAGTTTTGCCTCATTTCCTTCTGTGGTATGTACACTAAAATAATCACTCCTAAGACAGTGAATATGGTTGCTAACAGAACATCATCGGGCTTTAGAGCTAAATATCACAATGAGGTTAATGACAGATGGGAAATGCTCATACATTGCAGTCATGGTTTCAGTCTGTCTGCAAACACAGTTTGCATTACTTTATGTTTTGCTTTGAAAGAACCTCAACAGCTTGGGTTTCTTTTTAAGGTTAAGGTTAGAACCTATGAAATCTGAATATACCATTGCGTCAATACTGAAGCAAAGCAAAGCACGTATGTCCTGTTGTATGGGTGTCTGATTCTCCTCAGCTGAAAGCTCAAGCTACAGATGTAGATTTTTTTTTTTTTTGATTTTGCTGTTGATTTTTGAGGGGTTTTTTTCACAGTCAGTAATAGTTCCAAAATTCTTGGTTTACCACATTCTTGTCAGATACACAACACTCCTATTTTTCTGAAAAACTGTCATTTTCCATCAGAGGGAGACCTGCACTCCATTAAAATACTTAATCTACAATGTCTAGGGGGAGATGCCAGGTGTTCTACCTGGCAGCAGAAGGGCAGGTCCTCAGGGATGGCTTTGTCACTCTTGCATTCAAAGCCACCTGTACCACTCAGCCCAGCTTGCCTAAGAAAGATTTTATGCCGTATATAGAAGAATAATCACTCTGCCTTCCAGGCCACCGCCACGTGGGTAATATTTTTTTCCTGTGCTCTCTGCAGATATCTCTCTACCTCTGTCTCTATTGCCCCAGACCTTCCTAGCCTGGACAAGAAAGATTTCCCTTGCACTTTCCTTGTCTTTGCCTTCTAGTAGGCATCCTACTAATGGAAAATGGTGCATTTTAGTATAATAGCTGTCAGAACCCTGGGGACAGAGGAATTTAGGTTTCCTGTGCTGACAGGTGCAGACCCTCAACAGAACACTGCTTTTGACCTGATCCCATGGAGAAGGCTTACAAAATTGAGTGATAGAAAAGGTATTATGGGTGTGTAGTTTGAGTAGAAGTGTGTAATGCCACAAGGGGAAAAGTCATAGCTTTAGGATTTAGGGTATAATAGCATATGGAACAAGATGAAGGCTTTTAGGTGTTGGCTTTTTTTTCTTCTTCTTCTTTCTTCTTCATGGATTTGGGTGATATTGTGTGATCGGGTGCAAAATGGCCCACTGTGGGTCAAGGTTGTCTGGTTATTGGGTTAAAAGTAAAAATAATCTAGCTGGAAATTATTCATTGGTTACATTTACTCTTAAGAGACCTTGTAGTTAGAAGCTATCATTGTCATTTCTACTGAGAAGATGAGGTGCTGAAAACTCACTTCCTTGTAGTACTGATAAAAAGAATAAACATCTAAATCCAAACATGAAAACCCATCCCCTGTGTCTCAATTCTGTCCCTGAAGCAGCGGAATACTCCAGAAACAGCTAGCCCTAAACATTCAGACCTCAACCTTTTCCACTATCAGTAAGTGGAGTTAAAAAAACCAAACCAGTACACCAGTTCTTAGAAGTGTTTGATGACATGATATGCCTGTTAACACATGATGTACTGCACTGCTGTTCAGAAAGTGATGTCTGTGACACACAACAGATGCCCCACAGCCAACCCTGAGTAAACTTTGCAAATGTCTAAGTGACTGCCTAAGCCCAGTTATATCTATTGCTTTGCAGCCCTAGAGATGAATTAGTAAAAAAGGGCCAAGATGACATAGCAGCTACTGGCGAGTACACATGGGCTTAAGTCAGAATGCAGAGCCTTGAGATCTGTGCTCCTATTCCTGTAGAACTCTACTGGACTGCAGGAAAATAGCTCTAGTAAATACTGATAGGATGAAGAGGAAAAGAAGAAGCCAATCTGCCTCCCTTAGTAAGCTGTTAAAAGTTCTTCCTTGCTGGAGCTGATGGAGATTTATTCTTATAATATTACACAGAGAATGGGCATATGGGGTTAATACTCTTAGAAATATAATAAGATCTCTCCAAACCTATACAAAGAGGTCCTTTAAGGGTAGCTAGCATGTCTTACATTCTTGGTGTAATAGAGAGGTTAAGAAATCAGCTCTATGGGCACAGGGATCACGTGGGTAGGATTTCCCCTCAAGAGAATATTTAGTTCATCCTAGAAGGGAGCTTGAATGCACATTAACATCTCTGCAGCATGAACAATAGTAGATTAGTACCCTGGCAATAAACAGGGAATGGGCCAATACGACAGTGTAAACACATCTTTTGCGTCTGCAACATTCAGTAACATTCCACAATTCTTCTCTTCCATCTTGTCCAAATGAGCTTCTTTTGGCTTTAAACCATTTCTCCATGATAATGGCAATGGCTTTAGCAATGCTAAACAGGCTATGCCTGTTATCTTCATATCTTTTTTTTCTTTTTTTTTTTTTTGCATTTTTTTATTGTTACAGCTGCTCAGCCAAACCATCAACAATTTATTTCCCACAAACTAAATTGAGCCAATAACATTGTAATCCAGTATAAACAGAGAAGCAGTTGATTCCAATTAGGCAAAAGTTTCAGTTTTTTCAGGCTTGCAGCCAGTTTCTGGTTTATGAAATTTAACTAAGTTACAGCTTAATCGGTTTGCTAGTAAAAAAAAAATCCTAGCCAACAGTATCCTGATGATAAAGGAGTGTCATGAGGAATGGATAAAAGATCTTAGTGATGATATTTTACAACAGCCATCCTCAACCACTGACAGCAGTAGGGAACCACAAAAATAAGAGCTTTATCATTCTACAGGTGAATCAAATTGCAAAACATCAAGCAGCAGGAATGAAGTTACAAAAAGGTCTGTCTTGCTGTTACTTTGCAGTTACATCAGTGTGGAAAAGAAAGCAGCTAGGTAGACATTTCTCACAAAAATATGCCCTAAGGCTGATGCTGTAGTTAAGGAAATAAATAGATTTGGAAAGCTATGGTAATCATTCCAATCCTGAAAGACAGGATTAGAGCTGGAAAATCTGAGAAAAATATAATAGTCTAAGTGTTTTAGAATTAACATACAAACATGTAAATGAAGCTTTAAAGTTAATGAAGTTAGGAAAGACTGAATAACTCCTGATGATACTCTTGAAGAATCACATTCTATATTCTCATGTTTACACTATTACAGAATGCCTACAATGTTTTTCAGATTGTAATATGGGCAATACTGTTGGCATAAGAGCTGGATAACAATTTAAAAGTGTGGGGTTTATGCTCAGGCAAAATTCCTCACTATGAGGTTGCTAATAGAGCAAAATCCAAATGCAAGTCCTCTTTCTTCATAACTAGTTTTCTGGCAGCATTATTCTGACAATTACAAAAAGATGCACCGAATATGCTATGCAAAGTTTAGAAGGACTACTCTAACAACCAGTACAATAAGGAGAATTCAAAAGCAGTTTAGTCCAGTCAACCCTTTTTTTTTTTTTTTTCCCCTAGCTGTGCATTTGAAGCAGATTCCCCAGAGAGATTGTGAAGTCTCCCTCACAGGAGTTGTTCAAGAATTGCCTGGTAGCAATCTGTGTCATCTGGTCTAGGATGAGCCTGCTTGTGGACCCACAGAAGCAGGAGTGGACCCACTGTGGTTTGTCCAGTGCTTAATATTTCTGTCTTTCTGTTCCTGGTAATCTCCAAAATACGCAGAGAGGTTGGACCCAAAGAAGAACTTGACACTTAAAGAGACATTAAGGACATTTGCAAAATGCAGTCACAACATGAGACCCTAAAGCCCAAAGACAAGATTTGTGACAGCAATATGGTTGTCCTGCTTTACTCAGTGGATGGTCAGGGCTTTCATTTATCAGAGACCTGTGAGATCAGAATTTGCATCTAAACAGCTCACTTCCACTTCTCTTATTCTGTGCACATACAGAACATCTACTGAGACTATAACACAGTTTGGGTCCAACTTTCATTGTTTTCCCTGTGCTGCAATCTCATTATATTGAAGGAGCTATAGAAGGGTTATTGTACAGCAGGGACCCACCCTGCATTTAAGTAAATTTCCTCCAAGTCTCCAGATTGAATATGAAAGATCAGGGAAAGAAAAAAGCTTAAGCTTATAGGCACTGCTGGTATGAATTCTTATTGTTTTAATCCCATTCAGAGACCCCATTGAGAAAGGTTGCCACATTCAGCAAGAACATCTACGGCAACCATTTTTTCAACTACTGTAAGGTAATATGTAATTTATCTGGCTGAAATGCCTGAGGTAAGGGTTAATTTACAGCTTCCCGATTCTTCCATAAAAGATATTATGAAAGTAAAGTACTATAAATGAAAGCCTGTATCTCTACTTTAATTTGAAGTTTTTGTCTGTAATTGCTTCGACAGTACACCAACGAATCTGCAAATGCAGTTTGAGTAAATGTCATAAATCTAGACACGGCAGCTGTTAAATCTCTTAACATCTGTAAAGCTTCTTTTAAATGCTGGGAAACTTGCTCCCTCTCATGATTAACTCCTTGCTAGATAATGTAATATAGCATGGATACACCAACTGGTGGGAGTTTTTTGATTTCAGGGGTTATTTTCCTGCTTTAGTTGGAAATTTGTTTTTTCCTTTTGTGAGGCCATAACCTCAGGAGGAGGTTATAAATCAGCAGGAATAGAAGTAGTGTACACATTTTATTTTCTGAGAGAAGTTAAAATCATGCTTCTAATATATGTTTTGCCTTATTTAACATTATGTATAATCACAATTGTTCTAAATGTTTGAAAAAGATCTAGGAAACAAGGGAATATATGGAAATAATAAACAGGGTGATACCAGTTTATTAATATTATTTTACTTAGGCCTTAGATAAAATTACTGTTTATTTCCAAACAAAAATCTGTGTACCTTGAGAAGCAGAAAATCAGAATCTTTTTTGGCACAGCAAGTCAACACCAGAGTCAATAGCTTTGTTCTTCATTTATAGAGATCTACCTCTCAACAGTGAATTATGAGACAGTATAATAAATCTACATCAAACTGTCTTTACTTTTATACAAACTGAGTCTTACTGTGTCAGTCTTGTCAACACTGCTGAATATTAATGGGAATAAAGTTAATTGCTGGGTGTATAAAGGTCTGATGCAGACAAAGTGAAAGAAAGCACCTAACAGAAATCTGTCAATTTTGACAAGCTGTAATTTATTTCTACTTCATGATATGTGCTGACACGTTTCAAACCTTACTCTAGTCTTTACCATAAATTGCAATTATTATAATTCACAGCGACATTTGACACAGAGTTTGGGACCTACTTTACCATATATAAAAGAGTTTACATTTCAGGGAATTCACTTGCAAACTCCAGCATATATTTCTCATTGTAAATCCAATTGTTTCCATTCACAGTGAACATGAACAGTAAATTTTGTGACTTGCACAGCTTAAGCAAAGAATATCACATTGTTTTAGCTGAAACATAAAGTGTTTAAGACAAAATATTTACAGATATTTAAAAACTAAGATTAAATTTCAGTGTGACTGGAAAATTATTAGTAAGTTTTATAATATTAGACATTGGTGACATATAAGCCTGATGGATTTTTTTGGATATTTTTATAACCAATCAATATTGGTTATACTAAATATTGTTATTGGGACCATTACCAGCATAACAGAAATTAAGCCAGTTTAGTCCCTGAACTTTTGCTTCTCTGTTACTCAGTATAGTTTATAAGAAAGGTGTTGATGAGTATTCAGTTCTTGGACAG
>VWZN01014822.1:1560-31749 GCA_013396955.1 Regulus satrapa
TGCTTCCAGAGTAAGTACAAGTTGCAAGGAAGATTGAAACTGAAGAGTTTTCCAACCTGTCATCATAACTGTGCATATTGCTCCCAGATTATAGTGGTTTATCAGCTACAAAGATGATCTCTCCAATTCAGCTTACAGCACTTAAGTAAGCAAAGGGAGTCTTTGTTTGGATAAATTGTCTGTATGCTGTGTTTAGGGACAAATGAAGCTGAATCTTCTTTGATAAACTCNCCTGTTAATTTGGCATATCTAATATTACGCCAGAAAGACCTAATTTTGTTGTAATATCAATATCAGCATGAAATCTATCAAAAATTATTGAAAATGTCCTTGGTGAGAATCTAAAAGATGATATCTTAGCAGTATCAACCATTCAGCCAATAACATTATCACAAATATCTTACTGTACAGTCAAATATACTAATTCACATTAATGGTTACATATATTCATATCACACTATACATCAAAACACAGTGTATCCAAGCTCTGCTGAAAACAGCCTAACTATTTATATGCAAGGACTGAGAATTTGTTCTGTATCTTTCAGTAAAGGCAATAAAAGGTACTCTTTTAGTCTGAAATATGCATATATTCTAGACTGAAGGTAACTTTGCCCTTGATAAGTAGATTTAGTGCATGTGGGAAAATATCAGAAATGGCTCCAGGCTAATAAACCTATGTTTTCTGCACAGACTGTCTTAATTATTTTTTGTTTTCCAAAAAAGTGCACCTGTGTGTGCTAAGACTGTGCAGCAAAAATGCAGGATAAAAACCATTCTAGTGAATAAAATTTTGTTTTTGTCTGTGCTATTAGTGAAGCCTTCTGTGTAAAGCAGTGCTGTCTGACAAGACAATATTGAAGGCTATTTTCAAAATGAAATGTGAAGTCAGGGCCACGTTGACTTTTTAAGTGGAGATGAGGTGACTTGCAATGTCATGTCAAGACTACATACTATTGGTGACAGAATCCCAGAGATTAATTCAGGCGAAGTATTCTGAATCCAGCTGAAATGAGTTACCAGGTCTCAGGTATTTCCATGAGTTCTGTGCTGTTATGATGGGAACGTAAATATCTATTTCCCTTTGGAGATTGCCTGCAGGAGGGATGTAGAATCCATCATCTACCCAGAAAACATTGAGATAGATTCCTTGAGAATGTTAAATCTCATAATGAAACAATAAACTTGGTTCTGTATTCTAACATTCATGATCACACAATTAAACTTTGTGGCAAAAAAACCCAAGTGTTTCTCAGTGATGGGAAATGTGAGTCTTTTTTCCTACCTAGATAGATTCCATCTATTGTGAAGTGAACCACAAAATTTGTAAAGTTAGGGAGAATTTTCCTGGAAAAAATGTGGCTGAATTAGCCAAGGAAAAACTCTCAGAGAAGGTAGGAGAAGTGTTTTGTAGATGATCCAGAAACTGAATCTAAAAGTGCATTGTATTCTCACATCATCAGGAGAAAACTTCAGAAAAGCTAGCAGGCATCAGAACATGACATTATTCAAAGAAATTCTCCTTGTCAAAAGTGTCATCCTAATATTTCTGGTAATTTTGAGATTAGTCCTGTAGAGTCTTCTTAAAAAGATCTCTCTTAATCATAACCAAGGGGGAATTAATCAAACCTGTTGGATAGAGAAACCATTTGTGTAGATAAAATCCTCTGAATTAGAATAATTGTGTTAAGGATTTAGTAGGCCACATTTCCTATTTCTAATGCAAGTGCTGCATGTAGGATTGAGTCTATGATGTATTTTGTGCCAGCTATGCTGTTACTCTATGAAAACACAAACTATTTTCTTCACTGTATACTTACAGATCATTATTTTACTCAGTATCATCAGTCTTTATGAATTGGAATTTTATGAATTCACTGGCATTAAAGACTTGGGACTGACATTCCAATATTGCTTTCTGCTCTGTATTAGTACTAATTTCATTTATTATGAATAAAATATGTGGGGTTTAATTTGTTAAAGGAGGGCTGAAGATGTTCACAAACAGTATAAATGCAGATCCACACACAGAATCACTTTTCCTTTAAGCAGCAAATACACCAATAAACAATTTTTACAGCTGTGTAGTCAAAAGAGAGACCTGTAATGCCTACACCTGAGAAGTGCATTAATCTGGGCAGAATCAATACTAACCTGTCTTGAACCCAAGCATAAGCATAAAAAAATACTGTAACAAACTTATTTTGTGTTGTGATTGCATGGCCAGGCACAATGTACAAGCATTTTGCATAAGCCTGTGGGCAAATTGACCTCCAAAGGAGGCAAGAATTTGTACAGTTGCACTCAGATGGCTCAAGAAAACATCGTATCACTACAAGAAGCATGATTTTCAAGATCAAGAATAGAGTAAAAAATAAGCACAAAGGCCTGCAATGAGGCAGGCATTTTGCTGAGCACACAAGGACAGCTTGCAAAACCAGAAGTGACATGAGCAGCACCAGGAGCACATGAGATCCTCCTTTTGGAGGGAGGAAACAAGCAGGAAAAACACCGTGTGTGAGCAAAGAGAGGTTAAAAAAANNNACACCAGTGATTGGTAAAAGAAGAGTAAAAAAAAAAAAAAAAAAAAAAAAAAAGATATTTAGCTCTGACTTTCCTTTTGGAATAGCTCTGAAGCCTGGTCACCTTGACCTCTGGAACTGAGGTGCTTTAAGGACCTTATCCACCAGTGCTCACTGTCTAGCATGGTCTCTGTGTTACTGTATAGACACAACAATTTTAGTTAGGAGTTAAGATCTTACTGGATAAGAACTAGGCATTAGCCCAAGGTATGTTAATGAGCATCAGTCCACCCTGCTGCTGTTTTAAGTTTAAATCTGGTTTAATCAGTCTTCTAAACTTTCTCATTACAGCAATCTCTAAATCAGCTATTGATATTTATGTATATGATATGGAGTATATGATATTTATGTATATGATATTTATAACATTTATTCACTGTAGTCATTGTATTTTTGTCCACCTGTTAAAATGGAGGTATCCAACAGAGGTACCAAAGGCTACTATTTCCTTTGTGCTTCACCTTAAATTAGGAACAGGCAGAGGAGATTGTTTTCTCACAAAACATGAAAGTAAACAGCAGATGTCAAGAGGCACTAGTTGTCACAAGCAATATATTTGCAATAGCAGAGACTGTGATTTTTTTTTACTCAAAAATCCTCATGTCCAACACTTTTGTATCACTGGAAGCATTAAACAGAAATTCACTGTGTGTTGAAGACATGGGAATTACTGAAAGTTTCTCTGGTTCTGGACTTATGAAGTTGGAGATGCTGATCACTGTATTTAATATCAGAATTTGCCTCTCCAAGCTGCAGACAGAGAGTGAGGCTTACACAAAATACAAGAGTTTTGAGCCAAACTATTTCTGGTGCAGACTAGCCCAGGACATCTTTTGGGAAATAAACACCTCATTTACCACTACAGCTATATGGGCTCCTTATTTCAAAAATTATAGCTGGACAGTTTATACTTGATATCACATTTTGCATGGAAGGTACCGATTGATTTTTTTTTTTTTTTAAACAACTGTCATATTCTAACAGTTTGCCTTGAAAAAGGGTTAAAAGATGTTTTTTCCCCTAGAATTGCTGCTAGAAATATGCTCTGACAGTGGCTGTCTTTGCTCTGCATTTAGAGGAAATGAATTATTTTAGCTAACAGGAAAAATTTATATTTAATCTAAATTATATCTTGGTAGCTCGCAATCAAATCTTATACATGATACTAAGCCATGAGGTATAGAATTGTCTTTGCTTTCTTAAAATTGTGTAATCTTATTGACAAGCTAGAATTATGCAGCTGGGATCTTGTAAAAATTTTGCAGTATAACCAAAGACCTTTTAATTTTCTTCACTCATTCTGAGCTACAGTCTTCAAGAATGTCCAAATATGATGCTTTATTCTGTAGTACTCGGATGATGATTGTATTTTTCAAGTGAACTGGGCCTACAATAAAATTCCAGTATAGGCTGGCATTTATTTTTCTTTAGACATTTAATATTTCTATTTAATAAAAACAGAAAAATGTCTAAAATTTCACTGTGACTCTTCACAAAGCTGAGTACTCTCTTAGGTTTTTGACTAGATATTGCTATAGGCAAACTTCAGTCTTACTGTGATCGAGGATTCAGTAAATAGGGATTTTTTTTTTCAGATTACACATCCTAGAAAAATACAAAAGAGGGATATTTTGTATAAAATAAAAGTCATAGCTGTCAACAATAACTATTTAATTTTAAAACTCTTTGAACTCTTGCTTTCAAAAAATACTACCTCTACCTAATTTTTCTGCTTTTCACCTGTATTTTTAAGCTTTATTTTCATTTGATTAACATTAATGAACAAAAATTATCCCATCATTTTTGCACAGTTAGAAAAAATATCATAATAATTGCATTTCTATAATGACATTAAAAGGTGCAATTTAATTTATACATTTCTGAGAATAGGAGCTACCTGAAACAAGGTTTAACATCCTTCCTATTAGATGGTTCCAATGTTTAGAATATATAATTTCTGTCAGAATATTTAATTGGCTCTGGATGAAGAAAGAGATATTAGGAGATTGTAGACATTTTTTCCTAGATTTCATAAATGTAAGGAACAAAATCTTCTGTTTGATCTGTAATCAAAATGAAATGATCCAATTTTAGGAGAGTCAAGCAAATATAAGCAAAAAAACCCAAAACTATTGTAATGATGTAGGTGTTAAAATATTCATAACATGTAGTTGCAGAAGTATCGCATCCATTTCTGGTTTTAAACCTATGTATGCCAAAGGAACAGATTGAACTCAGCCACCCTGTATCTATAAACAGAGTGGTGTTTGTGTACTCACTTGGGACTGCGTAACTGCAAGTGAAAATAGGACTATAAAAACACTTGGTATCAAATAATGGTAGAGGGAATCAGACACCATCCTGCCTAATGAAACACTGCAGTAATTCCTCCAGTAAGCAGGGCAAGTTCTATTCTCTGTGTGTTCTGAAGACTCATGCATTCAGAGAGCTCATGCATGAAGTCCTGCTTTCTCTTATCTGTCTTTTGTTAATATTTCCATCATCAAAAGATCATCTGGAAAAAAGAAATCCCTTCTAAATACTGACTAAACAAAAACAATTAAGACTTAAGGTGATGAAATTCTGGGTGTAATTAATAAACTGTGCATTGATGATTGCAAATAAGACATTCTGGATCAGTTTTGACTGTAGAGGAACATTTCATGTGCAATTTATTAATCTTTTCCATTTCTTGAGGGAATGTTATTGCAATTCAATTAGACAGAAAAAAAAAAAAAAATGCAAAAGCTATTTTTATGTTACAGCCCCCATAGCCAAATAATAGAAAATCTTTGTGAGGGAAAACTTGGTAATGTGGAAGAAACTACTCTGAAAATTAACCTTATAGTGATAAAATCAACAGAAAACACTGTATACATGCTGCTCAGCCAAACCAATAATTTAATAAGCAACTGCTTCTTTTTAAGATTCAGTTTGTGAAGTTCTTTTAGATGCATCATTAGGAAATCAAAGGCTGAAGGTCTAGAAGGTGTTTTCAGAGGTCATTGTCAAGGCAAAATCCTTAAATAGATAACAAATAATTTCTGGAAGATGCCAGTTTAATCTATAGTTTAAAATCTCCAAATAGAATATTAATGCTCCTTCTAACAGTTAACTTTGAATCTTGCTTGCTTTCATAATTTAAAAAAAAAAATTAATTTCATAATAATAATTTCATAATAATTTTACAGATTTAACAGAATAATGTTGAGTTTAAATAAATCCTTCCTTGTTCCACACTCAGTGAACATGGAATAACTTACCTTCCTTTTTTAAGGTAATGTTTCATGAATATGAGGTCTCCTGTCTTTCTACAATTTTCTTTTTTTTTTCCCAAAACTAACCATATCTGATGTTTTTTCAGGTCAAAATGGAGATGGGCCTCTAAATGTGAAGATATTTTGTGGCTAAAATAAACATACAGCTTTTAATGAAACTGAATATTTATATCACATGAATAATAAATAGGCTTAATTATAAATGCAGAACTTCTATGTCTTGTAATTCTGTATTAGAATCATAGAATGCTTAGAAAGAAAAAGAAAACATCATTTAGTTCTTATTCCTAGATGAAGTTACTCAAAGCCCCATTCAACCTGGCCTTGAACACTTTCAGGTGTGGGGCATCTGCATTTTCTCTGGGAAGCCTGTTCCAGTGTCTCACCTAGTTAATATCTTCCTAATATCCATTCTAATCCTACCCTCTTTCTGTTTAAATCTGCTTTCACTTGTCCTTTCTCTACATTCCCTTATAATGAGGCACTCCATCTTTTCTGTAGCCCCCTTTTAAACACTGGAAGGCTGCTATAAGGGAGTCCTCTATCACCTAGGATAAATAACCCCAAGCTCTATACACCCAAACTCCCTCATCATAACTGTGACCCTCCTCTGGATCATTTGTGCTTAGGTCACTAATTTTTCCTTTTTACACATAGTGCTTTCCTATTTAATTTTTTCAGCCCTTTCTTCAATTTATCAGGACTATACTGTGTTCTAATTCTGTCCTGCTGAGTGCAGTTTTGCCTGCTTTGTGTAATTTACAAGGTTGCCAGCCCCGCTTTTCCTCCTGGAAAATCCTGGTGGGTTTTTTGTTTTGTTTTGTTTTTGTTTTTGTTTTTGTTTTTGTTTTTGCTTGTTTGTTTGTTTTTAAGCTTAAGTTGCCCTTTCATGTTTTGATTAAATCACAGTTTATTTTCTGTCAGAGCTCCCTGTACCTGCTAACTACTGCTGCTAGTCATGTTCTCAATCCTCGGAGTTACCTCCATCCCTTGTCATTGCAACCTGTCTCTTCCCTCAAAACAAAAAGCATCTTCTGGAAGATTTGTTTCAATCCCTCAATAAAAGTGAAGCTCTCAGCTGCCTTAGCTTACCTTTGAACTGCATACTCTAGAAAATATGCAATGGCCTTGTCTCCTCAGCAGAGGAGGTGCCATGTTTTATTCCCCTGCCATGGCAGGTGGAGAAGGATTACAGCAGCCACAGCATGTGCAGAGCTCCCACAGCCCCAAGCCACCTCCAGCCTGGCTGCCTTCCTTCTCTGTTTACCTCATCATATCATAAAAGGGATTCTATTCATCCTAAATGGTGAATGGGCACCATCAGACTCAAAATAGTTCTTGTAGAAATAAACTTGGCATCTCTAACATTGCTTTGCCCATAAAGAGTGGTTTTTCCCTATCTCAATCTGTTTAATTCTGTTAATTGAATTAGGTTCAATTGCATCCTATTTGTCTCAATAAGGAATGCTATTCTTCTCTAGTTGTAAGAACAATTTATAAATACCAAAGTGGTATAAAAATTCTGAAATTTTTCTGGTATGAAGTTGCAGTGTAAAATAGGGAGAGTAAAGCAAGTTCTTTGTCTCATTTTTTCCCCATCTTCCTCCCCCCTCTTTAGTTTCATCCAAAATCTGTATTCTCAGAGACATTTTGCTGGTATGAGTGAATTTCCTTAATTGTAAGATAGTAGAAATTGAAAGAGTCAGTGCAGTGGACATGCAAGAGAGACAGAAGAGTTAATACAAATTGACTTTCAGGACAAGAATCCCCACAATGGTCTCATTACTTTTAGTTAGGAAGATGAAGAGTGATAGTTGAAACTTTGAAATTTTCCCTTCAGTGGCTCTTATTCCACCAGATTACTTGATCTTTAAAAGCATCAGCTTTCTTATCTTAAGCATGTTCATTAATAACATGTGTTCTGCTTGTCTACAAAAACCCCACACTTTTTCTTTACTTTTTATCATAGCATCACACAATAGGTACATGATTTGGGGTAAGTGACAGTATTCATACTAAAAAACTTAATCTGTGTGCAGAATGTTGTATTTTTGTATTTGAACTTTTGAATAATTTATCTTACATCTTACAAATTAACACTATGTTCTGTTAGTCTCAATGGGAATTAATAAAAAGCATCTCATATAAAGGTATAAAGAAATAGTTTAGTATAGAATTTCTTTTAGTAAAAGCAGTCTTTCCTAAAAAAAAAATGAGTGATCACATCTCCAAGGATGTTTTTTAAGGCATAATATGCCTTTGATAAGAATCAAGTCATTACTCTTGTTACTCTCTAATATCCTAATGAGTACTGTTGGGTAACTATTTTAAACAAAAAAATGACATACAGATTCCTTTATTTTTCTGCTCAGATATACAAAGAAAAGAAGCTGAAATGACACATTTCTTTTGTAAGTAATTACTAAAATAAATATTCTCAGTGATCTGTTACTTATCTTAATTACTTAGTGAAGAATGACTTTCTAAAGGACCAAATGCATTCATTTCTGAATGGAGATATATAGAATCTCTTGCTAGCATGAAGCTGCATTTTGCTTTATGACTAGTTTCTTCAGCTTTGGACAAAAAGTTAAATGAAGTAGGAAATTGTAAACAGCTAAGAAATATATAAGTAAAATCACAGGTTTTCTTCCTTTCTGTGTTTGCCACAGATAGGAACGCAAATGCTAGCACCTTTTTCTCATCCTGTAAGAGAATATTTCCTCATGTTTAATATTTATAATGTATAAAAGTTTTCTAAAGAGTACAAGGTTCAATCCCAGCAAATTAATCTCCATCTTCAGTGGTCAAAACTACATTCTTTAGGAGAAGCTAAAAGGAATTTTAGTCACTTTCAGAAACTAGATACAACTAGAGGTGATGTGCTGCTGGGATGATAGAATGTGAAATTTATGAAGAAATCACTGACAAACAATAGAGATGAAAATCCTAAGTTTTAGAATCCCTTTCTTAACTTTTGCTATTGTATAGTTTTCAAACAGTGATCCAACAATTTATTGAAGATTTTTCTATTTCAAAACTAAAATAAGCATTTATTGAGTTTTAAGTTAGTTATAAGTTATAAGAACGTTAGGCTTTAGTTTTGTCTGTCAGAAATGGCTTTTCATAATAAAGTAGAGCAATAACCAAATAAGAGAAATGGAAAGTAGATAATTAACTGTTTTACAACAGTCTCACAAGGTATTCCTGACAGGCAAAGAGTCCAGGAAGGCTGGATGTTCGAAAAAGTAAATCTTAGAGGTACAGGGACAGTCTGTCGCCATGTGCCCAAAGGTGTGCCATCAGGGAAGAAGACTGGCTGAACAGAGAGCTTAGTCTCAAACTCAGGTTAAAAAAACCAGGTGCACACTCTTTGGAAGAATGGACTGACAACTTGGAAAAGCTATAAAGGCATAATGAGATTTTACAGGGAGAAAATTAGGTCAAAGTCCAACTAGAACTTAATCTGGTTACTGCTGTCAACAACAACAAAAACATTTATACAAACTCATCTACAATGAAAGGAGAGCAAAGGAGAATCTACATCCTTGGCTGAGTATAAGGGAAAGCATGGTGGCAAAGGATGAGGAGAATGCAGATGCCTTCTTTGCCTCAATCTTTGATAGCAACAATATTTTTCTCCAGGTACACTTGGCCTTTGAGGTGGAAACAAGAGGCGGGGAGCAGAATAAAGCTCCCAATGGCAGGAAAGGGTCAGAGACCTGCTACATGACTTAGACACTCACAGGTCTATGTGGCTAGATGGGATCTGCGCAAGAATAGTGAAGAAGCTGGTGGAAGCACTCACTGAGCCACTTTCCAACCTCCTCAGTTCTATGGTCTTATGAACTTAATGAATGTGAACAAATAAGTTCTTGGCTCATACTAAATACATTCTATGCTCACAATCAAAAGCCCTCTGTTAATTGCTGTGCTGTATTTTTTTTTTTTTCAAAAAATATAATTTTCATATTAATTCTCAATAAAGGAGAAAAGGCTATAGAGTTTTATAATGTTTATTTCTGTATTGAAAGGCAAGGCACATTTTATATCAGAGTTCTTTAATCTTTCTTAAAACATCAGAGTATTCTTTAATACTCTTATAAACATTTATTTATTCCTAAAATAATTTAAATTAGTATAGAATTTATTGATTTGTTGTGCGATGCATGGAAACTTACAATCTTTTTTTTCCTTTTAACATTTTCCAAATTCTCTGAAAAGAATATTCATAAAGATGTAGTTACAGAGAAATTCTATGTAGAGGCTTATTTCTATACTTATAGAATAAACAGTTTTGTTTAAGAAAGGGAAGCATTCAAGAAGACAATAGACTAGACTGAGAACCTCACCAACATACTCCAATTCACAGAGGCATATCTATTAGCAGATTCAAAAAGAAATAATCTGCTCTATAGACACTAATTGTGCTGGCGAGCATATAACAGCCCTACTTACCAAGAAGGAATTAACTTTCTGTAAACAGAGAAAGCAATCTAAGTAAATGGGCCATTTGGATATCACTAGTAATAAAATTGTATACTTCTCCTGAGAAAGTTGTTTCACTTTCAGGGACAATTTTTCTGTTCCCTTGCCATGTACCTTGTATTATGATGCTCATATTAGACTTGTCACTGGAACTTTAATATCTTTCACAGAGCATTGTGTTAGCCAATCAAAGATTCCTTCTGTAAATTAGTTTTATGAAAAGGGAGTATTAAAAGGTCAATGCCTCCTACAATATATTGGAAATAATTTTTGGTTTTCACATTTAAGTTGTTTACAAATCCCAAAAATGTTAATTCTGAGTATAGTTGATATTATAAAGTTATTGAAGATGAGGAAGTCAGTTGGCATTTATCCCCATAACTAAACCAAAAAGTCATCAAAAAATGAGTCTCATTAACTTTTGCTGGTGAACACAGAAACCTCTTTTTCCCCTATTGTTGTGCAGAATATAAATTTATGAAGATATTGTGCTAACATGTCAGTAAACAGGAACAAATGCAAATGTATGGATGTTATTTTGTTTATCACTATCCTCAAAATACAGTGGACAGAAGAAAAGAGAGAGAAAATGAGTTAATGTAAGTAGAAGTTGAAACATGAAAACCAGATACTGTATGTGTTCTGTTTTTCTCAGACTTGATGTGTGGTTTCCATGCAGTAAAAACCAAACTTCTGAAATGGTTTAAATTTTGAAAAGAGGAAAGATTGAACTCAGAAAAACCATAATGACTCATCTGCTGTAGAAGAAATTAACATTTACAGGCTTGTGTAAGAGCTATAGAATTGATAGCAAAGTTTCATGGAGGTGATAAATTTTAAGATCCTCAAATGCTGAGTAGCTATTTTATCCAATAATAAACAAGAATGGAACATGAATAAGATTTTTTCACATGGCTAGTGATAAAATTTATATCTGTTTGCCTATTTCCAGATGAAAAACTTCAGAAATATTCACTTGAGTTGAAAATACTTTATTTTTTGATGAGAAATTATCATAACAAGCACGCACCTCAAAGGACCAAAGAAGTTGCAATGGTGATTATTGCAAATTTGTGTCAAATTAAACACCAGTCCTAAAGAACTCACCACCTACAATAGGATCTCTGTTAATCTCTGAAAACATTTCTATCCAAAATGCCTTTGTATACCTACACTTGATCCTGTTAGACTGATCTTTGATAGTTTTGAGGATGGACAACCTAGGAGACTGGGTCAGATGAAAAGATTATCAAAGGTACTGTAATCTGCAAAGCCAGTGCTTTTCCAGTAATGGCAAAGAGAATTATCAGGAATCTGTGGAAAGAAAATTTGACCAACTCAGAACACACTCAAAGTCCTCTTTTACCTTCAACAGATTTCTGATTTCCAGAAGGCATTTTTTAGGGACTTTCTGATTCTCCCCCTCAATGAAGTTATGATAAACATTCTGACATTGTGTTCATGGAAACTGATGACAGAAAAAACAAAACCTAAACTACAAAAAGAAACAAGTGATTAGTGTTAGGATAGAGGAATTGGATGAGATCTCACATATTTTTTTTAGAGCCCAAACACTGTGGGGGAAAAAAGCCTTATTTTCAAGATGTAACCTTGTTTATTCAACCCCAGGGAACTGCCATCACTTTCTCAGACTTTTTTTAGTAACGTGAGTTCCATATGTTTCAAAGTGATTTCTGTCAAGATGCAGTGTTTATGAAGCTTGAACAGAAGGGACATTTCAAAAGCTGATATATGGTGAAAAGAAGTAGATTCTTGTGCCACATTGCTATAATCAAGCCTATTTGGAAATATAACAACTTTAGTAAATACAAAGTATACAAGATCATTCTTTTAACAAATAATAATTAGCATCATAGTCATGACAAATATCTAAAAGAAAGGGAAGTAAATGGGAAGGATGAGATTGTAGTTGTGAAAAGTACAGCTTTATCTTCCTTCAGTCAGAATTTATAAACATTTTTGAAAACAAAAGCCATAGGAAAATCTATACTCCTTCCTTTAACATGGCAAACATGCCATGTCTCAAGGCTTGTTTCTCAGCTAAGAGAAAAAGCAGTGAAGCCTGTTAAAAATGGTGGAGACACCAGAGAAATGGAGATCTATTAAATTTTTCAAGGCTACACGTGAGTGACAAAAGCAAAGCAAACACTGAAGCTATAGAAAATTAAGTACTTCAGTGAAAGAGAAAAGAATGAGAGGCAGACAGATAAGTAGATATGTATAAGAAAAAGGAAGATGTAAAACAGTACATGAACATCAGTACTCAGGCCATTGAAATGGAAAACATGTACAAAATTGCCAGTACACCCAGTGAAATAGCAGCTGTAGACAACAGTCTTTTTCCTCCTTTTAAGAAAAGAAAGTAGCACAACCTAACTTATACACCAGCTGTAGGAACATGTAATCACAATCAGAGTCTCATTCCATTCATCAGTGGTCATTAAGAGTGTTACTTCCGTGTAGTTAGCTCATCAGAAGCATCCAATTTTATTTTACCAAGGACTGCAAAGACCAAAGAGAAGTGTCTATGGGCTAGAGGCTTTTTTTTTGGTTTTTTCCCCTTCTCATTGAATAATATGCCATATTCTACTTGGTTTCATTAGGACAGTTTCTGAGGCATATGCTTACAAGAAGAATATGTAATACAGTATGACTAGTGTCATTACAAGAAGAGCTTATAAATAATGAACTGTTGCTGTCATGTGGACTTTTGTTATAGCACTGACCAAGAGTCTTCCAGCTTGGTCTGATACCCTCCAAGGAAACCTGCATTTTTGGTTCTTCTCTAAAATGCTCTGGTTAAATTCTTTTATGACTTGAGGAAGAGGGGAAGAGTACACTCAGTGGCAGACACTAATGAGGATGAATTTTGTTGGAACCTATATTACATTTTGTGAAGATTTTCTAACTTTCAGGGCTCTTTGGATTATTAATCAGCTTAAACCCTTTTAAGATTATAATACTTTAACCCTTTTTGATTATAATGCTCCCAAGCCGATTCTGTCATGTCATGTATTAACTCATTCCTTCAAATTCATTGAGCATAATCTACGACTAAAGGGCTGATGATTTTTACAATCTATAAAGTCTATTAAGCATACAAAATGCATTGATATAAAAATTTGATTCCACCTGAGGAATTTGTTTCCTGAGGTTTGGATCAACCTATGGCCATTTACCCTCATTTAACTTACTTGACATCTCCAGTGGGATAAATAATTACAAAAACATTTTTCCAAATTTTATAGCCCAAGTATCTCCTCTGAGTTTACAGAGTGAACTCTTTCCATGATTCTTATTCAAGTCTTGATTTTTTTGGCAATTATCTTTACTTTTTTTCCCTCACATTTCCCAGTTTTCATTAAGTGTCTGAACATGTGGGAGATAGGGGCAGAGAGAAGTAGGAAAAAAAAGGGAGGGAAATAGACATACAAACTAGAATTTATATTTCAATTTTGATTCTGCCTGATGTCTAATCAACCTATGCATCACTCCATCCAATGCTCTCTGAATAACAAAGTCTTGCCAGTGAAAGACAAACAGGATAACAGGTGCGAACTATAGCAAAGGTTCTATACTGTTCAGAAGCAAGGCAGTATAACTTCAGATCAGTAGTGATTTAATATTGTCTGATATGAACTGAGAATTTCTCCAATTTAACTGGCTTTGTGCATTGCCTGGATACAAACCACAAGTTTGCATGTGAAGCTTATTGTCCTTACAAAATGCTTCTCTCATCATCCACATTTCTGGCTTCCAATAGTAAAGCTGAGCACTGAAAAAGAGGTCACGAGAAGTTATGGGAATTTGATTGGCCCCATATAGCAAAATTAAGGGAAATGGAAAAATAGGTAAAGATAAGTATGGGAGGGCATATTTTATTGTTTGTCAGGAGGAAGGATCCTTTAGTTCTACTAGACCCATCTTAGAAAGAGCACTGTCTGACCTGCTGTTATGTAACGTGTGCAGATCTAATACTAAGTGTCCAAACTGATCTTTTTGAGTCTTTCCAGGCAGCTTTCTATCATATTTTCATTAAAGATGTAATTTTCCATGGGTGCCACTTGACATCCTACACATTCTGCTCTAGTAGAAAATATGGCACTTAATTTTGGTTTCCTCTTAAATTTAGTCTTAGGCAATAAGCAGTGGTGGATACTTCTGCTTTCTATCTTGGTTTAAGACCTCTAACTGGAATTATCTTTAATGATTCTTGGCATGCAGTATACATTATTAAAGTGCACCCTTCTAAGACTGATAAATTAATTTCAATCCCAGTTCTCCATTTTCCTGTTTTCTGTTATCTTCTCCCCACACTTCCACTTGTTAAACTGTCTCCTGATACAGCTGATGCAAAGAAGAAAAATTAATTTTCCAAATCTGGCACTGATATGAAGATGTTGGAAGCGCAGACATATAATTTTTTGAAGCAGTAGTGAAATTCCAACTCATTGCCAACACTAATAAAGGGTTATAATTTACAGACATGCAGAATGAACTTGAAAAAAACATAAATGACACTGAATACTTCATAACTGAATGGACAAATCATGATAACCAAGTGACAATAGAAAACCTTTGTACACATTATGAGAAAATCAAACTACGTGACAAATGACATAGAACTTGGGTTGTAAAACTTCCGAGATCTTGGAAACCAATTATTCAAATTGTGCTCTCGAACAATGGGCTCACCTTATATGGCTTTATGTGCCTGTCACTATTCCCATTTGTTCAGCAATCTAATTACAGTTTAAAGATTTTTTCCTTACTTGAGAAGCATCAGGGTGCAGTTAGTCTGTGGACTAACAGTAGGGCAGGATGCTGCAGCAAGCTGTATGTTTTGGGATGGGAAAATCCTCTAGAATGTGGGGACAGGCAATTGGTTTCATGTGAAAGATTTCATCAGGAACATTCTTTTCACTGAGCTTCTGTACAAACTCTTCAAGAAGCTAAAATGTGCTGTGGGTTTATAATTTAACTACAGTAAAAAATGAATACTTTAAAACCTTTTCTGAGCCTTCGCTGCTTGATGAAGGATCCCTTTAAAATACAAACAAAAACATCCTCATATTGCACCTAGGTTTTATTTTGATGCAAGGATTCACTCTTTGAGAGCTATAAGAAGTATTTATCTTGCAAACTTGAACTCTTACTAATTGTTCTCCGTTTATTTCTTATATTGAGTTTTTAGCTTTTTTTTGCCTATATTGCTTTTGTTTTTCACCTAAATTGCCTCAGTTACTACACTTCAAATGACATAGAGAACTCTACTATATTGAAAAAAAAAAAAAAGAAGGAAGTAAAATTTGAGAAAAAACCAAATAATCTTAACACAAAGAAATGTTGATAAAAGAATACTTCTAAAATTTGGAATAGCAGCAATATGTGTCTGGAATCCCTTATCATAAAAGAATGCAAATCAAAATGAATTTTCCTTTTATTTTTCTTTTTTTGACAGCATATGTTGTGAACATTAAAAGAAGACAGTGAATGTATGGGGAGACATATTAAATGAGTCTCTGAAATGACTGACACTTCTGAGTTGAAGGGAATCAACTCATGAAGAAATAATCAAGTTTACTGACTTTTAGACTATCACAGAGTTAACTTTGTCAAGTTTGTAAAATGGAGAAGCTGAGTCAGAATATAATGAATAGTTTTATCTAGGAATTGAATTATTCAACAATTAAGATATACTTTTCAAATGGAGAGATTTGTTTTTTAAAAAAGCTTAGAATGCTGATTAGAAAAAGGCTGAAAATTCCAATCAGCATGCATCTGATTTGTTTGCTTGTTTGTTTTGATAAAATGATATTTTATTTGAAATAAAATATACATTGAAAGAAACTAATGACAATTATAATGGTTTGTTTCACCTACCAGAACTGGTTACCCCAGGTTTGCCAAGTGTTCACTTGGCTTGTTGGTTTTAGAAACTGATTAACATTTATGTAATGTTCGCACAAATGTGAACTACAAGGACAGAATTATTTCATCTTTAACAGATGTCAGTGTCTTAGCACTAAATCCTGTTTATTTACAGCATATAATAACAATGTCTTGCAGTCTGTCTTATGATCTACACTAGTGTCTTCAGCTGTCTGCTGAATATTTAGCTTTGTCTTTGAGATCATATCAGAAAATGTACACTTTTAAAACTCAAACTAGTAAGACAGTCTTTGATTTTAAAAGGAAATACATTTTTTTCATCCAGCTTCTGGTATTAGAGAAGCTGAAAGAGAGATGACCTTTGACAGAAGTTTAATAGGACACGCACTTTTAAAAGAGGTTTCACAGGACACATACCTGCCAAAGATTGGGAACAGCTGTCCTTTTGTGATGCTAGGGAGGTATTTGGAGATCACAGAATGACAGAATGGTCAAGGTTGGAAAGGGGCCAAAGGTGGGGTCATCTGGTCACACCTCCCTGTGCAAACAGAATTGTTCCAGGACACATTGCATCCAGCTAGATCCTGAATGTCTCCAGTAAGGGAGACTCCACAACCTCTCTGGGCAATCTGTTCCAGTGCTCATTCACCCACACAGTAAAGTGGTTCTTCCTCCCGTTCAGGTGGAACTTCTGTGCATCTCTTTCTGCCCATTGCCTCTTGCCCTATTGTTCAGCAGTACTGAAAAGGGCCTGTCTCCATCCTCTTGACAGCCTCCCTTCAGATATGATCAACAGTCAGCCTGGTTGGTGTCATCCTGCTTGCTGGCACATCTGCTGTATGACTGCTTAAGAATTGACTCTTCTGGATTTAGTTGAAGATCAAGTCTACTTTCCTGAGATAAGTGGTAAAGAGGGCATCATGTCTCACACAGAGCCTCCTGTTTCTGTGCTAGTCCTGCTCTCTTGTGTTTTACAAAAGTCTTGGTGATATATGAGTATGAACCTTGAAGGTCTTTCTTCTATCAAGAAGCATATAGCAAGAGCTGTAATGAAGGGGTTAGCCTACATGTGTAGAACTATACAAGTAGGAGATTGAAGGATGAAGTTGCATATCTGCTCTGGAAATACCTTTCCTTCTCCTTGGTGCAATGACCTGAAAAGATTTGCAGGAATGTAATTTCTCCATCTGACATCTTTGAGTGCTTCCTTCTCTGTAAGCAGCATAGAAAGATGCTTGCCCTTGAGCAGCTGAATGATGATGAAAAGCAGGCATCTAGTCTGGACATGGTGTGTCACTTAATTTTGGTCTACTACTTTTAGTCAGAAAAATTGTACCATAATGAAAAAGGAAATAAAATCTGTGAGTCTTATGAGTTTTCCCTGTCACTGCTCTGCATATTAACAAAGCACAAGCTAAAGCAGATGGTGGATATTTTAATGCCTTCACAAGTCTGCGTATCTAGGGAAAAGACCTCCTCATCACTGATCATTTCTGAGTAAGTTTAATAATTCCTATTAAAGTTCTCACAACAGATCTAGAATCCAGGTTTTGTTAGTTTTTCTTTCTCTTAGTTTCCTAGTTTTTTGTTTTTTGGTTTTTTTTTTTTTGCTTGTGGTTTTGTTTGTTGGGTTTTTATTTGCTTTTTTTTGGTTTTTTTTTTTGGTTTTTTTTACTCTAACGTATTAGTAGGGAAAAAAAATGTTCCTTGTCAAGAAAATTTACAGCTTTTATATTTTTCCCTGAAAGCATCTATTTTAGTTAAACTGTCAAAATATGTCAATCTCTTGACAGCCATAAATTATGTGGGTGTCCAATATAAGGAAAACTATTTTGTTTTTAATTGTGGCAGCATCTGGAGGAGTGTCCAAACTTATACACTGCTCATGCCTATCTAATTTAAAGACCTGCCAGCTGGTTTGAGCTATGCACATGGGCTTCATTTTCTTTACTGCTGGAAACTGAAGAATTCCACTGGAGAAAGTCATGTCTGAACAGTGCTTAGTGTTACTCACTGGGTATGGTGACAGCTTCATGGTGTTATAATACAATGTACTTCACTGAAAGCTCTGATTAATAACAATTGGATAATTTTTTTTTAAGTATTAGCCCAGGCAATTGTTGCCTAGTCAGATCAAGTTTTTAGAAAATCAAGAAAAGAATTAGTATTGTTGCTTCACCGCATGTACAATTCATCCTGAACTTTTTCATTATAAATACTAAATATTTTCAATTTATGCTGTCTATATGGTGCGGTCTTTTGTCTAATGACTCTCTGGTCATGGTAGGACTAAACTACAGTTATTGGTCAATCAGCTGAGCTCTTAAAAACCTACCTACCAGACAAAGTCTACTATAGAAAATTTTCAGAATAAATGGTGAATTTATTTTTTACTTGTAAACTACTGAAGAATATCCAAAGGAGGGTAATCAGGATGGCAAAGGGCCTTGAGAGGAAGCTGTGTGAGGAGCAGCTGAGGTCACTCGGTCTGTTCAGTATGGAGGAGACTGAGGGGAGACCTCATTGCAGTTACAACTTTCTTGTGAGACGCAGACACAGACCTCCTTCTCTGGGGTGACAGTAACGACCAGAGGGAACGGCATGAAGCCGTGTCAAGGGCGGTTTAGGCTGGATATTAGAAAAAAGGTTTTTCACCCAGAGAGTGTTTGAGTACTGGAACAGGTTCCCCAGGGAAGAGGTCACAGCACCAACCTGACAGAGTTCTGGAAGCATTTGGACAATACTCTCAGGCACAGGGTGACTCTTGGGATATCCTGTGCGGAGTCAGGAGCTGAACTTAATGATCATTGTGAGTGCCTTCCAATGCAGCACATTCTCTGATTCTGTAAAATATTTTCAAATTTATCCAGTGTCCTACTGCATAGATGATGGTTTTGTAAACCCTGGATATACTAGGTGACCTTAAAAAGAAACCCAAAACAAGACTTGTGGTAGTGTCCCTTAAATGCCATGTACATTCAACTTTAAACCTATACATATCAAAACAATTGTCATTTAAAGATCAAAAATCCTCAAATTGTATCCTTCTGGCTTTCCCTAAACTAAAACACTGAAAATATATTACAGTAGGTACAACTTCTGTATGTGATAATACGTGCAATATTTTTTGTGATAAAAGTTAAGGACGGTACTGTAAATAGTCAATGCATACAGATTTTTTCCTCCACATTAGAATAATGAGTGCATGAGCAGTTTCTCTTATTACACTTGAATGATCAGATTATCATACTGTAAAAACAATAATTTATGCACACATTTATTTGTTTATTAAAAACACAAGCCATTATATGTGCATTAACAACCAGTACTGTGTAACCTATTTCTTTGCATTTTTTTGCTTGCCAATTATGCTTGAAGGGATGAGACTCACATTTTATCTGAAGCCTCATTAAATATGTTCTAGATGAAGCACCAGTAATAAATATGAAAAGGAAGGATATGCTGCTCCCCTTCCCCCATATTATTGCTTAGCATATATCACCATAATATTAAAACATTTAGCATGCAATACAGAAAATAAGTAATGTAAAAAGAATATTGCAATAAGAAGTAGGAAACCCAAACCCAGTGAAACAGTGGAAAATATCCAAAGTAGCTTATCTTGGAGAAAACTCTGGAAATAGAGAAGCAGCAAATATTCTGGTAATACTGGATGGTGACTCTGCAGGTGAACCTTTGTAGAAAGTTTCTTGCAATGATGTATCACAAATGGGGATTGCTTTTCAGGCTTGATTTTGTACCAACGTTTGGAGGCCATACACAATGTTTGGGCTGTATTTCCCTGTCTTTTGGGGAAAGCCCACTGCAGTGCTTCCCTCTTTTTATGTCCCAGAGGATGCTTGACAGATCGTGCCTCTAAGGCTGTGCACTTGTCTGATAGACCTGGCTCTTCCTTGCAGCTACTCACAGTGCCCACTGGACTGTAATGCTGGACTGTAATAAACTCCTTTTCTTGGTTCCAACGTACTGTTCAAAGCTTTAATGCAGCAGTGCAGTTTTCAGTGATTAATGTAAGACTCAGTATAATTTTGAGCTATGAACTACTTTTTATCAGTCTTGTATCTACCAGCAGATCAGCTGGTTCACTGCAAATCAATAGGAGCTGGACTGATTTTTTAGTCTGTTCAGACTGAAAGGTTTAGAAGACTAAAGTATGGGTTTGCATGTCAAAAGTTTGCCTTTAAAAATCCATGAGAAATTAAGTTTCTTTAAGACAATCTGGTAATTTTGAAAAACATCAAATTAAAAAAAAAAAAAGCTTTATTTTTTCCTTAATACACTATAATAGATTGTGATACTATAATTTTTTTCTCTTTCCTAGAATCCTAATTTATTTTGGGGAGACCATTGAATGATCAAAGTTAGGTGCAGTTCTTATAGTACTTCATACTGTCCATGACAGTATATTCATAAGACAGACCACAGAGACATCAAAGCAACTGTGTTGCTGGTGCATTTTATGATGAAACATCACTTTTTGCTGGAAAATACATTGGTGCAATTCATTCATATCATATTGGAAGACCAGCTATCAAACAGAAATGTTTTATTTTTCAATACAAAACAGAACTCCTGTGTTTCATTTAGGAAAGATTTTGTCAGGTTTTGGTTTGTTTGGTTTTATTTTCTTTATAGTCAAATGAATTTTCGCTGGCTATCCTTCACCTGCTTATTCTCAATCCTCCAGGTGACACAAAAATAACTATTACAAAAAAACCCCTATTTTTTTCTCCAGCAGACAAAAAAATGGATTATCAAAAATAGAGCTGCAGAATGAAAGAAGCAACATAAGACCTATACTGCCAACAAGCCATATAAGGCCCAAAGAGCATTTAAAAGATCGTAAGATTGAGCTGCTTCCTGCTTTGCATTTGCAAAGTTTTCATTCCTTATTTGAAGGTGCACACCTATAGAAGTCAAAGTAATTGCAGATAATGTAGATAAAACAAGGATTTAATAAGTCCAAGTAGAGTAGCTAGTTTGACAGATAAAAAGTATGGGAATAACCAAATGAGTAGCAGTGGATACATATTCTCTTCTGTATTTATCCAAAAGGTTCAGATCCAACATTTATTCCTGAATGATATTAAACTATTTCAATTCAACAATTACCTTCAAACATTTGTCATTTAAATGCTTGAATATTTTGTAAGACAAATTATCCATGTCTGTTGGAAGAAATTCTAAAAACCAGGTTATACCTCTTCAGGTTCATTAACTCTGAATCTAATACTGTAATATAAATCATTTCCGACCCAATTTTCAGGAATAGAATTTTTTTTAAAAAAATCAATTCTTATGCAGCCAAAAATCACATCCAGAGCTACCACAACCGCTATTGTTAGCGAAGACCATCTATCTTCCACAATCTCAAATCACTTTTAATTAATCCAGATACTGCAAGATAAATCCCATTACAGATGATGTTTTCTATTTTATCCTATGTCCTGTATGAAATATTTCTACTAATAATGCTTCTGACATTTTCTCTTTGAATTAAGTGGGAAACAACCTCCTGTTTGTGGTCTACATCTTCTCATTATCACAAACTTATGACATTATTAACATCTTTAGTTGATTGTTTGTAATTATTTGGGTTCAAAGGAATGGCTGACAAGATTTTAATGCCAGGTCTGATACAGTGAAATTTCTATTGGGACAACAGAGACACACAGGATTCTCCTGAACTAATTTTGTCTATGCCTAATCACTGCAAAAAATTGCTTCTATAGGCTTAACCCTATTCACATTAAGTAGGTAATTAAAATTGAAAGATTCATTTGAACATACCTGCCAGTCTGCATTGACTAAAAAAAAAAAATTAAAATTCAGACATGTTGGCTGTATACTGCTTTCACAGCAAGAGTTAGAAGAGCTAAATTATACTGGTAATGACTAGATGAATGCTAACAACATTAAATTTTTGAGTGAGAAACTGTTCACCAACTACATAAAAAAACCCAGTAATTTAAACCTTAGCACCAGTTCTGTAATGATGGAACTTTTTCATTGGTAATAATAAATTTTGATCCTAATTGCTAAGATACTAAGCTGTTAGCCATATGAATTGATAAAATAAACTTATAAGCAAAAATGTTCTCCTAAATGAATAGAATATGCCTATATAAAAGACACTTAGCTATCACTCGGTATGAGAATAATCTAAAATATGTCTTTACTTTGAAAAAAAAATTATCATCAATGACCTTGATTTAAAATGGTGATTTGGCACTCTCTGAGCTTTGAAGAAAAACGGGGTTTCAGATGAGAATAGGTTTCATATTACAAATGCAGAAGACATATTTTCTTCTGCTGTTATGTATAATGTACTGATCGTCCACAGGCCTTCCATCTGTGATGTAAGCAATACTATTCAGATCACTGAATAAGGTTTCTATTCTTATTCTGCTTAAAATGCTTCCAGTATTTCTTACAATCACACTGAATATTCTCACTGGGGTGTGGGCTTATTACTGTGATATACAGTTTGCTCTCTGAAATCTTACAAGAAGAGTAAAACAAAATGGCAAATCTCCACACAAACATGAAATAACAGAAGACAGAAAAGTAAATAACTATGACTGATAAAATTCTGCACATCATTCCCACTAATACTTTCCATACTGCGATATGAAATGAAGCATTTTTCATTTAATTTGCCAATCAATAGAAAAAATTCAGACCTCTGTAAAGCAGAGTGAAATTGGATTTTGATGAAGAATGATGCAGAGAACTATTCTAGTTGTTAGTTTTGAGGGAAAAATAAATTAATTACTTTTGTTCAGAGAGATAGTAATAAAAGTCTTCAAGAACATCAGATTCCTAAACTTCCAGGCATAGATTTAAAGAGAGTTTTATATCACTACTAAAGCAAGGATTGAAGAAGGTCTAGAGAGTGAATTGTCAGCATTATGTACAGTTCTTTCATCTTCACATTAAAAATTTATTTCATTTACAAGCCATGTGGTTTGAAAGGATCTTTTCATGGCTGATTAATCTTTATTTATGCTAACAGGGATAAGTGTCCAGTGACTCGATGAAAATTAATTAACTTACTAATTTTATTAAGGTGGAATTTGGAGACATGTTAATTTTGGAAAGAAGAAATATGCTGACAGTGATGTTGAGACTGTAACTGGAACTCACACTATGGCTCTGGCAGGAGTACAGTGTGGGTGGTGCCTCCTTCTCCTGTGCAATCCTACAGTCCCCTGGCCACAGAGGGCATGCAGATGCAGCAGGAATCAGGGGACTCAGCACTGACTGCTCCACACCTTGCCCTTCTCACTTGTGCCTCCTCAAGGACAGCAGCACCCTTCCACATCTTCCACAAGCTGCCAGATTTATCCATCACACCATAAAGCATTTGAACTTCCCCACCTCCTGATGGCTGGCTCTGCACATGGCAAGTCACTTTTTCCAGTGCTCTTACCACACAATGCTCTTGCCTTGAACTAACAGATTAAATAAGAATTTTAGAAAGTATGTGTGCTCAAGTGTTTCACTGAAAAACATCTTAAATATTATTTCCCTGGGACATGTTCTGATTCTTCATTGCTTGTGATTCTTAGCTGATTTATTATTTATACTACACCTTCAGCATGCAATAGTAGCAATGTTTTGCTCTTATTTAAGCACCTGTTTAACCTCTTGCCTTATTGTAAATTTGAATTTTGCAATGAAATAAAGGAAAACAAAAACTGAGAAGTAGACGACATCTTGGGGCTAACGATTCTGCAGCACTGAATATAGAACAGAGCTCTTGATACACTGCCCTAGGTACCACATCAATACCAATAAAAATAAATGGGGTGTTGAACTGCTGCATGGACTAGCATCACTGATTCACCTCTCCCAGGCAGTCCCTTGAAAAAAGCTTTCTGTTTTAGAACAGTTTCTTTCTAGAACAGGAATCCTCTAGCCCTCCATCAAATAATGTTGTCCAGCCTGTTTCGAAGCATCTTCATCCCCCAAAACTCAGGTGGGAGCCCTGGAAATCCTGTAGCAATTTACCATTCAACAGTTTTTCAAAGAAAGCCTTTAAAGACTATAGTAGCTTTGTTTATCTTCAGCCAGTCTATCTTTAGTCAGTTTAATAATGGCTGAACAAAAAATGGTGAGCAAACCTGCAGCAGTATGTGAAGAGAGAACTTGTGTGAACATCACTATGTGATTATCTCTATCCCCACGATTATTTGAACTGGAAAATGCATTTTTTTAAATTACTACTTTCTTCTAAAATCTTTTATGTATCTTACTGGCTTCTTTTTCTACAAACAGCAGTGAAACACTGAGCACCTACACATTTTTGGCAAAGCATGGAGTTTTGCCAAGAGAAAATGAGAAAAAAAGTAACCACTGTACCCTTCAACCTGTTAACAGTCAGGGCTGAAGTACTGCATTGCTTCAGTGATCCCTTCAGAGCAGAGCTTATCTTTCCAGGAGGAACAGCTTTGGCAGACAAACTCATGACCTTTCCCCTGCTCTGTGTGACCTTTTGCAGCTGGGAGAGTGAGAGGCCAAATACAAAGATGGACTAATATATGTAGAATCTAAAGAAAGATGCAGATTAGTAAGTGAGATATAAATTAAGGACCTACTTGTTTTCTGGTTTGAGATGAAGAGAACAAACTCAGTGTGGAAACCACTATGTTTCTGCAATATACTTCAGTCTTGGGTATCTTTGTTACCAGTGCTCCAGTCAAATATGGAACCTTGAAGTCCACACTGCTGGTGTTATCCATTCCAGACAAAAGCAAAAGTTACCCTTAAATTCATACTTCTCCTCCAGCTGCTCATCTGAACAGTTTGGGAGAACAATACTGTCTACTGAAGATTGCAGCAATGTTTCTAGAAGATTGCTTCTGATGTTTCTAGAAGAACATGTATGTTCTTAAACACATAATGTTTAAGATATAACATATAACTTAAATATTGACTAACAACGAGAGTGTGCTGCATCTGAGAGAGATATAGTACTAAGACCTAGAGATCCCTGTGAGGTCTGAAGTTGATTACATCACTTAACATCCAATTCTTCAGTAAACTGAAGTTTAAGAAGCTGCTCTAGGAAATTCTTGGTTATCTTGAGAGTCTCAGCTGAGGACATCACCTCTCATTTAGGTCCACAAGACAAAGGTTTATTTAATAAGCAAGAGTGAAGATGCAAGTGGAGCCTAAGCTGCAGTATCCTCTAAGTGTGTTTTGTTTCTACTACTGTACAAAAAGGTGTGGTTCTTAGGTTGCTTCTCTCTTCTTGATAAACTCTATGGGAGTTGGGTATAACCTAAGAGAAGCCAAAGAAAAAAGGGAAAGTAGTATTTTTCAGAAAATTATTTGACCTGTATTTAGAAGACCTATTGGTTTTGTTTTCCATTCTGTGTGTATATATACTATATTCAGGCTGCATAAATTGTTTTACTTCTACAAGAAAAGCCAAACTATATTCACAAGGTAAAATGTCTGTAGTTAATTAAAAGAAAATACACCAGACTATCAACAAATCTCCTACATAATTAGACTAGTAATGTTGTTATGCAGAAGTTAATAAAACTTTAATTTGTTTTTGCTAAGTCAATAAGCAACACAGTATATGTTTTCTACTGAAAAACTAAAAGACCCTCTGAAACTTCAGTGACAAATATGTGTATGTATGCACATGTTACTGAGCAATTTTTCAAATAATAAATCTCTGTGGAGGACACGCACATTACAGTCAACTATGTCATGCTGTTGTGAAAAGCCTCAAACTGGGATGTATAAACAGCCATACAGACTGCAAGACACACAGAGTAATTACTGCTTCCAGTGTGAGTGATGCCTTAGGTGATGTACTGTGTTCATTTGGTGTGCCACAATTCAAGAACGAATTGGACCATTTGGACAGCAAAAAGATTGATCAAACATCTGAAACTTATGACTTTTGGAGAAGGAGAGAACACACTGGGATTATTAAGCCTACAAAAAAGAAAATATAGGGCAGGCATAGTAATAGTCTTCAAATATTCTGCCCTCTGCCAAAGATGAATAATGTACTCTCCTGTCCCTGCTGAGCAAGCCAGGAAACAGTGGTCTTAAATTGCAGGAAGGAAGATCCAGGCTAGAGACTCGTTGGAAAAAAAAGAAATTTGAAACACTGGGAAGTACCATAATAAAGTTTGCAATGGTTACCAAAACTTTAGCTGGTGGAAATTTGTAAAGAGTAGATTAGATGAATATTTTTTCAGAAATTACTCATATATGTATGATGTTGTCTTGAAGGCAAGGTTCAACTTAATATTGCTCCTCTGCTGTTTTCTTATCCATGATCCTGAGACATCTGTGCAGCACTCCACAGTTAGTTTTCAGTCTGGGGTAAGAGGATAATGCAGTGTTCTTTTCTGTGATTCGAAGCACAGGATATTTAGTTCACACCAAAGATACATAGCTTTAGTTTTGAGTCTAATGGAATTGAATTGTGGAGTTTTGAGGAAATCATCAGGGAGAAACAGAATTCAGGAGTGAAATGCAAATAGAATCAACTTTTAGACAGTCTGGTGAGAAAAGTTTGGAAGTAGTTTGTAAGTTGGGACCTCATTGACCAAAAATGTTTTGCTCAATTTGTCTTTCAAGCTGATCATGCTGAAAACCTTTGACATCTTTTGTTCTAAAACTAAGTAGAAAGTGAGATTTGGAGTCTGTTTTTTTCTAATGGAGTTTATCTTGCCTTGTAAAACTCCAGAAACTATAAAAAAAACAAGACTAAATGTAGCTGCTGGCAATCCTTCAGGAAAAAAGATACTTTTCCCTGACCTCACAAATTCCCCATGACAATGCTGTTCCTTGATATGTTACACTTAGATTTCCTATTCCTTAATAACCAAATGCAAATGGTTGACATGTTGTTTGGAAGGTTATCTTTTTGTAACTAAATTAAGCAAAATTCTTAACTGCAATCTTATACAGCTAGAGTTATATAAATTGACATGGTACTTTATTTGACCCTACTTACAAACTGTCTCTTTTGATTAGTTCTGTAGTCACAATCCACTGCAAATATCTGGCTCATATATTCCTTCATAAAATAACTTTTCATATGCTTATATGATTAGGTATCCTCAATAAAAAATACCTTTACAAAGATGAGTAGAAGGGGAACACATGCCCACAATAGTGATGTAAACTGGTTTCTAATAAGGGCCATTCCCTTACAAATAACAATGGATAAATTCAAATCTTCAAAAGGTCACTTTTATGATGTTTCAGTGTCATACTGCTGAACCCCATGGGAGATGCTGAGTCTCAGCATTAAGCTAGAAGTGTTTGAGGCCTGTGGACAGAGTTCCCACTGAGAGGCGCAGGAGGAGCACGTTGGCTGATGGAGTTCGTGCCTTCCTGGGAGTGGCTCTGCTCAGGCAGGTTGAGCTCCTGTCCCACAAAATGCTTCACTCAAATCACTACCCCCAAAGTCCTTCTGAAGAAGACTGTGAGTAAATGGGTGCATGCAATACTATCAGCAGAGAGAAAAGTGGTTTGCCCTGGCATAGTTGCTGGGCAACATATGTTGGGAATGCCAAAAAAAGAGCAGAAGTTTGTATTTCCCACTCCTGCTTCTGCATTTTTGGCACTGGAGTATCCCTGCTAATCTTTACCTTTCTTTTGCATGAAGATGAAGGAGGTGAACACTAAGAGGAGTGGGCATGAATATTTTTTGTAATTGTAAAAAATGCTCATTAGTGAAAAAACCAGGAAAAATTTGTTTGATTTAAATATTCAGATAATAATTTTGGAGGAAGCATAAAAGCACCTAAGCTGCAACAGCAAATTTTTATGTTCCAGTAATGCCTTTGGTTAAATAAAACTTGTAATATATGCCTGGATCTATTAATGACAGGTATATTTTATTTTAGGGATTAATCATATAATAAAGATCAATCATTTTTTTCTCTTTAATTTTTTAAACCAGAGAGACTTGAATGCTTGTTAAGATTCTGAGGGAAGGAGAGTAATTTATGTCAGTGACTCAGTATCAGATTTTGTGAGAAAGGCTAAATGAAGCATTTTTGAGAACTAGACACAAAGGCTAGATTGCTCCAATACAGGCCAGTTTTGCTCCTGTTCCACCACTGAATCAGGGATGCACTATTTTCTATAGAGCAACTGAAGAGACTGGTAATCTCATTCTATCACATTTCAGTAACAACATGTCCTTTCCAATATCTTCAACCTTGAGGTATATTTATCAGCATCCTTAATATTTTTGGTTTGACAACACAACTCCAGGAAGTGTAAGATTATGGTACGCATCTGTGCACTATTTAAATGCATTTAAATAGATTTATTTCTTCACTTAGTGACATCATACAAGCAGTTCCAACAGCTGTAATAGAAATCTGATAACATCTTCTAGATGATTGAGACATTTTTGATTCATTGCCTGGCAGAGGACAGTAAAACAGATGTCAAAACGATGATATCCTCTGGACATTTTTCCTCTACCTGTATGCATTAATAATACATTTTGAACATGGCAAAGCAGCTTTGATTTCCATCATGCAGTAATAGCTGAAATTAGAAGAGGATTACTGTGTACTGTAAGTGTGAAGGAGAGAGAGAAAAAAGCTTTTCATTGATAAGGCAGCATCAGACAGAAGAAATGCAAGAAAGAAAGCAAAACAAACTGTGCAATCTCGTAGATATTTCTTTTCAATTTTCTGTGTTAAATTTTCTCTAAATGCATTAAGCGGTGCTAAAATTTGCATTCATTTGTTGTACAGAAATAGTGGTGTTTTGTTTGCTCTTATAGTCAGCAAGACTGGATTACAGTAATAAGAATTAAAGTCACAGAAAAAGTGTGCAGCTAGCAATTTATGTGCTAATTGTCAGGATTTAAATAAGGCTGAATTCATAAATACATACCCCACATGGTGGGGTTCCTTAGCAGGATTCTGAAGTCCTGTAAATCTATTTACCCAACAGTGAAAAATAAAAATAAATTATTTTAAAATATCCAGAATTCTGTAAATTCATGCTCTGTGTATTGGCTTAGGAGCTATCATCACCATTTGGTACTCTTTTCAAGCTGAATGCAATATTGAGAATTTTAAACAAGCCCTAGGGGCAGGAAAATATGTACACACAAATGCAAAGAGAGCCTTTTGTTAAAGAATTTTACACTTGTATACGATACAAGGATATATGAATGTAGCTTTGTATTTAATATTATGTCCCTAGGCTACACATTATTGAGTCTACAAAGCCAGAAGTTGATTTTACAGGAGCTTAGAATAGAGTTGTCAGCAATATCTTAGGATTCTTGAAGTGACAGGAGTTTCCTTTTACCCTCAAATACTGTCATTGTTCCAGATTGTTTTCACAGGTTTAACAATACCATCAAAGATATCACAATAGTTCTTGTGACACAATGATTGTTGGGCACCAATTCTACATATGGCAAAGTGTGGCAGGAAGTTTTTGAGGTCATTGTGACTCCCAAAACTGTTACATCCTGCCTTTTTAGCTGTATCTGTTCAGGATTTGGCAGATGAATGCAGTGACCAGAGAGTTGTGCAGAGGTTTCCAGCTGCAGCTGAACTTCCTTTGTATTGTGAGATGCTGAAAATAGTTTTGGGGGCAACAAGGAGAAGTTGTACCTAGACAATGAATTCAACATCTTAGTAACATGACTGCTTTCTGTTCAGCTGTTTTTTTACTCCCTGGAAATAATATAAGTAGCAATTCAGTTACCTGCATCCAAATATTGAAGTCAAAATAGGAGCTAAATTAATCTGCACAAAAAGAATGTGGAAAGAGATGTGGGAAAGACAGCAAGGCAGTCTCACTGTAAACGAAATAGAGATATTTCAATCTCAGAGAAGTATTTCTACCCTTCTCACAGACATTTTTCCAGTGTCCACACGTAGTAAAAA
>VWZN01014822.1:31804-47671 GCA_013396955.1 Regulus satrapa
TAGAAAGGAAATTTGCTTTTGAATATTGTATCTGAATCAATGTAATAAAAATATTGTATTCCAAGAAAACTTACATGAAGTAATGAAGAGGAAATAAAACAAAACAAAAGAAATAATAAGTTTTTGTCTGAAAATTTACATTAACTAAGGGGTGGAAAGAAATTCTTAGTCTCTCAGGAGTGCACGGAAACTTGTGTGGGAATGGAAATTAATGTCATGCATTAATTTAACTAGTATCTCAACATATGTGATATCAGTCCAAGAAAAGCTATTTATGGAACCATATAGGATGCTGTGTGAGCTAATGGTACATTGGAAATAACACTAATGGCTTTCTCATGTCAGGGCCCTCCCTATGCTCTTAAAAACTAAATGTGACCTTAAATCCACAGAGAAAACAAGAATGCAATCAAATTAAAGCACATAAAGAAATGAAAATGTGAATGTTATGATATGAGGTGAAATGATATTTTTCTAGGCTTTTCTTTTTACATTATTGAGAAGATATCAAGCAAACCAGTACCTAACATAAAGGGTATGGAAAAGGGTTAAAGAAAATGAAAGCAGGTGTGGAGGAAGCCAGAACCAGACATACTTTAGGATCCTTATAAAGAAAAAAATCTTACAAAAATGTATGGATTTGATTACCTATTTCCCACAAACTCTTAAGTCATCATTTATTTTACAGCAGAACACTAACCAAGTGCAATATGAGTTTCCATTGCTACCATCTCAGCAAAACATCACATAATACTGACCTTAGAATCACTTTTCACTCAAATTGTGTTGAAAAAAGTGTATCTCAGTCAAAATATTTGTCTCTATACACCTTTCCCAAAATTATGAACAAACAAATTATGTAGCACAAAAAATGAAAATAACAATCTTATTATTAGAAGAAGAATTTCATTTAGAAATATTAAATATTTCAGTTATTTCTCTGTTTTCCCTCAGAGAAAAATGTTTAAATGAGAAAATCCTCTGTGGCTTTCAAAATTAACTGATTCTCCTGTTGGCAGTCAAAGCTCAGAAGCCAGCTATTCTTCTCCATTAAAATAATCCCTCTATGTCCTGGAATGAGAATGACTGTATTCATGGGGGCGAGCATCAAAAGCCAATGGTGGCTTCATTCCCTCTGCTAATTGCCTTTAGTTAATCTTCTGAGAACTGTTCTACTTTCTAAGTTTCATAACAATTAGATTCTGCATTACCTACTAGTGTACACTAGTGACAACAAAAGAAAATAAAGTTTTTATGATCCTTGCATTAAAACTGAAAATCAATTTGGGATGGCTTCCTAGAAGGGTATGGTGCTGACAAACAAGTATTAACTGGTTTTAATACAGTACTAACAGTGTCTTGTGACACAAAGAAATACAGTATAGAGTTTAAAGTTTTACTAATCAAAGAAACAGTAAAACTAAACAGGAAACATAATAGCTGACTACCGGTTTAAGGAAAGAAAGAGTGGGAAAACTACCTTGTATTTATGAAACCAAGGAAACACAGTAGTATGGATAAAAGTAAACAAAAAACCTAGGCACTGTCTGGAAACATCATACACTCTTCTTCATAGGATGCAGTCGCACTACTGACAATAATTCCAAATCACTCGAAAAACAACTGTGATAAAACTCTAGTGTTTGAAAATTTTACATGACATTCACCAGAGGATAAATGAAAAATGATGAATTTATAACTTTTATCCAGCACACATAGTATTTTCAACTTTATGAAGTCCATCTATTTACAGCTTTAACTTTATGCTGAGAATGAGAATAGCATAAATAGGGCTGGCAACATGAAGGCTTTGCAGGAATAGACCTTGCTGACCTGAGCCCTGATCATATTTACGGCTTTCTGAAGAATGCAGTAAGCAATTTCCCTCTCCTAGGTCATGAAGTGTAACATGCAGAGAATTTTTCAGAGGTAGAATTTTGCTAATAGTAATGTGGAGGTGAGGAAACATTGAAGATGGTCTGCGATAGTACTAAAAGTTGCTTTTTATTTTTTCAGTTAGGTTGTATATAAAGATTTGATTTTCATGTTAAAGGCTCAGACCAAGTTTGTCAGAGTGCTTTTAAACTATAAAAAAATGTGTTCATATATTGAAGAGAACCTTCAGTTTATATGACAGATAAAGGAACACTCTTTCTGTTCCATAAATTCTTTTAATGTCATATATTTCCATATTATTGTTAATATCTTGCCGTCTGAAATACTTTCACTTTAGGATGGCTTTTATTTTCATTCATCTTAATCAAAGGAGACGATATTTCCTTTAAGTTCACCATTATAAAAGTTGGTTACACTGCCAAATCTTAGATAAAATAATGCATAGAAAATACACTAAATGCTGTGTTGAGAAGAGTGCTGCCATGTTACTCTCAGTAGAGTCATTACTCTCAAATATATGTTACTGTTTCCTTACTAAATCTGTTGATTCTCAGTCTCTTTGGAGCTCTCTTGGGTTGAGCTGCATACTTGACTTGCATGTTTTCATTTACTTGGTCATGAAAGTTAGGTGTGTGGTAATCCTCCTCACAGCTTTTACTCAATACAAGCTGAAGTATTCATTATTCCATCTGTGCCAATGAAGGAAGAAAGGAAAACCAGGAAAACCATTAAGAAAGTGCATACACTAAAGTCCTGGCTGTTCGAACTGCTTTTATATGCTTCTGCACAGAAGTAATGGTGGTGTAAATCTGGGCATTTGAAATCCATGTAGCAAGACACACCCTGACGTTTCTGGATAAGAAAGAGTGATAGATTCTGTGCCTGACTGACTTAATCCAACAATAATCCAGCAACACTGTCCCTTATTATGAACACAGCCTGGATGTGGACAGACTTTTAACCTCAAAGAGGAGCTTTTGGTTCAACTGCACACTCTAAAAGTCTGTATGGAATTTTCTTTTCTGGGTTTTAGTTTTTATAAGAGAAAAAACTGGTCAAAAAAAAAAAAAAAAAAAANAAGAAAAAAAACTGGTAAAAAAAAAAAAAAAAAAAAAGATAGGATCACTTTGCTGAATATGGTTTTACTGGTAAATTAAAGCATTTTCTGTTGCTCTGGTCTTTAACCAGAGAGCAATCACAGCTGATTGAAGCCCCTGTTTTTTTCCTGCCAACTCAAACAGGCTTCACAGTTTGGAAAGCTGGTGCAGCAGCCTTGCCCTTTGCCAGCACTGGAGATATGAAATTATCCTGAGCAGAGACTGGAGTGAGAAGAAACATCAGGCATTCTGCAAACCCATGGACCAAAATTACAGAGAAAAAAATACCATAAAAGGTTCAGCTTAGTGAGAAAATCATAAAGACCCTGGATGTTCTACACAGAATAGCTTAGCACCATTTCTGCTTTGCTTCATTTCACCACTGAATCCAGCAGTGTTATGCAGCTTCCAACAGGCTTCTGAGCAATAGCAGCATTGTGACTCTGAGCACTTCTGGCTCTGAAATAGAATGCAAATGTTGAAAACCTGCTGGCAATGGACATAACACACCCCCTCTCGTGTCAGCAGTGAGAGCCTCAGACATTTTGTGCTCTAGACACTTCCAGATGGCAAATCTTCAGCTGCTCCTGATGTCTAAGATAAACTGAATCAGTGTGCTTCTATGGGAATTGGGACTTGGAGGACTGTGAAACTGCAGACTGCAATTAGCTTATCATCCAGCGGTCAAGTTATGACATAGACAGGTTTTAGCCCACCAGTTCACCAGCAGAATGACCAGCAGCATTGCAAAATACACACTTTGAGCTGGCTTCCTGCCAGTAGGTCTGAGCTCAACTACCTATTATTGTTGATGAGACAGCAAGATCCTTCAATTCTGTGCTGCTTGTGCAAATATGCCTTTACATACAGTGGCAAGGAGCTGATCTCTTTAGACTACCAGTATTTCAGACATCTGGATGGAGGGTGGACACCTGCTGTCACCTCTGCTCCTTGAGGGACAGTCCTGCAGGCAAATATATCTATGTCCTCTTTCAGTCTTGCTTAGAGAAAAATAGTAGCTGGTCAAATAGGAAAACCCTTTTTTCTCATTCACTGATTCTCATCGCTTAAGACCTTATACTCAATTTTATATTTGTCTTCTACTAGCTAGAGCTATATTGATACATTTAATCCTTGCCTAGAAAAAGAAAGCTCTGCACCAATTTGCTTTTGTTGCAGTTGTTCTGTAAAATATCAACCACCCCTTTTTTCTGTAGGCAGGAAAAGAAAGAAAGGAAACAAGGAAGTTAAGTAAATTTTGGCATTAGGACATGTTTAAAGCATTAAAATATGCTTACGATTCCAAATATTTCCCAAAAATTATTGTGAAAACTTAGTGTTGTTTAAAAAACCCAAACACCCAATTAAAGCTTTTTCAAGGGAAGGTGAGAATACCAAAACAAATCCAGTTTTAAAGGTACCTTTTCTATCAATTTGGAATCACAGAGACATGCTACTATAAGGTCTGCTGAAATACTGAAGACAACTGCTTTCTTGATTTGAAGTCTAAGCAGATGACTTAACAAGTAAAATGACACTTTAAATGTTATCTTTCATTAATGGGAAGTCAGTTTATGTCTCACATTCAAACGGCTGCCTCCTCAGAGCAGAATTGTGCTCTTCAGGTGTCAGAGCTATGCTCTGGTATAGCCCACAGCTCGGTGTCTGTGCCTGGTGATTTCCGGGAGCTCAGAAGGCAATTCACAAGGAAACAAAGTGGCATGGTTTTAATGAACGGGATTAAAGATTCTGGGTCAGGCAATCAGAGCAAAAGGGAGTCCCTCCTGATTTTGATGAAGTTTCAAGGAGTTAAATGCTGCAATAAAGAATGACTTTTGCAATTGCCTTTCTCTCTTATCATTAGATTAATGCAGAAAAAAGTGACACTTTAAAAGGTTTAATGCTGAGCTTAGAGCTGTAGCACTGCTGCTAAGTGGATGCTTTTCTTGTTGAAAGAGCAATGCAACAAGGAAACTCACGGTGCTTCCTTTCTAAATTGCAGGCTGATATCCATTTATAGTTCTAATTCTAGGTCATTATTTGGAATAGAGGATTGTAGTGTCCCCTCTTTTCATTTTCCATGGCTTCAATGACATTAAAAGTTCTGAGTCAAGAATCATCTTCTTATAACTCATATGAAGGAGTCCCTTCACACAGCATCTGCGTTTCATTGTCTTGTCATAGATTTCAATCTGTTTATACACATTTTAACAGGATGATATGCTGCATGTTTTCTCTTTATGAACTCTCTGTCCCTGATTATTTGTCCGGAAAAGGTTTATCCTGTTTTAATTCTCTCTCCCAAGAAACATGAGATTTAGTAATACATTTTAAATCCCATTATGCTTCAGAAGTATATCTTCCACACCATATTTCTAGAGATATTCTTATTCAAATCAAACAACTTATTATTGACAGGCAGACAAGAATAATTTCAGTGCAAAGCAGCTCTGTTTTTCTGATCACAATTCTCTTTAATATTGGGTATTGAATCTGGCTGAGATGGAGTTAATTTTCCCCATATGACTCCTCACGTTGCTGTGCTGTTTAGCTAGAAGGGTATGGAGAACACACTGGTGGTTTAGTTACTGCTGAGCACTCCCTGCACAGCATCAGGACTGCCTCATTAACATTCCTCTCACACACACCTGTAGTGTTGGAGTTGGGCAAAATCTTGTCAGGGGATGTAGAGACATATCCAGGACATGAGATCCAAACTGATCGAAAGAATATTCCACACCATGTAATGACTGATCAGAAATACAAGCTAAGAGAAAAGAAGGTGTGAGGGCTGTTTTTGCTTTTTTAAACTGCTTTTACATTGACCCATAAATTTTCTTTTCCATCTTATTTTCTCCCCTCCCTTTCATTCAGAGGGAGTGATAGAACACCTTGGTAAACATCTAATAGTCAGACGAGGTCAACCCACCACATGTTGGCAACAAAATTTTATTGTTCGTGGTTGAAGTATGAAATATGGGCTACAAGCCTTAAGAAAAATACTCTTTTAGTCCATTTTAACAATGACTATGAATGAAACACAGGAGTGCAAAATTTTAAACTATGCAGCATCATAATAGTAAATCTAAAACAAAAAATACAGATACTTTCCAGGCAGTAAAACGCACTGTCAGGATACAGCAGTTTTTTAGGGTTGTTAAAAACTAATTCAAATCCACTTTGATTTCTATTCCTTATGTTATTTGTATTTCTGTTTCTCAGATGTACCCCCTAAGTGCAAAAAGTAATTTTATACTGTCTTTGTCCCTGGTTCAATAAGTTCTGTTTTCAAGGAACTAAGTTTTATTTTAAGCTGAGGAAACACCATGTCTTCACAAGATGGAGTATGCTTTGGGGCAAAATAGGGTTAGCTGGCTGCCAGTTGGGGTTAAACCACAACAGGAAGCAGAATAACTTAATAATATTCTGTGTCTGAAATACAAATAAAAGGAGCTGCCTCCCAGTGTTGTGTTCAGACGAATAGGAAGAGCCCTAGAACACTAGAATGGCAGCACCTTCTCTCTCTTCACAGCATCCTATGTATGCTTCATCTATGTAGTAAGTAATAGAGCAAACCCTGTCACTGAATTCTGTTAAAAGTAACACTTTTTCAAACTCATATTAAAACATACTTTTTGCTAGTACCACTGATGGTGTTTCCTTAAGAGGACAAAATTGCTCCTTCATGGCAGGAGGGGAGTGATAGAAGCAGCTTTGGTCAGGGTCAACCCACCACAAATTACCAAATGTTGGCTATAGAAGAGAGAAAAATCGTGGTTAAAATTCAAACATTGATCAGAAGAATGTATTTTCTCTTGCATTTTTGCTCTTCCTAGGGTGTGGAGGATTAAGAAACATCCTTATCCTCCTTTGACTTTGATTCATATCCTTTTTTCTGACTTCATCTTAGTTCCTGTTGCTTTCTCATGGACATACGGGAGTTTAATTCAAGATACCAATCCTTCATGGGAGTTTATGCACATGAATTCTAAATACTTTAGAATAAGCATGACACTAGTAATCAAGATAGGCAGTTCTCACAGTCTTCATCTGAGCAACCTGTAGAAATCTATTTGATTCCTAATGACATTGGCATGGGTCAGAAGGTTTGATGACTTGCAGGGAACATTTAAATCCTCTTAGAGAAAAAACAGATCTCACCCAGTTTTAATGGCAAGAAATATTTACATATTCAAATTTGTTTAATTGAATCAGCTGCAGATCAGCACTACAAGTATTTGTATTTATTTCTAAAGTGATGCTTGGAGATGCTATAGCAGTCACCGAAGTCAGAGAAAAGTTCTTAATTAAATCCAAATAAAAGTTTGGATTGATTTTTTTTCCTTGGTTAACATTTTGGACCTTATTCAAGGGGTAAGAATAATATTGATAAGAAGGAGCAAGCCTACAAAATGTGCAATTCTAGTTTGTTAATTTTTGTTTGGTTTGTTTTACAAGTCACAAAATCCAGTGAAAATGTGCTAGGAATAGGATATTAAACTCCAAATTGTGATACAATCCATCTTTCCAGTCTTTCTCACATTAGTCATTCTGAGCTTTTGTCACTTGTGGGTTCCCTCCCCACCCCAGAGAAGTAGTACTGCTCCCAGCAATACCATTGCAATGCATTAAGCTGTGACTCAAGCAGATGAATACAGCTCCACTTACAAGAAACTAGTTTCCTCTGGCCTTAAAATAGAGGAAATGAAACAGGACAGGTCCTAAAACCCTGTCGCCCCCTGCTGCTCAGAGAGCTGAGGACTGACTTGTCTGAATTAGCGTTCCCCATTAGTGGTGGTGTAAGTGGATTTCATGCTCTGCGCTCACCTTAACCTGAGGAGACTCTCTGCAAATCTGCAAAGCCTCTCTGCCAATTTCCCTCACAGCTCAAAGCTTAATGGGCCATTCAGGAGCTAGACTGCTCTTCACTGGCCCTACAAATAATAATTTATATAAGCCTGGGACTTTAATCCACAGGTATTCCCCTCTCTGCAGCCTGATAATTCACCTCTAATTACTGCTGCATGAGCACCACCATCCTCTCAGGCTCAATTCCATATCCTTTCTCCTCTGTGCTACTTGGTACATCAGAAAATCAATAGATGGCTAAGGAAAGCTCTCCTACTCCTCTGCCTTCCCCAGATGTAGTCTTCCTTAGCAATTCTAGTGCTTGCTTCTATTTGTTTCTCCCCGCCTATGAGAGCTGCCATTTTTATTCCCTGTGCCTGATCTGATTCCAGACTGTTTCAGACTTGATTTCAGGTCTGCTTTGTGAATGCCCTTGAACAAACCTCTTCTGTAGCCATATGAGACTTCGAAATCTTGTCACAGATTTTCAAGTCCTAATTGTATAACAAATGGTGATGTTATTTCACAATTAACCTTCAGTTACATGGCATCACTTCTTACACAATAATGATATTTTTACTGATGTAATTCTATGTATAGTTTGATTAGGTGATTTTAATGCAATTATAGAAACACACAGTAAAAAATTATCTGTAAAATTATGATTGGGAAATGACAAGTCTTGGATACAAAGGACATTTTGGACAATGAGATATTTCTTACTTATCCTTATTTAACGTGGATAAAGTAAAAATAAAACGAAACAAAACAAAACAAAAAACAACAACTACAACATTTATATAAATTCTTTCTTGTAAAGAGATAGCTTACATTGTGAAGTCAAATGGTTTTTTATGCATTTTCATTTTAGTAGTCATAGCTAAATCTAAAGCCCAAAAATAAGCTAGTTAAGTGGATAATTTTGAAAACTGTAAATTTCTGAAAAGTTTCCTCTGAGTAAACCAAGGTCATAATCTCATACAAGGAGTTTTAAATTAGCAAAGATTAACATACATTAACATACATTAGGTGGTAATATTTACATCTCAAGTACCGGTCAATTATATTTGTGGAGGTTTTGTGTATTTTTCCTGCTATGTATATGTATGCCTTCAGCTATAAACTTAATTATTAAAATATCAGGTGATGCTGAAACAATTCTGATGCATTTGTGTACAGATAAAAAAAGCTTTAGTATACTGCTTGTCTTGGATAAGACTTTCTCTGTAAGATCAGTACAAGGAGTAATTACCTGCCTGAGAGAATTCCTGAAATCAGTTTTCCAGCAAACTGGCTGTATCCTATTATTTCCTCCAGCAGTCTGTAGACACATGTTTTGTGTCAATGCTCAAACAAGTGAGATCACACTGAAGCAAAAGGTCTTGCCTAAAAGGTTAATATTTCAGTGCTGCCAGGAAATGAGTGACCACAGGACACTGAACTGTCTCCATCCTTTCTCTATCAAATAACTGCTCATCAAAGTTCCTGCCACACTTCTGTTTCAGGCAGAGTGAATTCTCAGTTTTGGATAGTGACACGAGTTCCAAAGCTGCCAGCTTTCCGTGCCAGGACCACGGGGTTGACGAAGGCTCAGGCAAGCTGCAGACCTGAGGGCATGCTCACAGCACCCAGACTGTCACATCCAGTCCACATACACCCCATATAAATGGCTTCACAGAAAGCTGTCCTTAGCCAGAGCCACAGATGCAAAGCGGGATGGGGACAGGTATCACTTCTGGGCTACATTCACCTCTGGACTGTTACAAAAGAAAAGCGAAGGTCACTCTTTCCATTAGAATCTTTCAGGCATGAATACATTGGTATGTGCATATTTTGAGATGTCTGAGGGAAATGCACAGACTGGCAGAAGAGAAAATTATTTTAAAACAGCAGAAAATGCGTAGTGCCTACAATCTTATGTTTCCCTGTTTTTCAGAATAATCACTAAAAATAATTCTGAGAATCAAATTTAAAGAAATATGTGTGAGGAATTTGTTTAGGACAAAAATTATATTGTGTGGTACTTTAGACATGCAGTATAATCATATGCAAAACTGCAGTTTTAAGATATGATTTTATTCAAAGATGAACATTTAGGAGTAAGTGAAAAATTTTCATTTCACTGTTCTGCAGTTTCCGTGACAAAGAGCTTCTCTGAAATGTTTCAAAGAGATCTTTGTTCCAACAAGTGAATCGCTCCTGTTGAAAAATGCACATTTTAAATTTTAGTATACAATATAATAGTATATAGAGCATAGAAAATAACATTACATTGCAATACTCTTGCAATTTTACTCACTGAATATTGTCATTTAATTAGTGGTGTAATTATGTTAAACATAAAAATTCTGGGAATCTATGTTCTGTGACAGAGGTAGTGATTTCCTGTTTTTCAGTTAAAAAAGAAAATTCAGATATGCCAGAAGCAAATTTCCCAGAAAAATTGACTTGTCCAGTTCTCTGTATAAAATAATTAAATAAACATGAAAGAAGAAGAAATCCTTTTATAAAGCACTCATGAAAGACTTCATATCCTGAAGTGGCTCAGTTTATGTAGGGGGTGACTTTTGTTTTAACATCTGCCAGTCTTCATTGTCATATTGCAGAAACACATCTTTATGTATAAGCAGAGAGAAAGACTGACAAGGTCTTTGCCAATATGGAAATCTCTTTGATCTTTTTGCCCACAAAGGGTGATGAAAAAACAACACTAATTTGCCTTTTGTTCTTTATGGTTGATGAAACATTACCAGTTGTCAGAGGATTTTTAAGTATTCATGAATACTAGTGCTCTACAACATGGATAATACAAGTGCACTTGATTATTTATAACCCAAGACATCAAACTGGAGGCTCTGAGCCAGGCAAGTGTTTAGCTTACATTCTGGCTCTTTATTCTGTTTTGCTTTTTGCTTATTTGTTTCTCCATTGCCTTCAGTTCCTGAAATGAATTAATTGCTGAGAAGCATTTATAAATCAAAGACCAGTCTCGTTTCCTTGCTGTCTTTCTCTCTGTGTGTTGTTTTGAGCTGGCTGTGCTCTGCTCACATGCATTTGAAGTTCCTCTTCAGCACTACCAAGTGAAGTGATACTATTTCCTACATTAAATAGTGGCTCTGTGCTTGTGGAACTTGGCAACTGGAAAAACGAGTGTCTTAACTGAAAACTTGTTCTTTTAATTCTTGTGAATTAATAATGGTCAAAAATATTTACAAAACCCTTAATGGTGTTTTTATGCAATTTAATATAATTCAAATATCATTCATAGGCTCTATAATGCTATTATGGACAGTTCTTGTTATATCACAAAACACAGGATATGTTGGTCAACAGCTGTGCCCATGATTTATCTGCCCATATTGTGGTGATACTGTCCTTATATTTCTACCTGTGCCTCTTGGAAATGCCTCTCACCTTTAGAGCTTCTATAGTCCATTTATAGTTGTCTGTTTACATGACATCTTAAAACTGAAGTTCACAGCTCCAATCTTTAGTCATCTTTCAAATAGCTTGGCTTTGCTTATTGGCTGCAGCTCCATTATTAATCGCCAAAATTAATTTCTAATGCGGTCACTTTAGCCATTCTTTGTTTCTTTGGTTTATATCTTGAGCTTTTGGAAATTATTTTCCCTTTGTGGCTGATTGTTAAGAATCTTGGGATAATCTCACCTTATTTCCACTGATGCAATGGTACCTTTTATCTCTTTCATATTTTACTTTTTTGACAGTCTTGTCTCAACGTGGAATTTTAAAATTAATGCTCATTTTATTCAATTGTGCCTTGCAACTTTTTGGTAGACCCTGCTGAAGCATCTTCCATAATTAGAGTATTCAAAATTTTTCTTCCTCTGTCCTCTGTGTATTCTCCAGTACTTAAAATGGTATAAATTTTCACTGCAAAATTCTTTGTATCATCAAAAGCTTATAGATGAGTAAATGAAAGAATTCAATTTGTATCTATGAATCTACTTCAGGAAACACATATGACTAATATGTCTTTGGGAAATATTATTACTATATAAAATTTGTTCAACATTGGCTAATAGGTCTAAAATAATTTAAATGGGGGCAAATGGAAGTGCGAAATAACAGCCAAGAATGAAACTGATATGTAACAAGACATAAGCCTGCACCAGGACCAAGTATTTTTAACTTTAAAAAACAAAAGAGTTTTTCTTGTTATCTATAATGTTCATTAAAATATGTTCATATTTTTGCTAGATTCTAACATTTTGTTTGTATTTACTAATGGGCCATATTCCATTGTATTTTGCTTCATGTGTAGACCCTTTTTTTTCAGACCTCTATAAATTATTTTCATCTTGCAGTGCCTGAAGACAATCTGTTCTACAATCATTCTAGAAAACAACTGCTTAATTACTTGGCTGTATCTCCTCATCTCCTCATCCTTTCCTGGCTTTGTCTCAGTTGAGGTTTAACCCCAACCAGCAACTAAGTACCACACAGCTGCTCACTCCCTCACCATCAGGACTGGGGAGAGAATTGGAAGAGTTAATGAAAAAAAAAAAAAAAAAGAAAAAAAGAGCTGTGCATGCAAGCAAGGCAAAACAAGGAAAGCATTCACTGCTTCTCCTGAGCAGGTGTTCAGCCAACTCTAGGAAAGCAGGACTCTGTCATGCATAACACTTGCTCGGAAGACAAATTCTGTCTCTCCAAAAGTTCCCCAATGTGTTCTTCTCCCCCCTGCATTACATGATCAGCAAGATGCCAGATGGTCTGGAATATCCTTTTGGTCAGTTGAGATTGGCTGTCCCAGATATGTTCCTTCTCAGCTTCTTATTCACCCAGCCTTCTCACTGGAGGGGTGATACAAGATGCAGAAAAGCCCCTGATGCTGAGCCAACATCACTTAGCAATAACAGAAACACCTCCATATTATCAACACTTTTTCCAGTACAAATCTAGACACAGTCCTATACTAATCACTGTCATATACTAGTCCTATGCTAGTCACTGTAAAGAAAATTAACTCTACTCCAGCCAAAACCTTATGAAGCTCACTCAAAGCATAATTTTGACTGCGCTTTTATAGAGCTCATTCTCTACACAGCATTGTGAATAATGTTGGGATCTTCTACTTGGTGTTTGCCGCTTTTAAACCCAGCAAAGATTACTACACAGGCTGAAGCTGAAAAAACAAAAGGCAGTAGAGGTGAAAAGCCAAAAGATTGTTAAGTTGGAAGATGATAATAGGGAGAAAGGTAGTGTAGTTACCATAACAGGGTAACTATGCTACCCTGAGTCAATAGAAAAGAAGAAATGACACTTTTGCAATCACATATGAGCCCTGAAGAGCTAAGTAGAGGAAGGAGCAAAACATTCAGTTTAGAGAAAGCAATTCTCCATATAGACTCCTTGCGGCATCTTAGGAACATGGATTACATGACTGTTTGGTGAGTACTACTTTTAATTATATATGTAGCTGAGCCTTTTAAATTTAAACTTCAAAGATAACTTATAGATGAGCATTAAAAAGATGTGCAATTCTCTGTGTGTGCACTATGTGTTACTCTTGGCAGGGCAGTTCTCTCAGCATCAGTGTGTGAGCTGAAAAACTGCCTGGATTAGATACAGAGATGAACAACAGTCCAATAACATCCATAGCCATGGGAAAAAGTAACTGTGTGGAAAGGATTAGTGTGGCAGCAGCTGGAGGTGTAGCTGAGGGCTGCAGTAAAGCGTATGTAGTAGAGCTGCATCGCTTGCATATTGATGGTTTAGCTTGCATATCCACCCCTGTGTCCCTGGGGCTGGAGAAATCAAAACTCCTTAAAGTGGTGTGTAGGACAGAGATTTATTGACTATATCTTTAGCATCTGAATAGACATTCTTCTCTCAAAATCTTAGTTTCCTCCCTGGTATGCACAATGCCTAGTGTGACAGAGGAGCACATTTCCACAGATCTTCTAGTTCTTTCTTCTGAGTCTTTTTCTCTTGTCAGGACTCACAAGAATGTTCATTAGACCTGCACAGCCCCAGTTCTCCTGACTCCGTACTGCTTTGCACACAGTATTGTAAATTGGGGTACTCCTGCCTTCTTTACTCCCCCTCTCCCTCCCTCCTTCTCTCTCACCCCCCTCCTCTTGAGTTAGGGTCACCTGCAGCTGTCTCCCCACATTGAGGAGTGACTTGTTGTGCTGGTCTCAGTTAGAACCTAGCCCACAGAAGTAANGCTAAATTCTGCTGGCCTGAGATCCGCGTGGAGAAACTGTATTTAACAGGGTATGCTTTACATTTAATAGAGGTGGAGAAGCCTACTGCAAATGGCTGTGGAGAGGCACTTTACTGACCTGTGCTGCCAAATAAAGTGGGAAGAGAGGAAATATGTCTCAGAAGTCTTTTGCCTTTCTTTTCAACTAGTTATGCTAGGCTTTCCAAGTGGGTTAGTGATTCGTAATGAAAGCTGAAAAATCCTAGGAAGTGTGCATGTTATCAGAGGAAATGGAGTCTAGTGTATTTACTCCAACAACATTCATCCACTTAATGAAGCCATATATTTCTGTGCAAGCAAAAAAAGCATTCAGAACAGAGATGTGTTTAGGTTTATTACACTGAAAATATTCAGTGCTAGCAGATTACATTTACAGATACAAGTTTTTATGTCCTGCTTTAAGGGACAATTTAAAACATTATTTTCAATATTTTATTTCTTTCTGGAGACAATAATAAACTTTAAAGAGCTTGAAAGTATTCATCCTAGCCATAGTGTCTGATTTAACTTTGAAAAAGCATATCTGTTTATCAGGGATAGAAATAGTAATTTTATTAAACCTATAATTTGGTAGTGTTTACAATTCAGCCTCTACTGTTTATAAATATGCTATAAAATGGTCAAGCAACTACATGCAGAAATTACATAATATTGCTGCCTTGGAATTTTAATGTTCTGCCATTGCTCTCTTCAATACAAATATTAAAAAGTATTCTATATTCAAAATAAAGCTGCATTAACACAGTTTATTGTGTTTCACTTTCACATTATGATGTGACATGTTTAAAATGGTCCCAGAATTTTGAAAGTTATTACATGTAACTATGTACCTTGAAAGACACTAAGCCAATTTCTGTCTCAGCATAAGTAAATTCAACTCAAAATAATAAAATATTGCAGACAAATAAGGCTACAATTATTTTAAGCAGGCAGAATTATTCTCTCCCATGAGAAAATATTTCTACAGTAAATAAAGATGTAACTCAGCTCAGTGGGAAACAAAAAGACATTTTTTCTAAATGCTCTAAACAGTGAAATGCAAACAGCCCCCTCCTCCCCCCAACCCCAAAATATAAAAAGGAAGAAAAATAAAGAGAGAAAGAGACAACTGAAAGCTCTGAGAAATTCTTAGAGAAAGAAATGTTCCCTGAATCTCTTGTCTTTGCCTTGCAGGTCTCTGACTCTGCCAAGTCTTCGTGGATGGCTTTGAATGTTGGCCAGTTTGTGTTTCAGATGGTTAATGCAGTCCAGTTTGTCTTCTTCAGTAACAGAAGCTGGGGATAGAAAACCATGTACCTTAGCCTCCCAAACATGCAAACTCTGCTTCAGTACTGGAAAAAAAAAAAAGATAAAAAGGATTTTTCATAATTATTCATTGTGTCATTTATAAAATGGGCTACTGATGAGACAGTACGCTAATATATATGTGAAAAATAATCAAAAAGAGTCTTGAAAGAAGACATGAAAAATGTTTTGGAAGGGAAAAGAAGAAAAAGCTGTCCCTCGGTTATATTACTGATGTGTCTGTGCCATGGCCGGACTCTACTTTGAACAAGAAGTGAGCAAAAGAAAACTGTCTGCACTGAAATACACGTTTCTAGCCTAAAAATTCTATTTCTCATAGTAATTGGAAGGCCAAGGTTAACTTAGTCATCTATTCTTCAGTATTCACCCCCATATAGGCAAAAGTTGCAAACTGTCTTACACTGACAAGACTGTCCAATCTTCTTCTAGGTGAAAAAATCATTCAATTTTCTTATCAATAGGCTTTTTTTTTTTTTTTTTTTTTTTTTT
>VWZN01014822.1:51543-62566 GCA_013396955.1 Regulus satrapa
CGGAAATAAATTGTACACAAAAAAAAAAAAAAAGAAAAAAAAGAAAAAAAGCAATACTTTACATTGTTAATGTCACACAAATTCATTTTCCCATCCATTTTGTCATTTATCCAGTTCCTGTATTTCTCACAAGAAAGCAGTAATTCTTTATTTGGAATCTGATAAATCACTGGACAGGAATATCTTTCAGTTTATTCTAAATTTCTGGTCAGAGAATACCATATCAAAATCAGTAATTTACCACAGATGCGACAGAACCCAGTGCTTGAAGACAGGTTTAGGGCTATTATTCTTTCAGAAAATGGACTTTTGATGCAGTTTGTGTTGCATCTAAAGGAAAACAATTTTCTTACAAACTTTTATGATTAAGAGAAAACAAAACCTTAAAAAAACCCCAAAAAACAAAACAAAACAAAAAACAAAACAAAAACAAAACCCCCCCCAAAAAAACCTTTCTAGTTTCAAAGGATGGTCTAAGTGGAATATTTGAAAATATTCAGATGGGGGACCGGGGAAAGTACAGAGGCATATATATACTCTGAAATACACAGCTTTTGAATTTTAAGATACCCCAACAGTATCTAAATAAATATCTTCAGTCTTTTGAGCCATATGACTTACAAATATCAGCATATATGGGCATAAGTCTTAGCTCTAAACATTCAGAATTTGTTGGAACAAATGTAATATTAAAATAATAGCGTATGTTTAACATGAGAAAGCAATATTTTATCTTGTGCTTTTTGCACTAATTGCAATATAATATACATCAGAACTAAAACTCAACATTTGCTGTTGCTTCGGCAAATACCTATTTTTATCTAAGCTTTGTCAAATGGCAATAAAGAAAAAAGTTTATTCATTTCACTATGGGCATATAAATTATATTCACTTAAAAAGAAAAAAAAAAGACGCTGCTTCTGGTTTTGTATGAATAGTTTATTGTTGTCAGTTAGAAGCAAATCTTCTCACTTGGTAAAGCTGCCTTCCAGATGAAATATATGATGTTTGCCTCGTGATAAATAATGCTCAGAGGAGATGGGGTGTAATTTCTAACATATGTGAAATGTTTAAAAAAAAATTACTATCAGCATGTATCTGTTAGTAGGGGTGTTTAATAAAATAAGTACTCTCAATTTGTGAGAACACAAACATTTCCAGGAGAGTGTAACAAACAAGTTTCTTATTAATGACATTTCAATGAAAAATGCCAAAACATTTTTATATTGAACACTGGCAAGCTTGAATCTCCATGCAAAGCTCAAGAAGATTCTTACTCATTCCAATTTCAAGTTGGTAAACCCAAATCCCTCTACTAGACTAGAATCGTAGAGTGGATATATAGGTAGATAGATGGATAGATAGGTAGACAGATAGACAGACGGATAGAGGGATGGATGGAAATGCTGGAATGAGGGCACATAGTGTGAATGTGCTGTGTGAGTCAGATTAGTGACAGGGGACTTGCTGCGGTGTTGGACTGAAAGGGTCACCCCAAAAAGCAAGGTTGAAACTTTAAAAATGTTTCTAAAATTAATTTAAACCTCTATTTAAATCAAGAGAGCTGAGGAATCTGTACTTGAACCTAGGGGAGTCAATAATTTCAAGCATGGATGCCATATACAATTCACAAATGAGAAACCCCATCACAGTTTGGGGTTGTGCAAGTGTGATATCCCCATGCAGCATCATCTAGGTGCAGTAGGAAGGACAGAAAAACCCACAAAAGTAGGAATGCAATCTAATCTGGTATCCTTCTATACCTAAAAATAATAAATTCTTCTCCCATATGAGGAGAATCCAGGGGGTTTCTGTTTTATGGTCTGTGTGTACCTGCTAATATTATGGAGAATGGCTACAGCTGTGTCAGGGGACAGACACTGGTTGTGATGTCCAGTGTTGCACCACATCACTGTGCTGTGCTGTACAGCAGTGCCACATAGCTTCTTACTCTTTGGCCCAGTGAAAATAAAAGCCCTGGAAACAGCATTGTGAAAAAAATATTTCAAGACCATGAGAATTCTCACATGCCACCTAGATAAGCAGGTTTCGGTACATTTCAGTTAACAATACTCATTCACCTAATTCAAAATCCAATCTTTGACTTTCAAAAAAAGATCAGACTAGTTTAATATGAGATTAATTACTTAGTATATACTTTTCAAATTTATTAAAGGATTTCTTCAAATAAAAGAGCTGTTTTGATTTTTTTTTCTTTCTGTCATAACTGCCATGGTTACAGATGGACAAACATTAATAATGGTTTAGATTCCAGATCATTTTAGTATTAGCAGTATTTAGGTATTAGAGGTATTCCATTACTCACAGACTAAATAAAGTGATTAAGAAATATATGCTGTGTATGAGATGCAAAGGTCTTTTATTATTGGCCTTTCTGGGCAATGTCTGGATTTCAAGCCAAGAAAACTTCCTGTAAAATGTAGAGAGGTTCCTCAGCCTGTAGGTCTCACCTCTGCTGTACCCTGCTTCTGTTTTTATTGATTTTTATTTCAAACTAAAATATTATTAGTTTTTAATTGATTCCAATAAAACAGTTTATTCTCAGATATTATATCATCAGCATGTCAAAGTATAACTCCTGCCTTTATTTTAGAGTGTATCACATCTGTGTGTTTATTGTATACTATGGACAGTACTCAAGGTTTTAAAGGGATTTGCATTTTTACTGCTGTAGAAGAGACAGGAGAGAGAAAATATGCTCTCTGACTTTCTCAGTTGAAGCAAAATGTATCACTGTATTTTCAAGGACAACTTTAGTGGACTCCAATCTCCAACTCAGTGCAAAAGAAGCTCTGAAATCTCTCATCTTCTTTTCATTATTCACCCATTGACTAGACCTAAAATAAATTGACAAACTGTTATAAAACCAGAGGAGATCCTTCTACAATTATTATGAATTACTGTGAAATTTCTTTTCCCAAAGAAGCCGGTTATTTCTTGATCTCTTGATCCTCCTGTTTGCAGTGGTTCATGTGATACATAATCACATACATACAGAAGAAATCTTCACAAGAAAAATATTCATTTAAATGTTGCCTTTCTTAGTGTATATCTAAAGAAAAAAATTGTTTTTCTTCCCTTAAAATTTTGATTATGTCATTGTCTCTCAGACTACCCTACCTCCTTCTCAGCACAAAGGACACAGCCCAGCCCATTTTCAACAGTCTAAACCCATTTGGCTTTCCTGAGAACAGAAAATTCTCAACACATTCCAGGATTTTCCAGTTATCAACATTCTGTAGAAAACTACTCAAACTTCTAAATATTGATTAAAGTGAAATTCGACCTCTGTCTTTTAGTGTTGTATGCAAAACAAGGTCCAAGTTTAAGAGATGGAATCTATGCTGTTCCCACTCATTTGACTTTCATGGAGGAAAACAATTCCATGCTTTACCAATTGAAGAAATACCAATTGATGAGATAAATAATTTGGAGACACTGTAAATGGCTTCTTTACTGTAACTCTTATTTCCTTTTATATTAATGCAATTAAATAATCATAAACCCAAGGTTTATATATATGCACAATTTAAATCTTTTCAAGGAAGTCTTTAAAGATATAGAAATAAGTACCATGTAGGCCAAACCCAGATGCCATCGTGGTCAACAGGAGGGCAGAAAAGCTGCCAGATAGGGAAAGAGCAAGAATTCACCTGGAATTTGAGGCTAGGATCAAAAAGCAGACTGTATATCCAAGGCTGTAAGAGAGAGGTGTGAGTGCAATCTGAATCAGGCTGGAGTAAAGAATGGAGAATTTATAAATCAATAAGAGAATTTGAAATAAGAAAGGGGTGGGATGGACCAAGGCTGGATGTGCTGACCTGCAGCTGAGAAGGTAAAATCAAGATCTGGGTTTGAGGTCTGGAAGAAAAATGGTGTCAAAGACAAGACTTCAGTTTGAAGCAGCTCTAATAGTCAAGTTTTCCCAGGTGCTGCCTAAAATATCTGTGCTTGGCAAGGATGTATAAATATGTACTTCTCTTTGATGGATGACTCAGGGCTGAATGAACTGTTTATCATTTCTTATTAAGTATTTGAAAAATTCATGTCTTATATTCTGACATAAAATAGGGGATAAACTCTGAGTCTCTGCACCAAACAGCTTCCTCTCTATGCAGTTTTTCATTAAGGAACTATGCCATTTAAAAGGATACAGATAAATGTCTTTTGCCATTTTTTTTTCCCATTGTACACAATCGGCAGAAAAAAAATTCTAACTCAAACACAGTTCACTTTTAAAAGCTTACTTGCTCTTAATATCACATTGTTGCTAATGCTTTATAAATTTAATATGTGAAATAGCTTTGTCATAAATCACTACCTCCATTTTGTCTTGTACTTAAATATTTTCTTCAAGGACCCTATGCATAAATAATGGTAGTATACCATATAGTGGTCAAAATTTTTTCAATATTCTCACATGCCTGGAATAAATTATGAACATTCCTCTAGATGGGGAAAAATAGGCTTGATATAACCTTCTATCCACATTAATTGTGTGTGTAATGTAGTGTATGAAACACATTTGTAGTTGATGGGGAATTCCTAATGTCTGGAGCTGAGCACAAGAGGCAAGCTGGATATAGAAGATGGTTCAGCCTTTCACCTGTATGCATGTGACGATGAAACAACATCAACCCCTCTCCTGCCTTAATCAGGCATAAAATTGAGAAAAAGAGAAATCCCTGTCAGTTAATGAAAGAGTATTTTCAACTGAATAACATATGTGAGGAGAAATATGATGGTGTCTGACCGTCAAAACAGGAGTTAGAAGCTCTGACTAGCCAGGAGTGGTCTACCAAAACTAGTAAAGTTTAACAATTTATCAGCAACTGAAAATTTTTCAGTCCAGTGATAATGGTTGGGGGTTTTTTTTAATAATTACACATGGAGTCAGGAATGACCACAGCTCAAATTTTCCAATATTATCTGTATTGCAGTGTGCTGCTGCTGTTTGCTCCCTAGACATACCTGCCGTAGCTTATGTCTTGTTTGCGCCAGAAAGCTTAATGCAGCTTTATATTTATTAAGACATACCAGTGAGCAAGAATATGAGTCAATATCTCACTAATACAGCTCATTACTCTTTTGTTGTGCACAGTTTGAAAGGTCCCTTGGTGCTAGAGGTAGGTCTACAACAACAGACTTCTTGTGTGAGTGTTCACAAGGCACACAGGCCATGTCACATCATCAAAATGGGGATATTTTTTCTTAACCTACCATATGTAAAAATAAAACACACAAGTTTTTGTGAGGCACTTAGATACAAACCTGAACTGGATGAGCCTTTGTCAAAGAGTAAGAAGTGAAGCACATGAAAGAACATGAATGCTTTTTAAAGTTAATGGATGAATAGTCTAAGCCACACAGGGTTCTAAATAAATCTGTAAAATTAACACATGGTGACAAGCACAAAAACATTACATTGTCTGCTATACATTTTAAAAGGCCCATCCTAGAAACAAATTAAGATACGAGAGAAAGATTAAATAAAGTATCTTTGTAATTCAATAATTATATCTTTCAAAAATATTTTTTCTTTCTTCAGCTCAAAAGTATTTTCAGTGATTTACTCCAATGAAATTTTTTTTTTCTACCATAGAAAAATACTTGCTAATTGTTATCACTAATGCACAACCTGTGCTTAATTTCACCTACATCTTAGGTCTGCTCTTTGCAGAAATGTGTACAGAAAGGTTAAGAAAGTTTTACCTAACAACACATCAAAATTTTAGTTATTTGAATTTTATCTGTGCTCCATCATTTTGATGTCTATGTTAGCAAAGAATTTATACAGGGAAAAAAATTGAAAGAAAATAGTTATTAGTTTCATTTCTAACCAATATTCTGTCTGTTTGTGCATATATATATATATGTATGTATGTATGTGTGCGTGTGTGTGTGTGTGTGCATGCATATAAATGTGTGCTCTTCAATGTTCTTGGAGACTGTGGAGTCGTTTCTCTCCCATATTCTCACTCTTCATTCCAGCTGTAGATGCTGAGGGTTTTTTCTTTTATTAAATCACAGAGGTGCTACCACAGCCACTGATGGTTTCAGCCTTGGGGCCAGCAGCAGGTCCATCTTGGAGCTGACTGGTTTTGGCTCTACTGGACATGAGGAAAGCTTCTGGAAGCTTCTGACAAGAGAAGGTAACCTTCCCCTGTGCCCAATTAATCTACCAACTTTTTGGATAGTACCAAAATGCATTCATCCCAGTGCTTTACTCCTAGGCATTAGATAAATATAAGAAAAAAGCCATATGCAAGAGCTGATTTGCAAATAAATTTCCAGTTGAAAACAGCTAAGACAGTTTCCTAAAGGCTTACAGATGCCAGAAAGGAATGAACAAGCATCTGGTCTATCCAGGCAACAGATATTCCAGAGCAAACAATCAATCAAGAGCACAGCCTCATTGGGTGTGGGGGGCAACCTTACCTTTATGGACAGTGAAAAGGGAATTTTTGTTGCCTTGGACGATTTTTGTCACTGAAAAGCAAATTGCAATTTTGTTTCTGGTATGAAAAAATAGCCAACAGGGCTGGTAAAAAAAACCAGGGAAAGCTAATAGAATAAAAGCTTATATTTTTCTCTGCAGTGTTATTAATATTTAGAAAATCAGCCAGGGAAGTACTTTCAGTGCAGGTTGAAAGTTTATTAAAAAAGGAAAAGGAGCCTGCAGTCACAAACAGACCCCACTAATTACTTCTTTCAGTGGTGGCCGATATTTGACAACCATGGTCATTTAAGATTTGACATGCTGTTTATGTAATATTTAAAATTCCAGCAGTTGGGCCAGGAGAGATCATGTGTACTTTCAAAGGGAAGCCACAGGAACTGATGTAAAAGTCCCGCCTAACCTGACCATTGCAAAGCTATAACAGTGTGCTACGTGAATTATTCAAAGGCAGCAAATCACCACCAAAATAAATTAAAATAACCACCCTCCAGAGTGTAGCATAGGCCTATTCTGAGTACAGGGAAGAAAGTGTGGACCAGGAGAAGCAAAAGTAAAGAGGATAAGAACTAACAGTTACCTGAAGCTGGTGCCTCAATATATGCTACAATACATCTAACTTATGTATATTTAAAACATTTAGACAGCCAATCAGTGTGGGTTGGAGCAGAGAAAAAGATTGCTGTGTTGTTGATGACAGCATCTGCTGGCTGCCTCAAGCAGGGCCATTTGTTTGGGTGAATAAATCTATGGCCACAGGGAGTTTTCCCAGCAAATTTACTGATGCTGCTGCTTGTGTTACAGAAGAAAAACTGAAGAACAACTTATCATGTGACACACGTGACTGCTGAAGGAATATGTTATAATAGTTTCTTTGATATGAATTACTTGAACTACTGGTGTAGATTCCAAAGTGACAAAAATCTGGAAGCAATAACTGAATTGAATTTTGTAAGGAATACACATCTACATTTTGTGTGTTGTAATAGTTTTCACAAAATATTTCAAAATAATTCATGGCTCTGCCTAATTACTTGTATGTCCTCCTAGGCCATCCTGAAATTCAGTATTTAATCACTTTTTAACTGCACATGTTAGTGGGCTTTGCTCTTCAGCAACCCAGAAATGGAAATTAATGTGTACCAGTAAATTACACCAATTTATTTGCTGTGGTTTAATTTCATTAACTCACGATAAGAGAGATTCAGCTTAACATCTCTCCCTTTATGTACAAATAACCCCCTGGGTGACATATCATATGAAACCAAATTACTGCACATAATAAAATGACACCACAACTAAAAATGTATTTTCTAATACAGTTATACTGGGAGATGAACAGTTAGTAAGCATACATTTGGCACTGACTCAGCAATCAGCACCACTTTCTCACTTATGGAATAATCTAAAGCATATGATCCCTGATAGGAGCAGAAGGGATTGAGCAGTCCATGATGGTTCCCATCCTGTTTGCTCCTTGTTTCTGGCCCACTGCTCACAGCAGGAAAGTGGGGGCTGCTACAGTGCAACTCCTTGGGGCACTCCCATGACAGATCTGGGCTCTACACCAGCTCTCTATCGGATAAACTTCCAGCATTCCTCTGAAACTGCAGCCAATTGATTTGTGAACCCATCTGTTTGGGACAAGCAGAAGCAGGTTTGGCATCTGTAAAATAAATGTCTTTCCATTTATTAGGAGCACTTGTCATTTCCATTGTAATGCAAGATAGGTTACTGATTTCTTGTCAACAAACTCTAGAAACTGAATTAAGCAGAGCTATTTGCTGTTCCAAAGAACTTACAATGCATGTATTTATAGCTCATTTTTTTACAGGACTGTAGAAAAGACAGACATTGGTATGAAATGGACATTTGAGCTGTGGAAGAACAGGAGCAGAAAGATGTGCCAAAGCATCTCAAGTAGCAGAGGCAGTCAGAAAGCCTGGCTTCAGGATATACAACAGCTCTGGCACAAGGCTGTGTTATGAATTAAACTGATTAGAATCCATTTCCTCATGGCTTTGAAACAATGCTCCTTACTGCCATACACTTCAGCCTCTTCTTATTGTGTCTTACCAATGTAGTTATTTTTATGAGTGAGTACTGACAACTGCAGTTAAATGAAAGGTGTTTCAAAAGACTACCGTGGGGAGCCCAGTCTTTACACTCCCTGAAACTCACCTTGTGATTCCTTGAATAAACATCACTAAGATAAGCATAAGCAAGCTTAATCAAAAATGCGCAGCATAAAAGCAAGCAAGGCAGATTCTATTTCTCTTCTATGCTTTCAATTCTCTCTCCTCACTATCCCTGTTTATCATCTGCATTTGCTCCCAGAAACACGTACACCATCTTTATGTGTAATAAAATTCAGTCATTTTATACTGATTAAAAATATAGGTAAAATACAAATAATACCGTTCTTTAACTTGCATGGCAATAAACTGCATTCTGGAAACTGTTGAACCGCAACTTGTTATTAGTACTAGACATATACTAGTACTACACAAAGTCTTTGAGGAGTTAATGATGAGGACGGACAACAGCAATTGTCCCATAAGGGTTAACTGATGTAATAGCCCCTGCTTGTTGCTCCAGTCACTGCTGCAGAATGTCATGATTTCATAAACTTATATATAGGACCTAAATAAATACATTGCCTTCTATAGGAAAGCAGGACCATTTATCAACCCTGAGGATATTGTCAGGAGAAAATAAGGAAAGTCAAGTGCAGTAATACTCTTGATATACTACTTGATGACACCACAAGATGTAAAACACAGCTTGGAAAAAAACAGATCCAAACAAGAGGTAGCTTTTCTTCGAGGCTATCCCCCTTGGGGATGTATGAGACAGTCTTTGAGAACACTGGTAAAGAGAGAAGAAAATTGCATACAGACATAACTGAGAAAAGGTTCCTTTGTCCTTTTCTCTGAAATCATTTGGGGTATGAAAAAATGGCTCTTCAGGAAATGTCAAGCACATATTGTGTGACCAAAGCAATTAGTTATTGTAGAGTTAGATCTGATGCTGACACATTCTGCATTTGGACTTGGTTCAAAGAGAACTTGAAAGTTTTGGAACTTACCTTCAACTTTTGGGCAAAATAAAGTGTGCATGTGCTTACCATGTGCACTTCACACTTGTCTTTGCAATGAATTTGTGGAGATTGTGGCTGAACTTTAGGTCTACAATAATAATAGGGTCAGTTATGTACAATGATATTTCAAATCCTTAGTGAATATTACCTGCCCTACTGTGACCCCAAAGGTTGCAAGGTGTGCATATGATGGATGGATGGATGGTTTTTAGCAGTGTCTGTTGTGACAGAATAAAGGGCAATTACTTTAAACTAAAAGGGTGTCAATTTATATTAGATATGAGGAGGAAGACTTATAAAAAAAGGTGAAAACACATTAAAAGAATTTACCCAGAGATATGGTAGATGTCCCATTCCTGGAAACATTCGAGGTCAGACTGAAAGTGGTGAGTTGGACTAGAGGGCGATTGAAAGTCCAACACGAATTGTTCAATCATTCTATAAAATGAACAATATTTCATTCAAAAGTCATAGTTTTCTCAACAAGTTTGAAATGTCCAAGTCCCTGTATTAGTCTGTCCTACAGAGGTAGCATCACAATATACTTTTTTACTGTTGCATCCTGTAAAAACCTATTATGTTTTTTCTCATTATTCATTGTTAATGAATATTATGTCCTCCTCTGAGAACTTTCTTTGACTTTCCAATACCATGTTCTTCTTGACTTCAATATTGAGGTTGAATTTAATCCCTGATTTCCTGTAAACCATCTATAGTTTGAATGTAGGAATCATTTGATTTTGGAACAATTTCCAAATTCCATAGATTCCAAAATTTTATAAGAAAAGAAACATATTGTTATGAAATAATACTTGATACTCTTCAGTAGCATTATCCAGAAAGACTACATCCAACAATATGTTCTGTTATTGCTAAAGTGTTTCTTTTGAGTTTTCAGTACTTTAAAAAATCCTGTTTCATTCTGCACCTATTTCCTAGGTTCCATCATGTCTAGAGACATGATGTTTTCCTGTTTTCAAGATTTCATATTTTTATATAGAAAATAAGCAAAGAATCATGCTCTAAAGAAAAACTGATCTTGATAATTCAAAAAGTGTTCTAAAATAATCACTCAGAATCATGCAAATATTTTTAGCTGGTTTATATTAGGGGAAGTGAGTGGAAAGAACACTTTCCCTACATCTTTATTTTTACAAAAATTGCAATCATTGATAATCCAGCTAATGGCATTTAGGTACTGACAATCAGTTGAAATTCCAGAATCCTAAGACATTTCTATCCTCTCAGTGGTCTTGTGGTAGTTTTGTTAGATAGTGGGATCTAATTATTCTGACTTAGGCTAAGTGACATAATAGAGTCACTACTGTCACTACTACTTATTTAGTTACCTCTCTTTAGGTTTTGGGGTTTTTTGTGGGTTTTTGTTTGTTTGTTTGTTTGTTTGTTTTTTTGTTTGTTTTTTGGTTTGTTTTTTTTTTTTTTTT
>VWZN01014823.1:231-14110 GCA_013396955.1 Regulus satrapa
CCCCTTTTTTTTTATCTCACTCCCACCCCCGCCAAAATCGCAGCAATTGTGTCAGCAGCCACAACAGTACCAAAGTAAAGATTAGATGTGTTTGTTCTCTTACTTTCAAGACAGCAAATGGAAAGGGGAGACTTCCAAAAATATATTACAATGAGGAGAAAGAATGAAAGAAAGAAAGAAGGGGGTGGGGGGAGGGAACCCCAATTATTTTTGAATAGTCGAGCAGACAGAAAATAAATAGCAGGCCTCTAATAGCAAGTGAGTGACCTATATATTTTAAATAAGTAATTTTGACTCTGGCCAACCTTCAGATATGCATGGCAAGTAGGCAGGTTTTTCTTTGTTGCTGAAAGCCGTGAGAAGGGTTCTCTGTATCAGCAGTTGGAAATACACTGGGATCGATTGTCCTGTTCAGAAACATGGAAAACTAAGAAAAATCAACCTGAAAAACACCAAATGGCATAAGACTTTTTTATTTTCCCCCAAATTCACCTTTTCAGTCTGATTTTTTTTTTATTGTNCCCCTCAGCTCTCCCCACCCGGCGACAGCGCCCGGACACGACCCCAGCTCGCCCGCTGCCCGCAGGGCTGGCAAAATAAATAACAGCGAGGGTTTAAACAAANTTTTGATAGAAGCGAGCACTGTCAACCACCAAAGGAAAATCCCTGTTTCAGACAGAATGGCCCCCAGATGAGTCAAATCAAAGCAACATTTCCAGGGAAACTCTTCCTGGAACGGAGTCCGAGGCTGTAGTTGCCCGAATGTTTTTAGCTGGCTTTCTGGGGCGCAGCTCCCCTCTCGTGTGCCTGCACTCAGCAAGCCCTGGGGCCTCAGAGTTGGTGGCACTTGGGTTTTGTGTGGATCCAGAGTGGGACCCGCTTCTAAGGTCACACCTTTTTCACAGTACTAGGCGCTCAGCAAGCTGTAATGCACTCATGGGGACTGTGTTACACCACATTAACATCTGTGTTAACCTTTATTAACATTTTGTTAATGTACGGCTTGACAAACGGTGAAACATTTCCTGCTAAGGGCACACAACACAACTTTTCCCTTTTTACAAACGACTTGTTCTCAGTATGCCTTCCAAAGAGGTACTCACCTTCAAAATGTGCTGGCTCCAGAGCTGCTAGAAGAAAGAAAAAATATTTTACTTAAACTGGTTAAAGGGTTTTCTGAGGACAGGAGTTGAATTCTGTTGCCTTTCTTCTCTAATTCACAAGAACAGCATCAAAATGCAAGGACACAAAAATAAAATATCTATATTATGGCTGGAATGTGTATTTATTAACACACACTGACAAGAGGATTTCAGAGATAAATTCAGAAACCTAAGATGTAAATTAGATGTTTGAGCATCGCAGGACTGATTTTTCTAGCTGGGTGAAATTCAAAAGGGTGAACAAACAGCTTTTCTTTATCTAGATAATTCCTACTAATGATAGTGAAAGGGTATGTTATACATGAAGCTTTAGCCACATGCAGGGTTGGCACTGGACTTTTTCTTCCCACTTGTACAAATCCAAAGTGAGTATCATCAAATGCACAGATTCAGGAAACGCATGTTCAAAATTATAGAACTCTACAGTATCCCAAAAAGCACACACATTCTTCACAATCTATTATGTCATCTTTAATACATTTCATAGGTATCGCTGCCTCCAGTTTGTGCCAAGCACAGGACTGAGCTAACAGCTTATGAGACACACACACAGGGTAGTTCAGACACCCTGAACCACAGACACCTGCCTAATATTGCTCTTTACTTCAGGAAAAACAAACAAAACAAAACAAGAACAGCAACAAAAACCCCAAACAAACAAACTAAAAATAAAAAAAAAAAAAACACAAAAACCCACCAACCTAAGAATCTATAAAGCAGTACAATAAAGCATAATTTAATGTCCACCTCTGAGCATTGCTTCCTTAAATAATCAGATTTTTTGAGAGATCTCCTAACACAGAAAGGAATTCAAACCAAACCAAACCAAACCAGAAAACCTTTTCAAACATGTGCAAACCCCACATGAAGAACAAATTTGGGTTTTGAAAAGACTGCTTCCCAAAGGGCAGAAGGGGTTTTGGGGCAGAGCAGCCCCCAGCAGTGTCACAAATGCTTGTGCTGGCACAGCACAATGCCCCAGTCTGCTGCAGTACCAGACAATGCATACTTTAATTTCCTAACATCTTAGAAAGGTAGAGTTTGGATGTGGGCAGCCCCTGGCAGCAATCCTCAGCAGAAGTCAACCAAAGATTCACCAAATGTCAGCACAGAGCTGTGCAGGTCTGCCAAAAACTCTGTCCCAACAGGCTCGTTCCCCTCATTAAAAAGCAGAAATCCTTCCCAAAGGGTGGGACAGAAGACAAGAGAAGAAAACTGGATTTCTTTGGGCTTCGTGCCCCCCAGAGCCCCTCAATGTCCACACTTACGAGCAACAAAGAAACAAACAAACAAAAAAACCCCAACCGAGCTGGAGGTGAATTGTTTGTCCTTCTAACATCTCCCAATGTAACTGACAGTCGAGGCAGCTGGAAAAGAAATCACTCCTTTTTTTCCCCCAGAACGTTCCACTGCCCATTCATTTTTCGGAATTCAGAAGGATAGCTGGGTGATTTACTCCTCCATCACAGCGGAGGCGGTGACTGCAGTTTGGTGTGTGCACCAGGATCCAAGAGGTGTTTGATGGAGAGCAGGAGCTCCCAGGTGCTGGGAGCACACAACACTGGTGAAACCTGAGGGGTTTCCACATCCTATTTATTGCATAACAATCCCCCTGCTTGGAAGGTGGTCGTTCTATCATTTAATTAGTTTATAATGCATTGGGTCAAGGCCAGTGCGTGAGAAAATTTCAGTTCCATTCACCTGTGCAAGACAACTGAAAGCCCATTGTACCAAACAACTCCAAAACCTGATGGTCTGTCAGAAAACAGGCACCAGCACTGCAGAAGAGTGCCTTACAAACCTCTCCTCTCCCTGACCTTTAACTTATTCAACTCCCTTCCCTCTCCATCGCGTAGATTATCTCGTCCCGTGGCAGACCCCGGTCACACGCTGCTTCTGTTCCTGGATGTGACAGGAGCTGTGTCCCCACGAGGCTGGGGAGTCACAGCCATGCCAGGTGGCCTCCTGTCTGCTCTCTAACTCTACCCACGCCCCTTCTGACTTCAGACAGAAGATTCAGGGGAGTGCTCTTCTATCACATGGAGCGCGTTTCTCAAATGTCAAGCTCCACAAACTGAAATTCCTGCAGGCAGAGAAAAATTCTTCTCTCTACTCCTGAGAGAAGGTCCCTGTTGCATGGAAAGTTACGTATGAAATGCTCAAAATCAGTCAGAATTCCACATGGAAGGCGAAACTGAAATAGATGGTATTTCTCAGTGCCAGTAAAGCATTTCACATGGCAGAGCAGAGGAGAGAGCGTTACTCCTGTGCCATCTTGAAGATTTTTTTTTTTTTTTGCAAGACAGATTTACCAGCAAATTCATCTGATGATGATGATGATGACTATTGTCAACAGCTACTCAGAGTTAACCTCTTTACATCTAAACAAATCGAGCTTCACCTCATGCCTTGCATAATTAACTTTATGCTTTTGACAAAGCAAATCTGCATCTAGCCCTGGTTTATGGAATCCAGATTCCCTTTGGGTCAGAACCCTTACAGAAAATTGTAGGACGAGCATGACAGAAAGCCTTGAAAGGTGTCAGGTGCTCCTACATGGGCATCTTTCCAGTCTGAGCAACCAGGACTCCCTAGATGGAGGAAAAGGCTCTCTCAGGAGCCTTGTCACTTTGAATGTCCCTGGTAACACTGCTGATCTGAAGGCACACATAAACCTAAGAGCCTGAAGCCACAATCTTTACTGTGTGCTAATCATCATCATTATCAAACTCTGCTGGACAGGAAAGAGGGCTCGTGTTGCTTAAGAATCCTCCCGTTCTGTGGGGAAAGAGCAAACCTGGAATTCACAGGCAGGGCTCTGATGCAAGATAGGTTTCTGGAAAGGAATGCTGAAGGTCCTATGGTATCATCTCTGGTCAATGCTCATTTTTATCCCTTGATTTGGCATTTAAAAATCAATATTCCGTAACAGCCATTGTCTAGATTTTGAATGCATCCAGGCTGAAAACACTTGCTAAGAGCCGAGGGATTTTACACTCTTTGTTTCAGCCACCCTAGGAAAAGAAATCCCATATTCCAGTGATTGTCTGGTATTTGAGTCCAGTGTTGGCAAACTGGTCCCTGCGTGTCTTTGAGGCACATGGAAATTGATGATTAAAGTGTCTAGTAGGACTACGAGCATAATTTGATGAAAACCGGAGCAGTGAACTGTGAGAAACTGCTAAATCGGTGTCATCAAACCCTGCTGGAGAAATAATGGAAGGGAAATACCACCAGGACACGAGACTGCGAAACCAGAGAGCGAGTACGGGCATTAAGGGAACCTACGAGAAATTATCTGGATTATTATTTTTTGAAAGCCGTGCCCAAGACGCGGCGCGACTTCGCCGTCCGGATTCGCTCGGCGGAGACGGTGACATCATGTCTCCTCCAAATCGTTCAGGCCCAAAATCTTGGCACGAGCTGCTCCAGTGGAAGATCATGTTCAGCCCTGGCACTCCCGCCCGCCTCCCCGCAGAATAAGAACAGCACCGTGGCCAATGCGAATCCCGGTTATAGCTCCAGTCCCTGGGGGCAAGGGGAAAAAACCAAAATAGAAAAACATATTACAGCTTTGGAGCAATAACGTTACCGAGGGGAATAAAACAAATGTAACCTCGGAAGTGAGATGACATTTATCGCCTAAAAGTTAACAATTTCTGAAGCTGTAAAAGTATAAATAAGACCTGAAGATGGCAGTGAACAGATCCTGATGTCGCTTTATTCATGCATTTTGAATGAAAACTAAACACACTTACATAGAAATCTGAGAGCAAGAGGACAAAGAAAGAAGATATTGTAATTTTTGTGTATTATATGTATGTTTTGTTTACTGATGTTTGCCTACATCAGTAAACACACTCGAATTACTGGGGGAAAAAAAAAAATGAATTATTCTGTCTAGTTTTACCCATGTTTTGAGACAGAGAAATGCGCATGTATGCCCAAGAAAGGGATGTAAGCGTGCACATTCGCAGACTTGCCAGAAAATTTGTACAAAAAGATCACAGGGAGACAGAGACAGCTGGAAAAATTGGAGCAGGGGCTCTGATTTTCATGCCAGTGTTACACCTAATGCAAAGGGAATGCAGATGATGGACTGCAAGCTATATGTTATTCCTCCTGACACAGCGCAGTGTGCTTGTAGACTGGGAAAGTAACAAAAAAAAACCCCCAACAACCAAACATAAAAATCCCTCAAAAAACCCCCACACAGGTAAACAACACAATGAAACAAAGCACAGATAAATTACAGAGACAGCATTATCATCAGTTAAAATATGTATCTCTCATACCTACTGCAGTCAGCAACATTTTCATGTGCAAATGACAATGTCCGGATCAAGCAGGGGATGCCAGGCACGAGCCTCTAAAACGTGAAAATTTAACTAAACTGCACCCTCAGCCTCACCACGACACACGCCTGGCAGAAAGCATGAGGTGGAAAATGACCAGGCACAAACATCTCTGGAATGCCCCGCATCATGTTTTGAAAGAATCGCAATGAGGCGTTTCTGCACACGGATTCATCCAGATTAATTATCAAGGAGCCTAATTAGAAAGCTGTGCTAACAAATATCTAGAAGATCCCTTTCTATTAGGGAATATACAGACAGAAGGCTTAGTAGAAAATGGTAAGTGGAATCCTGAGAGGACTTTCTGGTAACACATTCAGGTTTCTAAACTAATCTAGGTGTGGATTCTGATGTCTTTTCCCACGAGGTGACCCCAGAAGCTTTATATTTAAAAAGTCATTTTCTCTGTGGGTTAACCCGAACTCTGCCTCCTTTCAGCCTTTCTTCCCCTCCTCAATCAGACCTACTGATCACAATTCCATCTTTTGTGATGCTGTTGCATCCTCAGGAAAGGACCTTCTCAAAGAAACCCAGTTTATGAATCGGTTCTCAGTTAGAATTTAACCAGGGTACCTTGGTGTGGCCCCAGGGAGGGCTCCTGTGGACTCCTGTTGGGCATCCAGACTTGCACACAGCACAGCCCTGGCCAGGGCTGGCAGAGGCTGAGGGGAGCCCTGGCTCTCTCTGTCCCCACCTCGTCATCACAGGGATCCATCCCCTGAGATGTCTCACCTCGGGAAAGGAGAAGGGAAAAGGAAAAAAATTAATTAAAACCACAAATACGGGAATGCAGAAGAGAAAGGAAAAAGTAGAGGTTCAGTTCCAACTTTCCACAAGGCCGGTGGTACATCCAGTATAGGGCCAAGCCTACAAAACACTCCAGCTTTTAAAACAAACCCAGACACAAAACCTTCCCAGATCAGCCTGCGGCTCTACCCACAAGCAAGATAAGATTATAATCTGACAGCGATTTTTTCCCATTTAGAACAAACTGTTCACCATAAGAAGGTCAAATCTAGAATAAGCCTGGACAAATATATACTTAAGCTTCTGCCCAAGCTTCAGACTGAGGGCTGTGCTTTATGTTGTTGGGTCAGGGAGCAGAAGATACAGGATCTCATTCATCCCACTGAAATCCTTGCCTTCGCTTCTAGTTGAATTGATAACATAGAAGAGAGCACACATTCTGCCCTGCCTTGAGATCAAATTCCTATTTTTGAGATTAGACATTAGCCGTGGATTTTAAAAACTTTAATGTAAGTGCATGTGATGTTCTAGCCAGCTGTTTTATATGCAAAAACCATTAAACCATACTATTTTATCCCCTGTTGTTGGCTTCTTTCTATTCTTTCAAGTCTGGCCTGTCATAAAGCCCTCTGTAAGCTTAAAAGGGAAATGTCCAAGGTATGGGAGTTGTACAAGGGGTAAATGAGTGTTCCATGGCTGGGGCTCTCTGTGAAAACCAATCGAGGGAGTCCATGGAGAGCAAGGGAGGAGAGTCAATTCCTGCCTTGATTCCTTCAGCCCAGACTCCACCTGCACACCCTCCTGCTACTCGAAAGCCTTCCCTTCTTTCCTGATGGATTTCCATCAGCGTGCTCTTTTCCACGTGTTTGTGGGGTCTGAACTTAGCCACGTTCAATACTGCCAAATTAACAAAGCAGGAATTGATGATTAAAGCCCACCAGCCTGCCAGAGTCTGCAAGCTGCCTTATTTCCATCTCTTCATGAATGCCCTGTTCTGGTCACGTTGTTTTAAAAGTCCCTGTGCTGCAATTCCCTTTAATTTCAGATGGTGTGGAACTGCAATGCAGGAACTTACAGCAATTCCTGTGGCGTTGCCTCTGGGTGAGCCCGGGTCTCCCAGAGAGGAGTGTGACCCCAGCTCTGCACCCACGGGAGCTCCTGCAGTGGCTGATACTCAGCCTTCAATCCCACTCTCACAGCCTCTGACAGAAGACAGCTCCCAAGGTTTTGGGCTCTGGGCCCTTGCACACGTTGTGATCAAAAATTTATCTCCTTGTGTGACTCACGGGAAAAAGAGACAGGCTCTCAGGATTTTAGAAGTCTGGGTTTAAAAATGGAACCGACAGGAAAACGTGCTCCTAAACTGTTCAGTAACTGATCCCATTGCCACTCCCTCAAAATACCTCTGGCCATACCGGTACTAACCTATCACAGTCGCTTTGTGCTTCCCCACGAAGAAAAACAGGATGAGAGGCATCAGATGAGACATTTTATCTGACTTATCAACCTGCAGTGTTTGTAATGACAAACTGCAGCTGCAGAAGCCGAGGAGCTGGAAGATGCTGTTGAGCAGGTGCACCCTTGATAGGCTAAAACTTCTCTTTCTACCACAGGGCTGAAGCTCAGGCTTCTTGCACAGCCAAAGGCTCCTTCCAGGCCTAGCCCAGCTCACTTTGGCAGCTCTCCTCGGTGGGACTGAAGCAGGGCTGGCAGAGAGCTGGATTTGATTCCTGTCTAGGGCCTGAAAAGCATCTCTCCAGCACCAGCACCATCCCCCTGCAAACCACAGCTCACTTCTAGATTTCTTTCTTCCCACCACATCCCACTCTTTTTAGAGACAATTTGGGATTTGCAAGGCACGCAGAACCCATTTCTTTCAGGTTCTAAATAAATGTTTAGGAGTCAAACTTGCTGCCCTGAAAGAGCTAAGAATTTTGCCATTAGCTTAAACAGAAGTGAGTGAAAGTTGCAGACTTACAAACCTGCGCCTATCCGACATTCTACCTTTTTTTCAGGCTTGGATTTTTGAGTCCAAAAAAAAGTCCCTTCAAAAGCAAACCCAGATGTGGCGCACTCGGAATCCTCCCTAACAGTGACAAGAGCAGAGGTGTCAGTGCTGTCCCCCAGGATGCTGATCATGGTGCCACCCAAGCTGCACAGATCTACACAGATTCCCTCTCAAGCAGTAGCTGGTGCTAAATCCAAAGTTCCTATTTGGGAGCTGGAGGCAGACTCCACCAGCAGTCCGTGATTTATGCTGCCTGCTCCAGAAGCCCTGCAGCTTCAGGATTTTTTTCTTTTTTTCCTGTTAAGCTCACACAGCAGTTTGGAAGCCTCATCCAGGAGATATCAAGGGAATCCCAGCCAGCAGCTCACCCGTACACAGCCTCCTTTAGCACAGCCAGGATTTGCATTTCCTATTCCAAGACAATTGTGGAGTAATGGACCTAGGCATATTTTATTAAAAAAAGTCTCCACATCCAAGAATCCACTTGTCACTATTCTTAATTTTGTCTCTCGCAGTGTTTATTTGGTACAGAAAGATAAATGCTTTATTTTAAATAGCTACACTGAAAATGAATATTAGAAAACCCTGCACTGTATTTTACCTGTCAGAGGTCATCAGAAGCTATATTTCAAGAAAACTGAAGGCATTAGATGTAGTTTGCCCAGTAGATTAATACTGAGCTGTGAACTTTCATCCTCTGCAGCAAGATTTCCATCCAACTGACACAGAACTGACATGCAGTAACACTTACAACCAGGGGGATCCAATTTAGACAGAGTTCAAATGGTTTCAAGCTACTCATAGGTCACAGAGGTAAAGTATGCATAAGAGAGCTGGCTTTAATCAGAAGGTTTTCAGTAATGTCACACCAGAAGTGATAGGCCACATTGAATACGAGCTGAATGTTAGGCTGGAGAGTTAAATCACCAAATATATTTAAATATTCCAAGTATATTCTTTAAGACACTTTCACGAGCCAAATCACTTTGTGGGTTATTTTTCAGAACAATGCAAAATTAAATAGACTTTTTACATGGGCATAACAAAACCTCGCCTATGTGGCATCCTATCTGTGATGCCAATCCTCAGGAGCTTTTGGGGAAGAAATGTGATCCAAACCTAAACCAAAACAGCTTCATTGTGGGGGACAACTCAGAAATAATTAAAAAACCGGCTCCACATTTTCTCCATAATGGCGCATTAGAACATAGGAAAATTGAGAGGGACAGGCAGGATTACAGTGAGAGAGAGGATTTAGGAAAGTACCATTTTAATGCAGTTATCAAATGCTGACCTACTTGCAGAACAGGCAGGTGGAACGTCTGTTAAACATTTCATACCAAAGAACAATGGGAAAATGAGAGAGCCCGTTGAAAGACGTGTCATTGAAAGACCATGTGCTATTCTCTTGAGGCTTTTAAAGGTTACATTCCACCCAGAAACCCCTGAATCTTGTCAGGTGTCCTTATTACAAGTTTCCCTGATCGGTCTGACTGCATCCAAATCAGCCCTGTGCCCTCCTTGCCAGGCAGAGAGCTTGGTCTCCATGCCACAGGTACAACAGGGAGCAGGCTGGGCACCAGCCTGGAAAAGCAGCAGAGAGCACCACACCTGCCCAGCCACTCCTGTGAGAGGGTTCTTGCAGGAAAATGGGCACATTCTAAAAGAAAGGCTGGGTAAAACCAGGCCTTGCTCTGTTCAGTTAATGGCTGGCTTGTCACTGCTGTGTGCAGCTGGGGGGTTTGTGAGTTCCCAGGTGAAAACCATCCTGAGAATGAGGGTTCATTAATTAATAACAAGTTATTCCTGGGTGAAAAACAACTGCACCTGCATTAAACAAGAAATCTGTTCCATGGGAGTCAGTGAGCAAAATATGTGAAGTAACCCAAAATAGAGAGAGTTGATAGACTCTCTAAAAATACCTTTTACTGACCAGTGGAGTGATTGGCAGGAAAACCATTGAGCAATTGGAGTTAGACAGGAGGTCTGTGAAAACTGGATAAAGATAATTTGTGTGACTAAAGAGCAGGCATTTCCTTGGTTCCTATTGAACCAGGAGTGTCCAGCTCCCGACCTTCTCACATTCCTGCTCGGTGTGCACTCTGCAGAAGAACTGCACCTCAGCACAAATACCACAGCAATCGCTGCACAAAGCCTAGCAGACGAGGTAGTGTTGAGTTTCTGAAGGTTTTCACCGAGTTCTGTTAGGAAAAGGATTCAAATCCTTACTGCTGTGCTGGCCACACACAATATTCTCTCTTCAAAACTTCAAGTCAGCTTCAGGAAGAGAAGGAGGAACTTGAATTCTGTCAGCAGAAACACAGTGCTGGGTCTTGTGCCACATCGGGGCAAACAGCCCTCGGCTCAGAGCAGCAGAGCAAAGCGAGGAGCGGGGCAGAATGGCACCCAGGGTGTCCTCACTGAGCACTCAGAACCCAGAAGCTGCATCACCGCCAACAACGCTGTAACCCAATCGTTCCACTGCATCCTGCGCTGCCGATCCGAAGTCTGCAAGCAGGAGAGGAAACATAAGGAATTCACACCCATTGTTTTCCTGGAAAGGATTAGCCAGGGCTTGCTGAGGTCCCTGCTGTTAGAAACCAGATGGTTTTCAGCACCTGGATTGTTTCTTTTCCTCTGTTTCAGGTAGCTCTTCACAGAACTCTGAGATGTGGGATACAGGCACAGCTTTGAGCATTGGACTAGATCAAATGCCTCCATCTCGGTTAGTAAAACAAATATTTAAGATTTTTCCCTGAACTAGCAGGCTTTTAGAGACCAATCCATCACTGCTCCCTACCCAAGTCCACGCCTATTTCTGTTCCTCATACTGAACGAACAGCTGGTTTATCAATTCCAATTGATTATTGGGATTCAATATTGGTTATTCAATCATTCCTCGGTCCTAATCACACTGCATGGTTCAATTTCCCACAAATCCTCAACTCTGTAGGATAAAATAGCTTCACTGTGTGAATAGCCCACAGAAACCAAGTATTATGAGAATCTTTCTTTTCTTCCAGTTTATCAGCTCGTATCATTCATGAATTATGGGAAAAAAAAAAAAAAAGAAAAAAAAAAAAGGTGATTTTTCTTACTTGTCGCTTTCACTTAAGGGAAATAAGATTCTAAAACAGGAACCAGCACATGTCCCATCACTCCAAATCCTCCACAAAACCCATCCAAGCCCTTCCTATATTCACCCTGTGGAACTCTGGAGCCTTCAATTTCCAGGTGTAATTTCACAATTCTGAGCTGATGGACGTCTGAGCACAGGGACAGCACCTAAGAAAAACCACAGCACAGTCCTGGCATCAAAACTTTCTGCAGCGAAGTGAGATGCAGCTTTCCTTCTTCATTTGGGCTGCAGGAACATAGCATGCTGCACTTGGCCTTTTAACACCTCCTAATGACTCATGGCATTTCAAACTGAGTTTAATATTTTTCTTAGCACAGCTGTAAATGTTCTATTTCATAATTTTACCTTGATTTTTCATATACTCTCCCAACTATTACAGTTTTCCTTTCATGTTTTTAATTTTTAGTTTCTGTGGTTCCATAAAAGGGAAGTTGCTGAATGATCTCCAGGCTGATGGATAATTCCAAGCTGGAATTCTCTCTTTATTCCACCCTTCGGCCACCTAGAACCTCGGATAGATCTTAACAAACCCATTCTTGTGGGCATTTTTTCTGCTCATCTCATGTAAAGGGGCAAGAACTTCTCTGAAGGCTTCTCAAAACCCTGGGCACAGAAAATTTCAGCTTTCTGAGCTGCCAGGAGAACACTGCATTGACCTGAGGCTGTGGAGAAGGCTCCCAAAACTGAGTAATGGGACTGAGTTTGTAGGAGTTTGAATAAAAGTGTGTAATATTACATAGTAGAAAGCGTAGAGTTTAATGTTTTAAGACATAATAATATATATAAAGCAAGATAGAAGTTTTAAAGCATAAACTTTCCTTCTTCTTCACAGGTTTGAGTGATACTTTGAGGTTAAATAGAAAAGCCCTCAATGTGGGCCACAAGCAGTTAGTTATTGAGTTAAAAATAAAAATAATTTAGCTAACATTCCATAATTAATTAAATTACTCTTTAAAAGCCTTATAGAGAGCAACCCTAAGCTCCATTTTCAGTATACTAAAGAGCTCACGGTTTGTGAAACTGTAATATAAATAAAACCTAATAAAAATCAAAGTCCAAACAAGAAATACATCTCACTCATTAATCCAACCCTTAAAACAAAAAAAAACCCTAATGACCTTTGACAAAGGCTGAACTAAAACTGCAGAATGAACTGCCTTAAGAAAAGGATCATCTCAAATCTTCCCCACCAACTGCAACTTATTTTACATTTAGCATTCAAAATGAATCCCCACCTGTATCGAACACAAACAAAACCAGAACACCTCAAATCAAGCACAAAGAGGATGAATAACACACCCCGACCCCCCCCAAAAAAGCAACCTACAGGGCAGATTACCCCATTTTAAAAAATAAAACCCCTCCAGCTGCTACTGAGGAGGGGTCAGAACGTGAACGTAAGAGTTCCTCGCCGTTCTGCAGGGCTTCCTTGGGTGCCTTTGGAGGAGCCAAGCCCAGCACAGCTCAGAGCAGTCATTCTGCTGGAGAAATGAGGATGGCAGGGTGGAAACAGCTACAGAAGTGAGGATGGCAGGGTAGAAACAGCTATAGAAACAAGGATGGCATGGTAGAAACAGCTATAGAAACGAGGATGGCAGGGTAGAAACAGCTATAGAAACAAGGATGGCAGGGTAGAAACAGCCATGCCTCACCATCCACGTGTTTGCCACGCCAAGCACTGACTTCTCTCCACCCTGCTTTTCCCACATTGCATTCCCCAGCTCTACTCACTCGAATGAGTCGCCCGCTTCTGGTATGCCAGCTGAAAAGGTCCTCATAAGGATAATGTTTTCCTCATTGAATTAAAAATAAATAAATAAACAAATAAATAAATCACACGCCACCCATTACCCCGGAGAGAGATGCTGTAGGACGTGAGATATTTCATGTTTTCCGAATGATTAGCATCCAAACCTCCCTGCTAAAACAGCGACAGTGACAGCAGCGAGGGCAGCTCCACTGCGTGTCTGCACATCACCTCAGCAGAGGGCGTTTGCTGGCGTCCTAAACGGGATTTACCTGGTGCCTCGCCAGCATTCACCTGTCTGAAGCCTCCAAAGCTATCCCACAAGACACCGACCCAAAACAGATCCCTAAAACGCCTCCGTTTCCAGAATAACAGAACGCGTGGGTTTGAGCGTTCAAAAAGTGCACGGCCGGGGAAAGGAGCTACAAGGGTTAATTTGTGGGCTACCTCAAAACGCATTCGCACCCTTTTACAATAAAACACCGAACTTAATGGCCATCTCACATCGCGTGATGGGAGCTTTGGAAAACCTAGACGGGTCCAATTGCTTTCTCTGATTAGGTCTGTACTTATTTGGCATTACCGGGGATATCTCAATCCCTGAATAATTAACCTACAGCCAATACGTAGGAAATTGCCTCACTAAGCTCACCATCTAGGACTGTTTGCTGTTAAATTAGTAGAATAAATAATTTACACCAAAAAAAAAAAAAAAAAAAA
>VWZN01014823.1:24295-48126 GCA_013396955.1 Regulus satrapa
ACAAAAAAACAAAACAAAAAAAAAACCAAAAACCCCCCATATTATTCTCCATACCTCATTTCCACATGCTTTTTATTGTCCTTGAGGCCAAAGCATCTGTGTTAATTCCCTACCACCAGCACATAAATTTTTAATTTACTAAATGCAACTAAAAAAAATTAGTTGTCATTTTCTTAAGATATACTCACCTATAGGGTTTTGGTTTTTATTTTTTTTTCCAGTGTACACATACATACAATCCCATTCATAATCATATAAAAGCATAAAAAAAAACCCATTTCAGGATGGGGATGCTCGCTAATGCACAGCAGCTGAGGGAATTCATGCTTACCCAGTCTCCTATCCCCCAGTGACAGCAGGAAAACTGAGGGCTTCCCAGCAGAAAGCTGCAAACAAGAATCAGGAGCACGTTCTGAGAGCAGCTCTCGTGCCAGGCTCCAGTGCCAGGAGGAGGGATGCTGACATTCTCAGCGTGCCTCGGAGGAGCCACAGGAGTGGCTTCCCAAGGGATGCCCCAGCTTGCAGTGCCTGGTGGAGCCTGCAGAACCCTGCAGTCCTTTCCCCCAGCCGCACTCCTGCAGTGCCAGAGGTGCCAGCAGGCATGTGTGGTGCCACCAGGTGTGTGTGTGTGGTGCCACCAGGTCTGTGTGTGTGGTGCCACCAGGTGTGTGTGGTGCCACCAGGTGTGTGTGTGTGGTGCCACCAGGTGTGTGTGTGGTGCCACCAGGTGTGTGTGGTGCCACCAGGTGTGCGTGTGGTGCCACCAGGTGTGCGTGTGGTGCCACCCTACAGCCCGAGGAGAGTGAGGGGCAGCTCCTCGTGGCCCTGGAAGGAGGGCTAGGACCAGTCAGGCAACTCTGAGCTACGCTGGCACAGCACAGCTGCAAAGAGGCAGCAGACCAGCAAGGTCAGAACCAGCGGGGAAGAGCTCAAGGAGACACTCAGAGGGCCCTCAAAAGGCTCAGCTGGTGTATGCCCTGACAACACGCCACCACAGGTGAAAATTGCATGGTTGTTGTTGTTGTTGTTCCCTCAGTGCTCAGAATGCAGCCTGGGACAGGTGGAAAGACCTTCTAAGGAATCCCAAACACGGGGTGGGAAGGAACCTCCTAAATCAAAATTAATTGCCTGCTACCACACGCCACTTCATCATACAACCTGGCTGATAATAAATTAACCATATTTCACTCTAATGGTACCTTGGCATCCTTCTCCCATTCTCCATCATCCCTGCTCCAAGGCTAGAGATCTCCTCAGAGATTTCCAGCCCAAATATCTGCATCCAATATCCTCAGTCATCAAGTTTGTTCTTTATGAAGTCAAATCTCCTAATAACAATGGCTTCATAATTTAATTATGCTGTACCTGCTTTTTTTTCAGTGTTACTATAACAGTGATTCAAAGGTGGCCTTTAAAGAAACCTCCAATCAAAAGTTTCCCCTTTTAGAACATTTTAGAGCTCTTCAGGTACTTGACATGATTTCTCTTACTTACCTCTATTCCTACCTTTACTGGAGCAATGCATAAATAATAAAATAAATAATTTGCATGAATAATTTAATTCATCAGAGAGATGTGGCATAATTTACCTTGGGTAAATTCATTGTGGGCTATCCAATTTTCAATCAGTCTCCAGAAGTTTTTGTTTGTTTCTCCTAAATATCTTCTTTACATCCTGATTACCATTAAATCTTAAAAAAAAACCTGCAGTTATCTAGGCAAATCCCAACCTACATGCCTTATACTTCTTATACAAAACTTTTATCCTTTGCCTTTTGGCACCATATACAATTTTACTGGTCTTTAAAAAAGAAATAAAAGGGGAGCTACAGGAACTATAGTTTCCCATGCTCTTTTTAAAAAGACTTATTCAGGTTTTTCTTTTCCCTTTCTCCCTGCCAACTTTTTATATCATGCTTTCCAAGTTTTCATTTTATTTTGGCTTTACTCAGATGATATTTTCATACTTTCCATCCTCATTAAGAACTGTGTTGCTTCCTTGACAACTCCAGCATCATCACCCAGCTCCAACTGCTTTGGCCAAAATGAGATTATCCTTGGTCTCTATCTCATTCACATTAAATAGAAAAGTCCCACTTTCTCTCAACAACTCATTTTATTTAAAAATATAGAAAATGAGCTATCTATCATTGATTTGCACTGATTTTTTTTTCCTTGACTCTGGCACTTGTCACGTCACATTTGTCACTCTGGCACACACGTCAACAATTTTCCTACCTACAAGAGTCCTCTTCCTCTGTTCACTGGTTTCTTTCCTAAATTCTAGTGGATTTTTATCCTTCATAATCCTTCAGATCATTGCCCAGATTAACACCACAAAACTGAGCCTCAAACCTCCCTTACAAGTTTATACCCTCTGGCTCAGGATGCAAATTTCAAACACTTTTCAACCAAAAGCAGAGGTTTCTGAGTTTCACAGTCCAAGAGACTCCAACGAATAGCTCCTCACTTTGATGTCTTCAAATCATTTCTTCAAAACCAGTCTGAGATACGGCTCTCTTTAATTTGAAATTAATCAAAGGATGAACCAAGCAAGAGCTTTCTCTGTGAACAGCTCCTTATTACGTACTCCCTGCTTACCAGAGCACAGGATTGCCTTTTATTCCCTCTGTAGCAACTTGATAAAGAAAACCGGGACTTTCACACTGAATTAAAATTGGGTCCTGCCACCGATTTCTCAGCTTTTCACCCGTGTTTGTGTGGAACATTAAATCTCTGCCCCAGCACACAATTCCCTGTGTCAAACCACGCCGCAGGGTTCTTTCCTGCCAGCCACCTCTTGGCCTGGTGGCACACAGCTGATACTCTCCCTTACACCGCCCTTATGCCCCCCTGATTAACACCCCTAACAAGTGCCACGAGGCTACACCGAGCCTCATAAATTCTTCCTGAGTTTCATTTTCTTTTAATGATAGATTAGTCAACTTTTCATCCCCTTCGTTTCCATTTAAGGGTAATATTATTTCACACAGTTATCAATAGTTCTTTATATGTACATTAACACACTCGGGTGAGCTGCCACAGTTGTCATAGAGATTTTCTTTATGTAATTTCCCTTTTATTAAAAGAACTTGTGTAATTGTCACTCTTCTGCTCGAAAAGGCAGCAGATGCTGTGGCTGATAATGATTAGCTCAGAGTCTGAGCAGTGACATCAATGCAGCCAATCCCCACTCACAGCAATGGGATCAAGATTTAATTCCTGCCAGAGCTGCAGTGAAGCATTGGGATCTACTGCAAGGTCTGCTGCTTGAAATCAAACACATTAGTATGAGTTTAATTGGCGTCTGGTGGATCCTAATAATTGCATCATTAAGTCCACCTTTGCAAATTCTCTTGATATTATGGCTACACTCTAAACAAAAGCCCAGAGTAGAATCTCTTGCATACAAGAGATCTGGGAACAAACTGGATCAAGGAATAGGATGCAGGAAAAAAAAAATAAAAATCCAACCCCAAACATTTTTGTTATGGACCTTCCCCAATGCAGACTTTACAAAAAGAACAGAGTTGTAATTTTACACCTGTTCCCTGTTTGATGCTAGTTTGTTACTACATGATAGAAATATTTCATTTTGAAGCACACGTTTCTTCTTGGGAAGCAAAAGAAGTATAGCTCCAGCAGAGGTTAAGGTTTTGGGTGTTTGAAGAAATCTTTCTTTCTCTGTGATGTTACACGACCCTTTTACCTTGAAGGACCCCATCAAATGACTCAGGCTGTCAAGAGTATGTTAGAAAGTTTGATTCTTCTGCAAAAAAATAGAAAAATAAAGAAAATAGTTGATTGCAGGCTGCATGCCCTTCAGGAAGCTGTTTCATCTCTGGATTAAGGAAAATCGGATACTTTGGGATTAGTGTTTCTGGAGATGAGCAAAGTTGTTAAAAGGGAGTCTCATTAGAAGGACACAGTCCTCTTGCCACTGAACATCTCAAACAAAGTAATATAATTGAAACCACCCAGCTTTAAGAGAGAAAATTGTTCGGTATTTACAGCTCTGCTGTGTGACAGGCATTCACCCTCATGAACAAAACCTACACTCGAGAAAGTGATGGGAAGAGACACGGTCAGCATCCTGCTTTGTTCTCTCCTGATACCTCTGCATTCCTGCCTCACCCAAACAGATATCAAAAAAGAAGCTGACAAAAAACTAAGGTAACATTTGAGAAGCAATTAAAACAAGAATTAAATTGAGGGTAATTAAATCTCTGTGGATTACTATATACACTTTCAAAATCATACAGGTATCATCTCACCCACTGCTGATATTTACTTAGAAGTGAAATTGTTTTATCAACAACTGACTGAAACTGCAGAGAGAAGTGGAAAAGTACTTGCCCAAAAATGACATGAGAGTAATACAGAAAGAATACAGCTCTGGGCTTACAGCTCTGGCCAGCTTTATACCTTATCCACATTGCAAAAACCTGAGTGCAAAATCGCTCCCTTTGCAGTACAGTGAAAAATACACTCAATCCTGACCATCAGCAGAGGCTGTCTGGTAGAACACAGCACATGTCAATGCAGGAAGAAGCAGAAACCAGCTGGCAACAGTGAAAAAAACCCCACAACACCCAAGGGTCTGAAATGCTGGCCAAGGCCCTGGTAATACTGACTCAGCGTGGTCCTACACGGGGAGGTATCCCAGCTCAGACAGTTGCAAGCCTTGCCAGCTATTTTATATTTAGTGTCTCACATCAGCTACACGAGTGCCATTAGTTAGGCAAGCAACCAAAATATGAAACAACTCGGGATGCCTAAATCACAGAATGTTCTGGGTTGGCCACGCCGGAGCAGATCTCCTGGCAGGGCTTGTGACCCTTTGGGGGACTGCGATGGGAGCAGGCTGCTCCTGGAGGAGTGCATCCCCTGGGAGAGCCACCCAACTGCAGCAATCTGGGGAGAGCTGTGTCCCACGGGATGGGCAGGCAGCTCGTGGAGAGCTGTGTCCCACGGCAGGGACCCAAGGCTGGAGCAAGGGAAGGACTCCTCCTCCTCCTGAGCAGAGGGAGAAGCAATGTGTGATGACCTGACCATGGCCCCATTCCCTGACTCCCTGCCCTGCTGGAGAAGGAGGAATAGCCCCATAGAGGACCGTAAGGATTATCTTGTTCCAAACCCCCTTCCACTGTCCCAGGCTCCTCAGAGCCCCATCCAGCCTGGCCTGGAACACTTCCAGGGATCCAGGGGCAGCCACAGCTTCTCAGGGCACCCTGTGCCAGGCCCTCAGCACCCCCACAGCAAAGAATTCCTTCCAGTGTCCACTCCACGTGCCCTGCTCTGGAGAGATGGTACTGGAGACTCATCATTCACACATTCATCCAGCCCACGACAGCCTCCCCACCCCACAGGCGCAGCCAGCTAACACAGCTTGGACCAAAGCCTTTAGAAAAGATGAAACAAGTAATTCATAACAAGCATAGTTTGTGTGCTTTTAGGTGCTGTCTCTGGCAGCAGTGTTGTCCCTGGTAGAAAGCAGCACAAACAAAAGCATCGATCAGAAAGTTGCACTCCAATCCCGGTTAGAACTGCTGCAGTAAACAAAGTTAACCAAAGGGGGCTTGACGTGCCTTTTATTTTTCCACACTCATGGCATTAGAGAGCCATTAAATACTTGCAATAGCATCAGTACCTGGTGTTCACATGCAGCTTAGGCAATTAGAAGCTGTTTTCTTCAGAAAGAATACATTAATATTGGCCAGGACAGCACAAGGATAAGGCACGGTGTTACTTGTGTGAGACTGACTGCGATAAGGAGATTATATGAGCTCGGCAAAGTGATAAGCCTCAGTGGGTTGAGTGATTTCAGAACCTTGGGAAGGCTGGAAGCTCTTTTACTGCACTGAACAGCACAGAATGCCCAGAGCCCCGAGGCAGGGCTGAGCAAGGACCAGCGGCAGAAATTCACATCAGGGTAACGCTGTCCCGGGGCTAATTACCCACTCTAATCGTTCAGCAGAGGGAATAACAAACATATCAGCAAGCAAGGGAAAACAAATAATAAGGACTAAATATGCTGAAAAGATCTAAACCCAAAACACCCACATGGATCATGCAGGAATAATTTAGCTGAAATTTTCTCCTGCACACTCGTAACTTTACCTGATTTATTCAATTTTGCAAACAGAATAAAAGGCTGGTAAGGCAGACACACCAGGATATTATTCTAGAAAGCCACGTACAAATGGCAGAATCAGCATCAGTGATTTGTGACTACTATTGAAGAAATTAGGAATAATTGCAACCTTTCATTACAAAACCTGTCATTTGGTATCTGCCAGCAATTTGGTGTAAAACTAATCTTGACGACTGAGTCATTGCCAAACCTAATAATTCGCTGCATAAACATTAAACCATATAATTGCTCAAGGTGAATGCAAGAATCTGTAACATTAACTGTTGCTATATCAAGACCAAACCCCGCAGCTCTTGATTCAAAGAAATCAGAACTGTAGGTTCAGGCTTTTATTTTTTTCTCTTTGAACATAATGAGAGTTAATATGAACTCAAATTTAAAGGAAAAAAAAAAAATCCATCAGTGGAAGATATAACAACATTTCCATTAAGCAAGTTTATTTTAGATTACTCAAATGAACTGCTGAATTCACAAACACTGGGCTCAGGATTTTGCAGATTTCTACTTAAACTGCTCCAGCAAAAACAACAACTGCACAATGTGAAGAATCCACTAGCGTTTATCACAAATCAGATTCAAGCCAGCAGATTTTTTTCCACTTGCAAGCTGTGGATCAAACATCCTCACCACAACACAGGTCACATGGATTCCATATTCTCCTTCCATTTCTAAGCATTTTCCCCTAGATGAGTTTCTACCCAGTTTGCAGCGAACACAACCCAAACCCAACAATTTATTTCATGCCCTAAAACAGATTTGATCTGTCCCTTCACCACCAGAACTTTCACCAGTTTCTTGTGATCCTTATGTGAAATCAGCACCCCTGACTAGGAAATGATATCAAAAAGCTCCATTTGCAGCCCATCCTGTCTTGCATTCTAGCGTTGTTACAGCCCAATTACTATAATTGTAATTATCATCACTGTTAACCAATGTTACAGCCTAATTACTGAATGTATTTGCACACACCACCCTGGGTTTAAGCCCAGATGGACACCAGGACACATACCTGTATGGATATCCTGCTTTTCTGCCAATTCTGCTCCAAGGATTGGGAGAGAAAGGTGGATTGGCAAGGGATTTCAGATGCTCCTCCAACATGGGAAAATAAAAGTTCAAGTCACAGCATGGTGCAAAGCATTATTGGAAGAGAAAAAGGAAAACTCTGTCCTACAATGTGTTGAAAGCTTCCCAAATGGTGAGAGTTATTTCAGAAAGTTTATTTTAGGTAAAAAAGCTTTTTCAAGGAAGTGGTAACACAGAATTACACATTACAAAAGGTTGCTTTCCAAAGCAAAGTAGAATTATTTCACTTACACTTCCCTTTTCAATATATCCTGCTTCTCCAGGACAAAGAGATTATGTCTAGAAAATACTAGAAAATATCACCTGGTTGACAGCCCCTATGTGTGCATGTGGGAACATTTTATTTTTCAGCAAAGCTCCAAGTTAGAAACTTGTTCCTTTAAAACACAAAATTATTAAATGAGAGAACCTCTGCTACGCATTAAATACTTGAGTAAAAAAATACAGTGGGTATCTACAGAACTATAAACATTCCTCAGAACACTGCTGGTCACACATTTCGAGCAGCCTTGCAAAATGAAATGTTAAAAATTCATTCTACTCTAAATCAAGTAGCTGCATCCCCAGGCCCAAATATGGCCCAAGTTCTTTAGCTTTAATCTGACAGGATCTCAGGACTAAACAGTTTCTTCCTCCCCTCCTCTACACTTCTGAATGAATAACTGGGAAATTAATTTGCAGTGCTCTTGTGAAGCAAAACTTCCAAGAGAAATAGACTGACTTTTTGCAGTAAGCCTAAAAATAAAATGAAATCTAGGATTTTTTTCATTATTGTTATAACTCCCACAAACCTCCCAGAGACTATAAAAAAAACCAGAGCTCTAGCAGCTACAATTAAGAACTAAATCCCCAGAGGGAAAAGGAGTAATTTTTTTTTTACATACTGAAGTTGCCCCTAATTCAACCAAAGCCAGTAAAATATTTGATTTCTTTCGTGCATTTCCAGGGCAAGTGACCTCTGTATACAGCCAGGCACCTACATCAAGTGCAGTGTTAGCCCTGTTAATGCAAACAAGTTCTTTATTGATCCACTGGAGCGGAGATTTGAGCCTACACAGTAAAATAACCAGGGGAAAGGATTTAGAAAAGGATTTTCTTGGTTTGAATGCCTAGAGCTCGCTACCATCCAAAGCTACTTCGGCAAATTTTACGTAAAAGTGGAAATTTGCAGCCATTTTTGCATTTCTCATGGTAGTCCAGTATAAAGGACTGAACGAAATCCAGTCTGAGGTATAAATGACTGAAACAACGCAGAAAACAGAGAGAAGTTTTACCTCATTAAAGCCATTTGAAGAAAAGATTTCCCCTCCTGCACACGGTGGAACATAACAAACAGGCAGAGAGTGGAAGGTCGGGGCCACGTGGGCATCAATAAACCAGGGCTGCTTTAGGAAACAAGAAGAAAACACACACAAAGTTAAAAGGGTAAACTTTACAAGGAAGATCAGTAAATGCGAAATCGATTTTGCTCATTTCTTCCCCTAATCTTGTCATGCTGTAATCGAGTTTCAACTTAGATTTTCCCTGCCCCCTCACCTAGAATTTAAGCAAGCAGCATGTTAAATCACTGCAAATGGACTTTGGCTTTCCAGACCCCGAGAGAGTGTGGCTGTTCACTAATGTATATCTAAAAAGAGGTTCATTTTGGGCAAAGCTCCTCTTTGTGCTCCTGAGCATTAAATGGAGAGCAGATTTTTCGATGGCCCATCACCAGGAGATGAATTTTACTTCAAATTGTGCCCACACTTCAGTTGAATGAGAGAAATTCGAATTTTCTTCCTTTCATTCTAAACAACACCGTTAATTTATTTCATTGTCCAAAGCATGAAAACCTGTAGGGTTTCAGATATTTTCTTAGTTGTTGCTAAATAAGAAGGACTGAACACTTGAGAAGCTTCTGCATATGTCTGAAGAATGAGAAATGCCTGCAAATGTGGTACTCTGCACTTGAAGCTGCTGCTGTGGCTTCTTCCACAAAGGTTCTCTCACCAACCAACACTGAGCTTCAGCTTAGCTGTGCCTGTGTGCAGAAATAGGCTTCCAACTTTGGGTGACACTTGAGAACCTTAAAAAAATAGGAAGAAAAAAACCCAAAAAAACCCCAANGTTATAGAATATTAGTTATTTTATGGTTTGGTTTTTTTTTTTTTTTTTTTTTTTTTTTTTTTTTTTTGTGTGTGACCATATAGAGCAAAGTTTTGTGGGTGAAGCATACATAAAGCAGAAGTACAGTTATAAAAGAAGCCCCCCCAAAAATATGTCACACAAATATTAAAGTTATTAAACCTAAACTCCTGGAAGTCCACTGTAACTCCTTCTTTTATATCTGGCATTGCACCCCAGCTGCTGAATTCCAGAATTATGGAGACGCTGTAGTATTTGATTTGGCACTATTCACAAGCCTGGGTAGATGATCCAACACAGAGGGCACAGAAGAGCAGGAAAAGCCTCAAGAAACTGTCTGGGCTGCTGCTCCTACTGCTTCCATAGGCAGAAAATTGGCAAGCACAGAGCAGCTGTATGATTCACTCTTGTTTAGTTTTAGGCTGCTTTCTGATGTACCTTGACAAAATAAACAGCATTTATAAAATAAAACAAATTAAGCATTTCTTCGACAGCTATTGATTCATACCCAGGCTAACCCTCTGCGCTTGCCAACAGGTAGAAGTTTTATTTTTTCCTCTTTGTGGTATTTTGGAATGTATGAGTCATGTTGTACATTAACTGAAAACCAAAGACAGAACTGTTACAAAAAACTGCAAGAGGTAAACAGGACAATTTAAAAGGCACTTTAAAAAAAAAAAAAAATCCCAGATTAAATCATTATTAAAACAAGAAGATTTAAAACATTCTGTGTATAAATATTCAAGGGATTTTTGCAACTTCAAGGGGAGCCGGTAATGAGCTGGGGAGTCCTGAAAAGCCACCAAGAGAATTGCGGTCCTGTGGAACACCCCGTGGAGAGGGAGGGCAGGACATCCAAGTCACCCCGAGGCAGCAGCAGGGTGTCCTAGGAGGCTTACACACGGCTGGAAATTCCCAGGAAAGCCTTCCACCACAGCAGGAATCCCTGAGCATCAGCACAGCCACAAAAAAGGGCTTTGAGCTGCTCCCCAGCCCAGGCTGCAGCCAGCAGCAGGTCCTGGGGACAAAGCCCACGGTGCTGGGTGTGTGCCCTGCCTGAACCCTCCCAGCCCTGCCGAGGACCCTTCCCTCTGCTGGGAGCAGGGAGGGAAAGAGGCAGCTGATGCTGGAAGGGGAATTATTGCTCCCAGCAGTTTAACTCCTGTTCACACTCGGGCTTGGAGGGCTGCCAGGTTTCCAGGGAAGCAAGTCATACCGAGCAGCTGCTGCCCAGTTATGATCTTCTCTCTCCTCAGACTTCCTCCACAAACACAGAGCAGATCCTGGGGCTTTTCGAGGCGCCCACAGCCAAGAGAGGGCCAGAGCTCGTGGCTTGGCCGCAGCCTTGGCTGTGTGTCCTTCCCAACCCGGCACTGCGAGGGGAGAACAGCAGCCTGTGGAGAGGGGGCAGCGGGGATGGAACACAAACCCACCTTTCCCAGTTTGTGCACAGCCCCTTCTGGCTCAGCAGCGGGGAGAGGCAGACAACTGCAGCTCTGGCCCAGCCACCAGCAGACAGAGAGACGCTTTGGAAACGGCATCACGCTCGGCCACAAAGCTCAGGGTGACTGTTGTGCATAAGAAATTAATCCTCACAGAGGATTACATAAAAGCCATCCCACAGCCTTCCTCCTTTTTCAAGATTTTGAGATGACTTCCCCTTTCCTGCTCATCTGCCACTCCTGCGTGCACCATGCTTGGGGACAGGGGACAGATGTACCTTGGCCAGCACAAAGGAAGAAAAAGTGCCTTCTTCTGAGCAACGCTTTCATCTCCGTATTTCAAGACTTTTAAAGTCTTTTATGGTCATCTCTGCTCAGATTTGCCGCATCACAAAAAGCCAAGCAGAGCTCCGCCAAGTCAGATGTTTTGTCTTGTGTCCCTTTTGAAGGGGAGCCTGAAGGCTCTCTGCTAAATATGCCCTTTGCAGGTGTACCTGGGCAAGGGCACTGAGCTGAAGGTCTCCAAGTTCCCTGTTCAAGTGCTTCACTGCACTACTCCGACAGGCATTCTTTTCAAAACCAGAAGCAGTCCCTACAGATAAATGGGTTTTTTTTTGTACCCATTTCCTTCAAAGTTCCTTGCGGAGTGCTCAGTCTGATCGCTGGGTTGTCGTTCTAAAGCAGAACTCCCCAAGTGAGCAGCATCCAAGAGTGATGCATGTCTGTACAGATGTATTAGACAAGAAAACCTCATCGAGTGGCCAAATTCCAGTTGCAGTTATGGCGCCTTAATGAAATTACATCTTAATGGAACTGACCTAGTTATACATTAAGACTACTGTACCTAAAATATTACAGAGATGGAAACATATTCTTTGCCATTTAAGCTGCAATTTGCAATATTGATTTTAACCCCAGATGAGACCTTGATCTAACTAAGTGCACCGTGAATCCAAAAATCCTGACCTCCAGACCAAACGTTTGTTCTTTTTTATAAGTGCAAGCAGACTGCCTCACGTTTGGGTGACAGACGTGACCCAAATCTCTCAGTTAACACTCTGGTCCAAGGAGTAATCCTGCTGCATGCAGCTTTTTTTGGTATGCAAGCTACACCAGAATGCTCAGCCACACAAAGTAATGACTCCAAGTTCTCAGCGATCACCGGGGTATTTTCATGCAAAATAGGAAAAAAAAAAAAAAACAAAAACAAAAAGGCAAACCCAGAAGTTAGAATTCGAGTTTGCAAGCAGAAAAAGCAATCTTTGATTCCTTTACACCAGAGAAAATTAAGGGGGAAAAAAAAGAGAGTGATTTCATCTTCTCCTAGAACAGCAGCTCTTCAGCCTCCCATCACAAGGCCCTCCTGCCCTGATGGAGGCATTCTTGGAAGGTTTGCTCATTGCAACTGGGGGCACAGGAAACCTCCAGAGATTCATAATATCTATGTGCTGGCTCTCCCTGTAATAAGTGATGCCTACACCTCCCACAGGTATTTAGGTGCTCGTTTTCTACTGGCTTAACTGGGCACAGGAATGCCTTTGCAATAATTTCTGCCAGTACATGAAGGTAATACTATCTCACTTCAGATATGAATCCACTTCAAAGGTGGTAAGTGAGAATGAACTACTCCCATCACTGAGTCACCACAAGTTGTATATGGTCACCTAAACAATTCTGAGGACTTGGGTCCCACTCTGGAGTCACAGGCATAGAGCAGCCCCACAGGGTGGTGCAGGCTTACTACCTGCAGTGAATGAAACTTTGAAAAGTAATTTAATCACAACAATGGGATTTGGGAATTGAAAAAACATTAAAAATTAAAAAAAAAAAAAAAAGAAGGAAATTGTGATTCTAAGGAATAGAGGAGACAAGTTCCCCACAATTCTGCTCTGTGCCTTTCAAAGAATCTCTTTAAGGAATATTTAGACTTTTTATGGCTAAACTACATCCTTTCTACAAAGCTTACTGCACATCTAAACCACGGAACAAACGAAATGTAGTGGACCCTTTTAATCCAGGAGAGCCTCTCTACGTGACCAGCAAGACAGACTCTCTTTAAACTGATCCATTTCATTTGCCAGGCAGTTATAAATGTTCACCCCTCTTCCCTCCTTGCAGACACGAAGGCAGCAGCACAGTCTCAGGACATCACTTTACATTAAATCATTAGAAAGTAACAGCACACAGGAAGAGCGACAGGAAGCAGAGGCAGATATTCTGCAGTACACATGAAAATCAGCTTTAAATATGGAAATCCATAGAAAAAAATCAATCCAAACAACCCAAAATATAATCCAGCTCCTATTTACTGGAGTTTCAGCTGTTTTACTTGAATGGAACCAGCATGATCTGCCTGGAATTGGGATTAAGATTAGAGTGGCTCGCTTGCCAATACAGCTGATTTGTAAATGAAAATAAAATATATCACAACTGCAGAAAACTTAAGAGCATTACCCAAGTTGTTAACAACTGCAGAGGACATGAAATCAATTAACTCAACGTCCCCAGGTTCTACTGAACAACGGCAAATTTAATGTAGATTTTCAAAACGCCAAACATGAAAGAGCACAATCACGTCTGACTTAGCCTGTGACCTTTGATCAGTCATTTTCCTCTTGGCCCACGATTTCTGGCCTGTGTTTACTTACACATTACAGTGTTGCATGGAATTAATACTGGTTAGATGAGTTCAGGGCTGCAAGGAACTCCATACTTAACAAGGCTGAGGAGTCTGACCTCAGGAGATGGGGCTAGAAAAGAAAATAACTTCTCTTCACCTCTACAAGAGACAGTAAAAATGAAAAATCCTGACCACTTCTGCTGTTTGTGCACACCTCAGTCTTCAGGGTAAGATTCTGGAACAAAGACCAAACGTTATTATGTAGTAAGGGACTTCAAAATGCTCAAGAAAGACAAAGAGAATGCTACTAAAGAAAAAAGAAGCTGAGAAAAATTACTTTCTAATAGGAAAAAAAGGGTGCTCTTCCCAGTGTAGTTCTCCCTACTCTGTGACAGTTTATTTTAGGCCTACATAATGGGGTTTTTCTTTTGAACAGGACAACATGGAAGCTCTTGGGAAGGAACTGCTTCATGGCCATTATATAAATATCTCAACAGCACAGGTGAGATCAGAGAATTCGGAATTTTGCTAACTGAAAACAAAACCTTCTGCCAAGATGGGCAATCAAGAAGCTTTGAAAAGAGAAAACTTCATCAGCTACAGGAGCAATCACAAACAACCCACCAAACCCTTCTTCCAGAACCCTGTGAGAGGAAACAGGAAAAGAAATGCACCGCAGTGTGCATCAGCCACTGCAGAAGCACAAACTACATTTGCCCTCCAGATCAGGCCATGAATGACACATTGGAGACATTCCTGTCCTCGAAAGTCCTGTATGGAAGGAAAGAGTGGAGGATGCAGCAGAGCAGATGTGCACCTTGATGCCATCTCTACCCTAAGCAAGTACGGTTTTAATCATTTTACAAACACAACAGATTATTTCTTATTAGATCTGGTTTCCCACCCTTAGGCTGAGGGTCCTGTAAGGCACTGACAGGACCTTTTTGGACAGCATCCAGCTGTCCCACTCAGACCTGGGATGGCTGCTTAGCGGGAATTAATTCAATTATTGTAAAGTGCAGCAAATAACAGATGCCCCGGGTTGATTTCACAACGATGAGCTGCAGTGAAACTCTGCAATAAATGATAACACCAAAGGAAAAAATTCTTCACTGTTGTCAAGTGTTGGGAAAGCGTTAACACGGTTCATTCATTTTCAGCTGCAATACCATGTTGAAAACATACTTTTGCTGGTCTGCAGTTGATTGATGTACATTACTCATATCAGGCTAATAGCACTTTATTTTCCAACAGCAGCAAGTAATGAGTGACCTTGAGTGCATATTGTTTTGCTGAGAGGTTTTGTTGCTGCGTGTACTCTATGAGCACCCCCAAGGAAATGAGGGCCCCGTATTGGTGTTTTTCAGCAAACCTCATTTCTTTCATGGCTTTCTGTAAAAGAATTTGATACAGGGATAGAAGCTAACCTAAGTGAGTAAATGAAATATTGATCCACACTCCTCTGGCCTTGCCTTCACCTTGTCCCAGGGCTGTGAGTTACTGACTTTTCCGTTTTGGCTGTAATAGGAATTATTACAACAGGCCTGTGCGAGTAATTACTTGGCATGGCAAAAAGGAGGGTCCATCATATATTTCTGTAGAGACGTTAGTTTCCATCAGGCCAGCAGTCTGCTTTTCTGGCCCTGTCTTTCCTACTCTTGATTCAATTCCTTTAACCATCATTAATCAAGTTCCTTGTCAGCAGAAGTTTATCAAAAGTATTAAGTGAGCAAGGTTGCATGGTCTCCTTAAAAAAAAAAAAAAAAAGAAAAAAAAAGGGGGGGCNAAGCACCAACGCAGGGCAGTAAATTTCAAAATATGGAACACTGGTTCCATGATATATAGGAGTGTCTGTTCAGCTGGAATGAGCAGTTTGTTTTAATGATAGATATTGTAGTTTGAGCCGTGATAGAATCCTTCTCAAGTTTATATGCCACAGACTATCATTTACGAGAGACCATGTGTTTCTAAATGGTGAAGGTCATGGCTGATGGCAAAAGCAAAAGCAGTGGTGATTCATTAAAAATAGTTAATAGGGGCTGCTGTTGACAGGGATAAATAACAGCACCCTGCATTTGCAGCCCACGAGCTGAGTTTAGGCCACGCTTCCCCCGTGTTCTCAGCACCCCAGGCAGCTGGGAACATACACAGAGACACCAGCGAGATCGCTGCCACCCTGCTAATAACAGATGCAAGGCAGCTCTCCAGTGTGAGCGACCTCTCTGGATACAGATTTTCCAACCAGCAGCTCTGACAGGCTGACTAAACATCCAGCTCACAGCGATTTGTTAGCTAGTAATCAGGTTTAGGCTGTACACCGAATTCTTAGGGACCAAACACATTTGTTAACTACCCTGCTGGGATCCCATCCTTCAGTTTGAACACCAGCTGACGTCCCCAGGTGAGCCCGTGTGACATCAGTGGAAGCTTTGCTGCATAAAGGACACTAAAATGGGATCTTGCAGCCTCGGAATGACCGAAATACTAATGATCTTTATTGTCTTCTCAGTCAGAAATATGCCATCTCCTTTATTTTTGAGCTATTCAGAAAATATTTGTACTTTTGTGCCATTCAGAAAATGAACTCTCAAAATTCATTTACGAAAGGAAACATCTTAACTGGCTGTTGTGATGCTGTCCCTTTTTCTGTTTTGTTTATAAAATGCAAGCACAGAGCTATCATCATTAAAACAGAGAAGCACTCCACTTAGTAAAGTTCACAAATGGAGTTTGCCAAACAGATTTGGGGCTGCACTTTAAAAAACAGAGTTGGGTGAATATTCTTTCATGGACCCAACCCTACAGCCCCCACCAATGACAATGACCTTTTTTGTCTGGCTGGCTGTTACACAGATGGAAACTACTAATATTGACTTTAGAGAACAACTAATTTACAGTCATTATTTCCAGACTAAAATACTGGAGAGGTGATTCACATTTCCTTCTTTGCCAGCCTGTTCCTCTTGGGACATTTCCCTACCTTACACATTAAAACACGTTAAGGTGAGCTATTATCATTTATTTTAGGAGAAAATTTTGTCGTTCATTCAAGCCATTTCCTCCTCAAGTGAGCTTTGTCTCAGCTATTTAGAGTTCCATTTCTTAGCTGATCTTAAGCACCATCAAAATGAAAACAAATAATGACCTTTTCCTACTACTGCTAGAGTAGACACTGGAACAGTGCAAATAACAGCAGCAAAGGAAAAAATAAAAAAGGAAAAAGAAAAGAAAGAAAAAAAAGTAAGTCTTCTGGTTAATTAAAACTAGTAACAAAGAGAGGAAATGAAAGTGAATCCATTAAGGCTTGGTTAATTCTGCCATCTCCAGTCCTTTCTTCTTCACATGATACATATGCTTTGCAGCTGCCTAGATCAGAGATGAAATCCTGTAATTACAGAAGCTCCCTGACTTTCTTTCCTCTTCCTTTACTGCACAAAAAAAGAAGGATAATTTTTCCTTACTTGATTGCTGAATACAAATGCTTTTTAAAGCAAGCCAGGAAATGGGTCCACGTTGTCTCGCTGATAACCCTTCTTCAAATGCAGTTTTGTCTCAAACGGTTTTACCCTTTTTTAGGCACTGATTAAATGTTATTTCCCTTGGCCAATCACCTGCAGAAACAACACCAACCTCTAAATTAGAGAGGCAGACATTTAAAAATATTTGATTACTAAGTAGGAAGGTAAATGAGATATCTGTTGTGATTATTTTAATGCTTATCTTCCAATACTTCTATAAAAGGATCAGTTACCCTAATATAGTCATCTTGAGAAAGACAGGCTGCAGTGGTTACAAATTGACTTTTTATGGAGAAAATAAGACTGTTCCTAACCTATTGCACTGATATTATATTTTGTTAATATTTTATGAAATAAAAGTCCTCCCATTAAGGGTGGCAAATTGCTTTATAATTATAGCACTTCGCACACTAGAATGACTACTTCATTTTATGGAAAAAAGCTCCAAATACAATTTCATTATCATCCAGTGTCTTTTCAGCCTTCTAAGGGTTTCAGCAGAAAGCACTGTCATACCCATCTCTAACATCTCCTTTTTCAAATATTGGCTCAATTTAAAGAAAAGAAAATCATGACTCCTGTTCCGTTCTGCTCGCTGCTAATTAAATAGTTGTGTACAGTGAACATCTGTACCTATATCTAGAGGAGTCAAATGAACAAAGTGAACTATAAAATATGGACCCTTTAACTTCTGCATTCAAAGGTTGATTTATATCAGCCTGAGCACTGAGTTACCTCAAGTGGTTTAGAAACAGATTTAGTTAAATCCGTGCAAGTCCATCTTAAATCAGTTTAAGAGAAGCCCAAATCTATTTAGCCTGATGTGGTCAACAGATCTGAACTGGTTTCTGGTGCAGTTGAGTTGAAGGAGGTATCCAGCTACAGTCAGACAGTCTCCCAGTCACTCACTCTGATCCCAATCCGGATCAGCGCACTTGTGCAGCTCTCACCTGAGGGCAGCGCCAAAGAATCCCTTCTCATCTCATCTGCCTTTTTTTTTTTAACCTCTTTGAAGCTTTTGATAGAGCCATTAAAGCCTTCTGCCGGAGAGCATCAATGGCCTGGCATGTGTGCAGTGCTGTCTCCTGCCAGGACAGCCCAGGGACACTTTTGGTGTCCCTGTGAGCTCAGAGAGGATTTGATTCCCCCTGGAGCGACTGGCTTGTCTGCCAGGAGATCACCACCATCAGGACTGCAACAGCAAATCCACGCTGCAAATGAAAACTCAGCTCAGAGGTGTAACTGGGAAGCGTTGTCAGCAAAACCTTCTGATTCTGGAAGCATTAATTCGAAAACACCCTGATTTAATCAGCCACGAGGCAGAAACAGCTATCAGTCATAACAAACAAACTCAGCTCGCCCTCCCCTCAACTGTGAGAGCTTTTGGGAATGATCTCCAGAGAAAGCATCGACCCCATGCAAACAAATCAACAGTAGAGCAGAAAATCACCCCAAATTCAACCGCCAGCAGAGATGCTTTGAACATCAATACATCTGAAGGGCAGCCTTTGAAGATTTCAGCCACCTCAAACACCCAAGTGGGAGCAAAGTGATTGTCCTGACATAAGCCAAGACTGTCCTGACATGTCCAAGACTTAAGGATCAAGAAACTCCAATTCTTCAGTGAGCCTTTCCCTAACACCACATAATAAATCTTTCTATACACTAGGTTGGGTTTGCTGGGTTTGTTTGTGGTTTTTTTTTCCCTCTACACACAGAGTAAATCTTCTGATTTTACACTTTTTTTTTTTCTTTCCCCTCCCCTCCTTTGATTAGTGCCACAACATCTTGTCCTACAGTTTCTGGTTTTACAGTTTTAATTGCTAAGCAGCCAACTCCAGGGCCTGAGGAAGGTGCAGGATGCCTCTTCTGCATCTGCAGGATAAAAGTCATTTCCTCCACACGTGGAACATTGTCCCTGCAAGTCTGGTATTTACTTGCCAAGAAGATACAAAAATAAGTTGCCTTTAACTCTTCCACTATAATTATGTTTTATGAATTTTGGCCCTTCACAACCAGTTCACTGCACGGAAATACTTGGTTAATTTTAAAAAGTAAAATCTTCCCTTGGCACAACTTGTATGGTCAGACACAGAAAAATCATGCCATTATTTCTGTTAGGAAAATTGGTCTAGCTAATGGATTTTCATTTAAATATACTTCTGTGTTAAAAAAAAAAAAAAAAAATTAAACCTAACAGAACTCTAAATTGTATAGAACTTTGAACTCTAAACTAAGGCCATTAAAACCCAGGCACACCTTTCTAGTCCCTTTTGTCTCTCTCTGTAGATAAAATGTAATTTGGGATCTCTTTCAAAATAAGTAAGCAATATATTGCTCAGTCAGGATTTTATTAGGTTATTCTTCTGCGATAATAATTTTATTATTATATAGTCACCCAAAGCCAGAAATAAAAAATATTCTGTGCTGAAATGATTCATATCCTATGTTTTGCCTAGCATAGTTTGGCATGATGCCTTTGGGCTCTGTTTTTTAGGTCAGTTACGGAGGTCCTGCTTGTTTGAAAAGGTTTGTTACTGTCAGGGACAGTTTTTTGGTGATAGAACCTTGGGAGCCCTGCACTCTTGAGGGTGGAAAGGACCTCAGCAAAGGAAGATGTCCTTACCCATCCAGAATTCAAGCCACAGATCCAGAACTATTTTGGCTCCAATACACCCCCACACGAGACACTTGCACATCTCCTTCTTTGTTGCCTTTCCAGGCTGGAACACGAATGGCTTCAGATTTCGGTTACGGTGTGAAGGAAAGAGAAGGTGATAGCTGAAAAGAGGAAAGGGGGAGGAGAGAATTTTCCCAGTCTTGTTCCAGCCCCCCTCCATACATGGTATCTGGCTCTGGGATGATATCACTGGAATGGAAACCCAGACCTTTGCCTGATCCCAAAATTCTATTCCATACTACACTTTTCACACATCAGGACCCTTAGATTGTTTCTGCACTGGCTCTGCACCAATGCAAGCACTGGCAAAAACCCCAAACTCTTTCTAGGGAATGATTAATTGCATAAGTGTTCTGAGATGTACAACAAATATTCACTGATTTGAATGACCCTCTCAGGCTCTTGTTAGCTGAGATAACTTTGCAAAAGCTTATAGGAGATTTTGACTGATTTCAAACAAAAATGTAGGCTGCACACACTCCAGTCAACATTCCTCCCCCAGTATAGATCAAATGATGCCTGTTCCTTTCTGATTTTTAAAATTTATTTTTATTTTCATTCTAATGACATAGCTTTTGCTGCTGTAAACAAAAAGGTGATCCAAGTGCATGTTGAAATGCAGCACGTGACATTTCCCAGCACCTTCCAATGGCACAGCAGCTCAACAAACTGCCAAAAAATGGTTCAAAACAGCCACCACTGAAAGTCCCCTGCTTCCAGCAGAACAAAGAACAGGAGCAGCTCATCTCATTCAAGTCAAAGTCTTCCTTTACCCTTATGATCCGTGCTGCTTATATCCCATTGCAGAAAACTTATGAACCTCCCTAAAGACTGTTTTGGGAAAACAGACAGATAGATCAGACAGATACTGCCCCCCCCCAAAGCAAATATTTGTACTTTCTGGTAACGAACAGTGCATCCGAGCCTACAGCCTTTTTCTCCCTCTTTTGTTTCCTGTTCTCATTAAAATATTTTTAAACGAAAATGTCATTGGTATGTCACATTATTTCACCCACATTCAACTTTCAGATGCTCATTACTCTTATTCTTCAGACACATGTTGGTCTAAGAAAAAAAATACAACCTTTTCCCCTTAGGAGAAGAAGGATATAATAAAAATAAAAATAAAAACCAACAAAAAACCCAACAAACTAGCTCATCACCAAGCCCCACTCAACTCAGATCATTGTTTCAAGTGTTCTAGCCTTCATTTAATACCCTAAAATTGCAACACTCACTTGATGCTAAGCTCACTCACTATCTTAAAATTTCTCAATCATACACTTGTATACAGAAAGCAACCTTTACTTAATACATTGAACAAGACCATGGAATTCTAAAACCAAAGAGTTGGAAATTAGAGACAGATGGAGAAGAACACAGACTCATCCCTAGAACTAGACTACATGAAATCAAAGGCCTGGAAATCGAGTGCTGCTAGCCAGTGCTCTCAATCCAACTGTTTAATTAATGTTTTTCCAATCATTATTATTCCTAGATGAATTTTCACAGCAATTATTAATCCCTACATAAACTATTAGCACACACACATACACATATGTATTCATGCTAATCGAGAGAATCACGCAATTGAGAATTGAAAGCACTAAAGGACAAATACCAGCACCTGGTTGGATTTTTGCAAGCAACTCTGGGGCTTTGTATCCAAACTTCATCAGGCAGAGAAAGCTCAACTAAGCCTTAAAATACACAGGAAGCTTTTTTGTGCCACCTGAAGCAAGGATGCCCAAAACTGAAATGCAAATGTGTTTTAAGATGGCCCATTCAATAAAGTTTAATCACACCAATGACTTGCAGGCTTTTTGTGTCATTTTTCAGACACTGAAAAGACTCCTGCTACCATCATTGGGCAAATTGATTAAAGAAGAAAACTTCCACAATTGGAGACTACAGTTTTATCACCTTAGTTCTGAATTACCCACACTCACAAGGACTACTGACTTCCAAAAGCACAATAAATGCAGATGTATCCCCGAGTTCACCCCTCATGACCACTGGAGTGGGTCCTCTCCTAACACACACCCTTTTGGGGAGACAGCCCTCTGTTTTATTTTCGCCAGGAGCTCATTTCTGACGTGTGCCTTCTGGGAAAGAAGGGGCAAGAAAGGAATCTCTCCTCTGACAGTAATATTCACAGCAAGAAAAACATTCAGCTGCTGCCTTAAAATTGGCAGGTTCTTTAAATTATTGCCTCCTGTAAGTTTAGATAAAGTCAGATACAGCTTTTGAAGTCTGTAAATTGAACCCTTTATTTCCAGAGGCATTGGGGTCACGGCATGACCCAAACCAGAATAAAGGTGTAGGTAATTATGAAACAGAAACTTCAAATCAGATTCCATCTTTCTGATCCACAGTCATTTTTTTTTCCCCCTAGTGCTTTCCTTTAAGCCAAGTAATTAGTGCTTTATGAGAGATTCTAATAGTAAAACTGAAGCTCCATCTGTGACTGTTTATACAAACTGCATTCCACATCGTGCATTACTGGTGGTGCAAAAGAGCAAGATGTCTATTACATGTTCCTATATTTTCTTGGGGCTATGCTTTTTTTTTTTGTTTTGTTTTATTTACAGAGGAAAGGAGTGTTGCCAAAAGAGTGATTTCAGAAATAGCTATAAATTGCCACCAAAACTAAAGTAAAAGAAGCTTTTCTTCTTTTTAAAATATATATTCAAATACTAATTTGTCAGGCTGTCCCTTATAATCTCTTTAAGACAGGTAAATAATATTTACATATTCTATAAATTATGATTGCTATATAAATTATATATTTTTATATATAATTAAAGAGATAGAGTGCCTGCAGAAACAAACACACAGAGAAAGGAAACCTTCCCTTCCCCTCTCTGTTTTCTGAAGCTTGATTTTGAAACACTGGGGAAAACCAACAAGAACCCGTTAGCTGTAATCCTGTCATATTAAACAAGAGGTTTTTACAAGCCTTCAGTTCAGTGGCAAACACACAAGGCAGGGCAGGGGTGGCAGAGGCCGTTTCCCAAACCTGAGGCTGGCAGGGCTCTCTGCCCTCTCTCCATCCCAAAGAGCAGCACCACCAAAAACCCTGTGTGAGCACCAGGGGATGGGAGTGAGCAGCCAAGTCTGGAGCCAGCCCTCCTTCCAACAGCTGGGAGCTGTGAAACTGCACCCCTGAGCCTTCCAGCCTTCAGGTGCACCTATAAATAACTAGAACCAGAAATAAACAGAAATAAATCAAAATGGAAAGGAGAAAGATTATAAATATAAATATAAATATAAATATAAATATAAATATAAATATAAATATAGCTGCTCCTCAGACACGCAAGCCAACTTTTAAAAGCGGTCAGATACACACAGGTGTCCAACACCTTGAAACACAGCTCGAGCTCCTTACATCAGAGCTTGGCTGACCATTTGCAGTTGGGATGTCAAGCCAAAGTGCTTTTAGCTCCCACTACCCCTAGCTGTAACTCGTGCCAGTGTGGCAGATCTCTTGATACGCCAGGAATTTCTTTGGTACCCACACGAGCGTGTCCACAAACATCTCGCTGCCAAGTCTTGTAGCTTCAGAAGCCAGCCAGCCACCTCCCCACAAACACACTCCAACACCAAAAGAGCTTTCATTAGCTACACTGCCTCCTACGTAGGGGGGGTATTTTTACTGGGAGCCAGCTTTTTTTTAAGCACCAAGTAAAAATACCCCTCTATGTAGGTGGAAGTGCAGTTTGGTTTTAAATCCAGAGCATATTTGTCACAGCTAAATAAACATATAGTTTCAAAATAATATCTACCGAGCCATATCCTCTACAGGGTTTTAAATGAGTAAACAAAAATTAGGCTTAGCATGTAAAAGGCTGCTGCAAGTACTTGCCCATGGCTCCATCTCCATTTGGGCTCCTACAGGATCTTGGCCCTTCCCAGAACATTCCTTGTCCAGAAAAAGGCTAAGACCAACACACCACCACACTACTTTTTGTGTGAAATCAGACTTGAAGTTCAAATAATTTTTAACAAAAGGCATCTAAAATAGTCTCTGTGCCCCCACACAGGCAAAAGGATCTGCTGACTGCAAAACAGAGATGGGGCAGAGTCAGCCCCACTAGGGACAGCAAGAGGGAGGAAGATGCAGTCATGCTCTTCCTCATCTGCCCGTGCTGGTTCCCCTGGCCCTCCAGGCACTCAGCACTTGCTGCAGCAGCCCTCTGGGTAG
>VWZN01014824.1:1315-45007 GCA_013396955.1 Regulus satrapa
AATAGCTATATTTTAAATTAAGTTACAAATAATTATGAATGTAACTGACAGACAATTAAATTTTCCCCACAATTTTTCTAATTTATACACCTTAGTTCTATCCACAGTCTTTTAGTATTAAGTAAAAATCCCCAACCAATCAAACCTTATGAATGTTTTAATTTTTTAGAAAGCCTTTATGTCATAAGGATTGATCACTTGGCTTTAAGAAAATATCATTTTTATGCTCTTAAAAATTATCCAAATGCTTTATTTTATTTAAAATCTGCATTTAATTGCTACTTTCAACAGCAAATCATTACATTTTAAATTCAAGCAAGATCTTAAACTGGGCAACTACATACAATATATATATATATACAATAGCCTTATATACTAGACTGCATGTAATAAAACTTCAAGAATTTAAATTATCTTCTACATGTAAACATGCTTTTGAAAAGAAATTTGAATTACATTAGTCTATTGTAGTGCTTAAAACAATCTCAGTAGCTTTACTTTGTAGAAAGTAAAAAATGTTTATATATCTGCATACATCAAAAGATCTAGATAACCAGGAAACAGATTATATGGATTCACTGATAGCAGTATTACCTTTAAGGAAACTCTGAACTATAGGCAAAGGAACACAAAAAAATAACAGGATATTCCCCATCAAGGGCAATGACTGACAGCATATTTGAAACTCACATGATTAATTTTGACAGTTCACAAGTGACTGAGTTTTAGAATCTACTTGCAATATGAATGACTAATTAACTGAATTTATTGCTACACAAAGAAACATTAACCTGATGAAAGGCTTGAGTAAGTCTAAAGGTTCAGTGCCTATGTATGTGAGATCAAGATTTTTTACAGGTTTGTTCAAGATGTCCTTCATTAGGTCTTCATGGAAATAAGACAATTGTACCATCAACTCCTTAGCTGAATGCTTGAATCTGCTACCACATCATCCAGTCTGGCAATTAGCATATACAATTAAATATAATCTGCATGGACAGAAAGACGGAGAAATGCAGAAATACAGCGAGACTGAGGTATCCACATGGGAAATGCAGGTTCATGGCTTGAGCTGCACAGTATTAGGTGAGTGCCCCAACTAAATGGACTTGAACACAATGGCTCATAGCTCCTATTTCTTCTTGCTTGCTACTGCACCTTCTTAAAGCAGGAATTCCACCCTGGATGGGAAATACTCTCAACAGCAATTCTAACTCCAGCAGGCTGCCTGGTGAAGTGGTGGAGTCACTATCCCCAAAACTGTTCAAAAACCATCTGGGTATGGCACCTGGGGATATGGTTTAGTGCTGAACATGGCAGTGGCTGGACTTGATTGTCTTTTTCACCCTCAATGATTCTATCTCTAGATCCTGTGTTCATTTTGTGTTGATACAATTGGTAATCTCTAATGGAAAATATTTTGTTGAAAATACTACAAAAGCCTCTGCCAGTAGCAGTTCAACCATAGAAAATGAAACCACTGAAAGACTGAACAGATATATAATAATCCTGGAAACTTAATCTTTTATGGAGTACTTATAAAGATTAATTTTTTTTCCTCCATATCACCAAAAAAGTTTACATAAATTCAAGCTAAATTAAATAGACATGTCCTAAATATAGGCATACTTTATGCTGTAGAAAGAATACCTCTCAATCCCTGTGTTCCTGCCCACTTTTATACACCCAGTTAATTACAATGACAGTTGTCCTGGTAGAGAAGGAAACTAACTGCATGTCAGGAGCAGAGAGGTATTTCTGTTTGTAACATATTGTTATTTTAATTCACAGCAGATCCTAAACTAGAAAGTTCACTTAATAGTAAGATGTCTACAAAATGTTTGATCACTTAGTTTATCTGTTAGAACCATTCTGTAAGGGTATGCACATTTATTTGAGTACATAAATTATGAAGAATTTAGACTAGAATCATAACGCTAATAAAAATTACATTATAAATTAGGAAGTAGGGTTAAAAATACAGTTTCATCTCATTTGTTATTAATAATACATGTAATTGGAGAAATCTGCAAACCTGGCATGTTCATACATTTTTTACATCAAAGCTATGCATTAGTTTTTCAATTCCATCCTTATGGAGTTCTAAAACCTAATTGCTCAAAATAGTAAGGTAGATTATTATTGAAAAGAACATAGAAAAACCAAGGAGCTGTGAATATCAGCCATGTTGTAAGAAGTCAACTCATATTTTAAATACCTTACCCAACTTAGTTAAAAGCTCCATTAAATAGCTGTTATTTGAACAGAACCTCCATCATGTTATAACCTTGTACCCTATAATCATGCAGTATTTCTGTCATGTTGGAGCTAATGACTTTCATCATTTTGTCAGTTCTGTCTACAAAACAGAAAATTACCTTCACAAGTTCCTGAGATTTATGCTTTTAATTACCTTCTATCTGCTTCACTACCCTCTATACCCAAAGAATCAATATAGTCTTATAAATAAGAAAAATGTAAAATGTTTGACAGAAGACAATGACAGTTCTGTAGATTTTTTATGTGATGTTATTGATTATTTTGTTTATCATCCTTTTGACAGTATGAATGATTTATTTAAATCTGCAAAGTCAACTTTTGGTAATTCTTGCCTAAACTTTAAAAATTTACCTTCTGGCTTTTAAAAAAGATGAGCACTATCATCACATCATCTTTATTAGCTTTAATTGAATTCAACAATTAGGTCACCTTCATTGTCTCTTGATGCCAAATTGTTACATCTGCTTTTCTGATTTGCCTACAAGGTGTTTCCTCCTGATTTTTGAGGTGACACAAAAAATCAGGGCTGTCTTGCAGTAATTATCCACACAGCAACACACTGTGCAAACACAAGTTAATTTTCAATCCAGTTATACCCTATGGACAAGATGGTACCTACCAGGCTGTACCACAGCCCAAGACACTTCTGGAAGAAACAGAAAGTGTGCAGAGGGAAGCAGAAACTTATTTTACATGTGATCAACAGATGACATGATCTGTTTACAAAAAGAACACCACCAAACAAAAATCAGAATCAATAACATATGGATTGCCAGCATCATCTATTTGCAAGTTTGAACTATAGAGAAGCATGGCTGCTGGGAAAAGGGATTAGATTAGTACTGACATTACTGTATAGTGCCTAAACTCCTAAAACTCAGTGGACTATCACAGAATCTTTTGGGTTGGAAAGGGCGTTTAAGGGAAAGTTCAGGTGTTAATTCACCACTAAAACATGTCCCTACATATCTTTTAAATACCTGCAATGGATGGTGACTCCACCACTTCCTTGGACAGTCTGTTCCAGTGTTTGAAAACTTCCTTTTGGTTAATAAATTTCTCCTAAAATCCAATCCAAGCCTCCCCTGGCCTGACTTGAAGCAGTTTTTTCTCATGCTATCACTTGTTTCCTGGAGAAGAGATTGAGATCCACCTTGTTGCAACCTTCTTTCAGGTAGGCATAGAAAACAATAAGGTAACCCTGAACCTCCTTTTCTCCAGCCTAAACCATCCTAACAACATAAACACTAAACAATATAATAAAAATAATTAGGGAGAAGAGCAGAGAAACTACTTGAACACAACGTAATGATTCAGAGAAGGTGAAAAGAGCAATTCTGCAGAAATCAAACAAATATCATTCCAAGTATAACTCACTTTTCTCTTATGGCTGCAAGCCAGGGTCAGATGCCATAACAGAATAGACATACTGGGGCCAAAACTCCACAGCTGCTGGGAGACTTATTGCCACACACCAGCTGAGGAAAATGCTGCAGATTCATCTGGTGGCCAGAAGGAATGAGAAAGATGAGAAAATCTTTTTTTTATCCCATATAGACTCCTTCTCTGCCAGGGGTAGGCAGAGAAGGAGTCTATATGGGATAAAAAAGAGATTTTTCCCCTTGCCCTCTTGCTGGGGACCCTCTCATTGGTGCCATATGGATTCAGCAAATTCCCTGCCATGAGTATCATGAATGAACTCATTGTTCAGGAACAGTATTCCCCAATTTAGTACTCCAGCTAAAATGTGTCACTTCCCTTCCCCCCTCCAAACGGAGGCACAGAAGGAAAAGATCCCAGGTTGATAGAAGAAAAATTTAATGGAAATAGCAATGAGATAAGAAGATGAGCAGTTAAAGCAACAATATTAATAACAAAAGGTATACGAAAACAAAGCTCCCAACAAGAAATAACATGGGACTGCTCCATCCACCACATTTATGTGAGTGGAAGAAACCCCTTCTTAAAGAGTCCGTTTTATCTGCTCCTAGCAGGATATGAGGTGGTACAGAACAGTCTCCAGGCCCTGGCCAAGGCTCTCCCAGCTAGTGCAAAAAATAAGCCCTATTCTGGGCAGAACCAGGACACTCACTCAAAATGATTTTTGCTTTTGCTGGAATGCCTGTAATATATATATAATTATTATCACCATACAAACATATGTAATTAATCCCAGAATTCAGCCATCACTTCAATATATGCTTAATCCCACATTCAAGACAAACTATTTTAAATATTTAAATTAAAAAATTTCCTTCAATCTCTGATCTTTCTTTTCCTGCAAGTAGCTGAGATCCCTGCCTCTGAATCTGATGCCTGAACACTCTCACCAAAGTTAAAAAATACAGACACACAATCAAAAGAAACACAAAACTTTTGCAATTCCCTGTATTAATTTAGTGAGAGGTTTGACAACTCTAAATGGACTAGTCTGACTTTTTTTTTTTTTTGTGTCTATTGATTCAGACCAGTGAGTGTCCACAGCACAAGGAAAAGATTGCAGGCAAGGATCCAATTTTCTTCTCACAGATGAATACCCACTGTCTGTGTGTTTCTTGTGCAATTGATAAAACACCACCAGAATGAGGTCAGCATTCTTGAACAGCTTGCAAGTGAAATTCATTTAGGAGAATAAAAATTAAAATTTTTTAAAAAACCAAAAAAAAAAACCCAAATAAAAGACACTTTATAGTTTAGTTTTGCCATTTTTATTTCTGACCCAAATTGCATAATTTGGGTCAGAGAAAGTTCAAAGGAATGGAATACCTATAAACAGCAAGAAGTATGTTTGTAGCCTTATAGAGCTAGAAGAAACTGCAAATGTGGAGTGACTGTACTACAAATCTCATTCTTCAATATAGTGCACTGAAGTTTTAATCCAGATTAACAGAGTTTGATGCTACTCAAAAGCACGTCACATGGTGGAAGCGATTTCCTGAAAGATTCAACAGTTACAAGGTTCACACCTGTGTGACTCCCTTCTTCCCCAGCCAGCAAACAAATGATGGACTATAAAGATTCTTCCATGCCCTGAGCATAATTTCACATTATTTTTGGTCCAAAGGGACCAAAAAGAAAAATACAGAAAATACATGCAGAGTCCAGATTTTTATTTCTGCGCAGAAGTTTCAACAAGCTAAAAAAGAACTGTGAGTCTGCAGAGCATCCTGAACCTCATTTCCATTGAAACCTCACTTCCATTACCTCAGTGAAATGATAACAGTACAGATTATGGGGTGGGGGGGTGTGTCTGTTTGGATAGGCAAGCATAACATCCAAAGAAAATAGGATCTCACCCTCAGAAAAAAAAGATGCAGCACATTCTCAGATAAGCAATTCTTAAGGTTAAATGACTAAATCTGAAGAAAAATTTAGACTCTTATTTGCAGCTTCTCAGGAGAAGCTAAGTAACCCAATGAAAGGCTAGAAAGCTTTTGAAATTGAAACAATACACTATGAAGACTTGTTCTCCAAATATTCCAAATATGGATGCTGAGGTTATGAAGCAATTGTGAAATTAGATTTATATCTCAGAAGTATTTTCTGGTATTCGTAACACTGCTGTAACCTTAGCACTTTCCAAAAGCAAACTGCTATGTTGTTTGTGAATGTCCTGTTAAACTAAACTGCTGAAGAAAGTAAAGTGCTGCATTTCAACATGTGTAGTATCACAGTCACAGTGCTTCATACTTCCTTAAAACTATCCATTTCAAAAGGATGTTGATATTTTCTAGTAACTTCAACAGAATGTATTTATCAAACTTAGGAAGAAAGAGCACACCACCCTATTGAATACATCTGGCCCAGAAGAAGAAGCATGGCTATAATTTGCCATGCTTTTGTGATGCCACTATTTAAAGCAGAATATGATATGCACTTTTTGTTCTACTTTGTAAGTCTAGACAGGAAAAACTGCTTGGTTGACAGACGTACAAAATGATATAACATTTCAGTTCTTTGTTTGTTTCAAGCCACTCAGTTGTGATTCAGTTTATCTGCCTGATGTGCTGTTTGTCCTCCTGCATGTCAGCACAGGCAAAGTGAGTGACTCTTCTGGGGACAGGACCCATCATCAGGGGGACCCTGATCTCAAGAGGAGATGGAAGGAAGAGTGAGGACAGCCTGAGCCATCTTGCTGGTCATGGATCTACCTCAGAAACAAGATCCATGAAGCCAAAGAAAAAATGTTACTGGTTCCTTGATTTAATCAGTAAAAGGAGATACCTGGACCAAGAATCAGAGCAGAAAACAGTTTTTCCCCCCTTAAGTCTTAACCTTAAAGTAGAAAGACAGGCAAACTAAACTCAAAATAATGACTCCTGAGATCAGTTAACTAAGCAGATATTGCCACTTCAAAGGAAGTTTAATAAGCTTGTCAAATGATGACAGATTTAGAAATCAATTTGAAGCTAAGATAGCACTGCTTCAAAATCCTTACCAGCCTAGACAAGAAAGGGAAACTGGGGAAAACACTTTGCAAGACACTTTTCAAAGTGCAATGTCAGAGGCAGAGAAAACCAGGGTAATGGGTATGACTGCTTTACTGCAAATCTCCAGGAGCACAAAATACTTCAAGGCTTTGAGGAGGTGCCTGCAAACTGTTTCAGAGACCAAAATTATGAGAGAAAAATAAAAAATATAATCACATCACTTAGGGATTTATTCTTACCCTTGAGATAAAAAAAACAACCTGTGAATTCGGGTTTATTTTTATTAAGGACATTAGTAATATTCCAAGAAGAAATACATACGTCTTAACTGACAAAGGTCATAATTTTCTTAGATATAGTTTCCTTTAATTTCTTTAATTTTCAAGCTACTCAGGAAATAAATGGTTATATATTTTAAAAGTACCAGTGTCCTCTTTTGTAAAGATTTTTAAAAAATTAACCTCCAGAAAACAGTTTCTTTGAATTTTTCATACTCAAAATAACAGCTAGAACTACGTGTTTATATTTATTATAAAGGAAAGTTATTGGAAGAGTGACTTTATTCAGAAATGGAAAGACAATATCAGCAAGGACATGCAAACAACAAGAAAAAGCTATTTCTTCTTGAAGAGAAGCAAAAAGTTCTTCCTGAAGAACTCACTTGGAAGCTTTTCTGCTTCACTTCCTTTTAAAAAAAAAAAACCACCCCAGGCAAAAATTTATTTTTCCAATACCTCTTGAAGGTTATTGTACCGTCAAATGGGATCTCACCTATGGATGTGGCATTGGATATCATGACAGAGCTATCCAAGAAAATTAAGAGTTCATGCTCTATGGACTTCTGCCTCTGAGTGGACAAAATACCAAACCATCAGGCTGAGTAGAAGGTAGATAGAATTTCAATGAGTTATTTGAGAAAAAAAAGATTTAGATTAATTATACCTAATGCACCAAATTTAAATAAAAAAAAAAGAAGAAAGTAAGCAAAATAGGCAATACTCACATCAGAGTTAAAACGAAGCTGGCAGACATTACAGGAAATTACTTGCTTCTTCTTTGGGGGAATGGACACTCCAAATGTATGGTTTATAACTGCTTTTTGCACAGGATCCATCTGGAGAACAAACAATAACCAATTTACAACTTTTCAGGGCAATAAAGGGTACAGAAGAAAAATCAAAACAATAACACTTTCAGCAGAAAGCTTTTTTCTTTTCTTTTTTTGAGATAAACAGGAGAAATAAGATTCCAGCCCTCACAATAATTAGGTTTAACACAGGTTAGGGAATTGGTAGCATGCCAAAGCTGACAAGAAAAGGCAACTTCATTGTTGCTGCTATCCCCAGGTTATTAAATAGTTCTTTCCCCAACCCTGTGCACATCCTCTGGGCTGCAGGGCCCCCTACCACACCTGAATTGTAAATGAAAGCCCTGCCCTATCACCCACTGTTCCAACGGACATTACAGACGCCACTTTTGCACCCTGAGAAGTCACTGTCATTTATTTCTACATGTTTTCCTTTGAACCAGAAATATTAACACTTATTTGAGAAAGATTCTCTGCTGGACATCTCTTTGTGAAAGCAGGTCCTTTGCAGGCTCCGTTACAAACACCACTTGCTGGGAAAAGAGGCTGCAATCCCCAAGCATTTCCATGCAGAACTGATGAGTAACAGAGCCCATGGGAAGGCTCAAGTTCAGAGGAACATGAAGTGAGTTTTGTTTTAAAAAAAAAAAAAAGTTAAAAAAAAAAGAAGAAAAGTTAGCACGCTTCAGAAAACATTTTAACACTGTAAAAAACGTGAGATAAGGGAAAAATCGGAATACATTACTCCTGAATTTGACAGAATCTTTTCAGGAACTCATCACTGATTACATCTTTGCTAAATATCAGGACTCCCGTTGGTCACGGATATGCTCAGGATCCCAGAGTGCTCTGTTGTTAACACTGCGGAGCCTGGGGAACGACACAGGATATTCAGAAAACAGCGTTCATAACTGCTACTGTGTCAAGGCCTCAGTCATAACATGTCATTCTTCCTGATGTGACATGAATACAAATTAATTTCCTGATGCAAAAATACTGAAAATTTTCTAGGTGAAGAAAAAGCAGAATATCTGGTCTGGTCTCATAACTGATTCTGTTCTCAGCAGGATGCTGAACTGGATGACATCTGAGACCCCTTTCAACACAAATGAGCATCTGTGTATGTGTGGTCCCTCATCCTTGTCTAAGACAAGCAATGGATTCTGAAGAGGAAAGGGGAAAAAATGGCAGTTTTCAACAAAAGAAGTGCTCATTCCCCTGTTTTGTTTTTAAATCAGTTTAGAAGAAAATAATTAGATTTTTAAATAAAATTATTTTTTTCTGAAGCTTGCTTTGTAGCCACAGTGATGGTGTTTTCTTTTACACTACCATTGGAAGAAAGCAAACCTGGCTGTTTAATCTCAGGTGATACACAAGACACACTTGGTACTAAGATGACTTGCAAAAGGACAAGAGAATAGCTGAAGTAACTGATCCACTGACGAAGTATAGCAGGAAATTACCTGCTTCCAGAGTTTCCAAATACGAAGATAAAGACTTAAATTTTCCCTCAGTACAAATTTTAAGCTTCCAGAGAAGCCACCACTACTGAGGACTTTCTGCACATAACTCAAAAAAAACATATTCAAGAAAAACATACTGCATTGTATCTGCCTAAGAAGACATTCCCCAAATGTATTACCTTACATTAAACACCTATTTTTTTCTTGGTCAATGACTACATATATTTCTTGCTGCATTCATTTTAAACCAAATGCATGATTTTGTAAATGGCACTAGTAATAAATTTTCCAGAGAGGTAATTTAATTTTTATCAGCTTCTGCCACTAAATACTGTATTTCATTGCCACAGGGGAACCACATGGCAATACAAAAGTAAAACCACCTCATCTGGAATGATCTACTGAATTATTTAATGATGAAGTGTTGTTACAATGAATTGTGACAAAATCTAAAAAAAAAAAACCTGAAATAAATGTCCTTGTTACCGGTTTCTTCTATTTCTAGGACACAGTAAGAATTCAAAGTCTAAAAGTTTAAGATACAAAAAAAAATATTATTTTGTGACTTCTACCATTTATGGCATCACCCTACAAAGTATATCACATTTGTATATGCAGATTAGAAGGTTTTTTTAGCAAACACTTTATAATAGGTATGAGAGTCAATATATATTATTACATTTATCATACATGTTCAAAGATTGCAGTATTATTAGGGAAGAGTTGGTTGGATTTTTTCTTAAATGGAAGATATGTTCTAGTATTTAAGTTTCAACTTAAATACTAAGTGCTAATCAGTTAACCTAGAAGAAAAGAATAACATTTAAAAGTACCTCAACCATTTGGAGTGTCTGAGATCGGTGAAAAGAAATAGCAAAAGTACCCACAAGTGTCTGCAGTCCCGTTTAAAAAAAAATACAAAGGGAAGAAGCAGGGATCACCGATTCCTCTGTGCATTCCAAGTAACAATCCCCAGTGCTAGCAAGAGGCAAGGCACTCCACAACCACACAGGGCAGGCTGTGCACAAAGTCCCAGTTTCAAACAGATTTAGCAGCATAAAGACAAAAATCCAGGAAAATAATACAGCTCGTGCTACCTCCAGAAAGTCCCACTTGTGATCCCCAGGGGAGTGGGGAATGATCCTTCCCAAACCGGAGCCCTGTGTGCAGGCTAGGCATGATTAGAATTCAAGAAGTGCAACATTAACAATTAATAGGCTTTAAATATATGAGAAACTGGGGTGGATTACAGCATGCTGGAAAAATAAAATAGTATCTCTCTGTTAGAAGATTAATGCTGCAGGGTAAACTGATCTTAGATCCCTACACAAAATCATCCTCTTCATTGCAGGGAACGAGGGAGTAGGAAGGAGGGAAAGAGTTATTTGTTGAGGTATTTATTAGGAAATGATGCAGCGTAGTTTGTCCAGTGAGGAGCACCAGTATTTAAGAACCAGATCTATAAAACAAAATAACAGAAGCTAACAGCTACCAAAAATGCAAAGAAAAATCTGTACTAGGTTGTTTATGCTACAGGGTGAGTTAATAAAGCAATTCATAGTACTCTGGTGCCATAACTAGGTTTAACAACCTGTTTGTATTGTTCTCCTCTTTCAATTGGTTTAATAAAAAATTTAATTTAAAAATGTCTTTCCAAGAAAGTTGGCGATAGTATCTTTTTTGCAATGGATCTCATTAAAACCACCCAAGCTACAGAAGTGAGCAAAGATTAAGTGAAAATTCAGACAGAAATACTCTACAGTTCCTGAGATTTGTAACAAGAACTTTAAAGGCAGCTAGAAAATACAAGTGTAGCAACAGACAGGACAGAACAGGGGGCAGCAAGACATTGTATTTCTTACTGCTTTTTTCATATTTTCCCACCAAAAATTTTCCAGACCCAGGTGTTTTCTGAGTATTTGATAAATTCCAGTGACTTTTTCTTGCATAGTTATCCCTAAAACTAACTTTTTGCATGCACTTCCAATGCCTGCAGTCCTCAGTGCCAATAAATAATTATTTTTGTTTAAATATACTTTCATAAAATTCAATTTCATAAGACCTGTACCCCTTTCCCAAGTTATCTTCATGCTACTCAGTCATTCTGTGGATGGAAATCATTCCATTCCTTTCTACATTGTTGTTGCCCATCTCAATTCTACCAAAAATCCACTAATTCAAATAAATATATTGAAGATATGGACAGGAGCCATATAAAATACTCTGGGTAGATCAGTATTGAACTCTGAGCTGATGTTTTCAAGGAACCCTATTGGAAACCTGAGCCCTCACTCCCAAATCTTGATGACCAATTCCTAGTGCACTACTTTCTAAGTCAAATTTTGTGAATTTTTACTTCCATGTGCCTCACTTTAGAACTGTCTAGATGTAACTTTACAACCACTAATGTCAGGCATGTCAGTCTCATCAAGATCTTTCACAATTTTGCTGGCCTTTCTTAGTCCTCACTACCTTGGAGAACTTGGCCAATAGCAAATTTCCTCAGCTCACCTCCCCTGCACCTTTTTGTCATGCAAGAATCCTCTTATGCCAATTTAGTTTTCTTAAAAAAATCTTTGCAAAGAGCTTTTGAGAAAAATTTTCTGAATTTGTTGGTCATTCAGACTATGTAGAATTAAACATCCTTATTCACGTTTGTTGATCCCTATAAACAGACTTGAGAGGAGGATTTATCTTTATGGAGGAGTTATGTTGACACTTAACTGGCAGTTTACAGGATTCTATTATACTGTTATTACTGAGGCACTTGTTCATTTGCCTGGCAAAACCCCCCTTTCATTCTCCATAAAATGGGTTTTAAATACTTACATCATCACTTGCCACCTTTTAGTCCTCAGAGACAAAGGCAGTTTTAGGTGAGCTGTTACACCTTATCATCAGCAATTCAAGAATTTCATCCTTGAATTCTCTTATTGTTCTTGTTACCAGAAACTCTCCCTGCCCTGCTGCACACCATGGTACCAGAAATCCTTCTGGTGCCTCCTGGGAAAGGAACCAGACTACAAAGAGACATGAAAGTGGGCATGGGAGAAAGAGGGAAAAAAACCCCAAATGCACTGGGTGAAGTCATTTGGGGAAACTGAAGTTCTGGGTGTTTTTAAAGACCTCTTTATACACAGTAGACTGTACAAACACCAATTTGTGAGCCTCAGAAATAAACTGCAAGGATCCTGAGAGGAGGTAAGTGCTGTCTTTTTGTACCAGAAGCATAACCTTAAACATGAGTAAGATTTAAAATTGTGACTGGCAATGTATGTCCGGTCACCTCTTATCAAGATGTAACTCTTGGGTCAAATGTAGAGTTAACTGTTAGAAAAGCTTTTGTAAACATAATACTGGTGGTGGGGATAAGAGATCTAACTCAGTATCACTTAATCAGCAGGCATAATAAGCTTCTGCAAAACATGGAGAGTGGCCTTCAGCATACTATGTTTGTTTACTCTAATAAAGAGAAATTTTAAAACATATGTGGAACAAACTGATAATATAATCCAGTATTTCCCTCCAGAAGAAAAACACTGGCAATATATAAATTACCAGTGCAACTAAATTAAGTTGTGTAACCCCTTGTGTGTTTGAACTCCAGTTGTTATGAAAGCCAAGCACATTGCCACTGTGTAGAATGATCATACACTGAAGCTTATCATAAATTCTGCCAGATATACAGTCCCCTACCAGAACTGTACATATTACAGTAACTGAAAGAGTGACAGAAGTGAATAAACACATGCAGAAAAGCACATATTTAAAATGCCCAGCATAAAATCAGAAACATTAACATTGTGATGCAATGCTTGGCATGCTTGGCCAACACAAACCAGCAAAAATCTGTTCCCTCCACGTTTGTGCTGCTTTTGTTCCAGCAGAGAACATATTTCTCACTTGAATAATTCTAAGCATAATTTAGTGTTCAAGCCACTGCAGATCTGTTATACATTTCATTGCATATTTTGCATCACCAGGAACACTTGTGACAGCTCTGCTGATGGAGCTCTACCTGAAAGGAGGCTGTAGCAAGGTGAGTGTCGCTATCTTTTCCCAGGTAACAAGTGACAGGACAAGAGGAAACATCAAGTTGTACCAGGGGAGGCTTAGATTGGATATAAGGAGAAATGTATTACTGAAAGGGTTATCAAGCATCGCAACACTGCCCAGGGAAGTGGTGGAGTCTCCATCCCTGGAGATATTTAAAGATGTGTACATGTGGCACTGCAGGGTATGGTTCAGCTGTGAACTTGGCACAGCTGCATTAATGGCTGAACACAATGATCTTAAGGGGCTTTTCCAACATCAATCACTCTGTGATGTGAACAACTTTCTTTTCTTGCAGGAGAGCCATCAATATTCCCTGCGCATCAGCTCTCCTTGAGCAGCAGAGTGTCTCCAGGGATGTATTTCTGTAGAGCGAACCTGCAGCTCTCTAAACACTACCTCCCTTCACCTCTGTCCCTGTGCTCTTTGCAGAATTTTGGGGGCTCTTAAAAAACAGACAGATCTAGATGGCCAATAACTAAGCCACGAGTGACTCAGATTCTCAGCAGCTGATTCGGAGACATGTGCAAATGCTTCATCAAACAAAAAGAATAACTAATTTACAATATTGGAGAGGGTTTTTTACTTCAACCCTGTGGTCTAACTGAGGGTTGCTTTAATCACTTTTTTTTTGGAAGGAGACTCTCTCAATGTACCTACATAAGGCACATTTACGCAGAGCATGAAATCCGGATCTCAGGGAAACCAAACCCAACCATACTCAGGTTACAGCAAATCCATGATTTTACTTTTTCTTTTTAAAATTCTGAGTAGATGTCTTTCCGCAAGTGCAGAATAATATAAGCACCCACTAAGAAAGCATCCAGACCACAGGGACTAGCCCTTCCCTTACGCGTGATTCCTAAAATACAACAACATTGTGCTCTGAGGGCAAATCCCTCTGAATGCAACTTCGCACTGTGGTTTGTCTGTTCCCTCAATTCGGCAGCAAGCCCCAACTTCCCTGAGGAAAAGAGTGGCTGTGATAGCTGTGACCTCCAGACACTACTACATACAGCCAGGAAGCATCCTAAAACAAACCAAAAATCTTGCTGTGATTCACTTGTTAATGTCAGATACTACAGCTATCCATGAAAAACTGATGAAATAAAAGTGAGTACTGAAAAATAAAAAAAGGAAAGAGACATTGGCATTTACACTTCTACTTCAATTTCAGTACAAGGCAACTAAAAGCACACCCAGAGCTGGAAACATCCTTTTACATTTTAAAAGAAGTATTAGAAATACTAATAAATCCAGCTTCCTCATTTTCCTTTTAGATTAAGGTTCAACTAATTTTGATTTTGCAAATTCCACATTATTTCTGTTAACAGAGTTGCAGGGCTATATACCTGGACTTCAGAGATCAATTTTCCATCTCCAGTTCCTAGCAGCTAAATTTCCCTCCCTACATTTTTATATCCACTCCTATGGTATAAATGCAGAGCCCTCTGGGTGTGCTCTGGCATGTTCCCCCTTTAAAGAAAAGTCTGCATGGAAAAATGAAAAAGAGCCTGATTATCTTTGTGTGCCTGTATTCATAATCACACAGAATACTGAAAGTGATGTCTGAAGTGATTTATAGATTTAGGTTAGGCCAGAGGGAACCATTATATCTGATTTCCTGAAAAATTTATGACAATTTCATTCACTGAAAAAGTTCAACCCTTCCTATTACAAAGTCTAATACTTTGGGGTCAACCAAAGCCTAATTTTTAGGGGGAAAAACCCCCCAAAAACATATCAACAGCTTGATTTAAACATTTCCAAATAAGTTAATTTACATCACCGTGGAAGCAATACTTTCTGAGTTATCATAAGCCACTCAATCTAGTTGTGCTTCTCTATTAAGGGTCACTCAAACATCAAATACCTTCTGAATAGTGCAGGCACTGCAATCATGTCAGCTCTTAACCTTCTCTTTGATAGACCAAACTCCTTAAGCTGCTCACAATAAAAACCTTGATTCATTTGCTAGCTTTTCTTCAACTCTTTTTCAGATTTTTAGTATGCCTTTGAAGCCCAGGTACTATAACACGTTTAAATACACTTTCTCTCTAACTACCTAAATTTTTAATCCTTTCTGTTTCAACAACATTTCTTATTTTAACAAGAAATGCATTCATCATCTCTCCTCAGCATTGTCTCGAGAAGCAGAGCTCTAAATCTTTACTGACATGCTCATTTATCCCTCCTGTGTGCTAGCACAACTAATTTCACCATCCCACCTCCTCCTCTCTCTCAGGACATTTTCTGACCCAGCCTGGTAGAGGGCTAACACAGCACCACGCTGGGAATCTCCCAGTGAATCAGTGACTGCTTTCAGTAAGGTTGGCACGGAGGAATTTGCAAACCATTGTCTGACCAAGATCACGAGGCTACTGATTAATCCCAGTTTTCTCTGTAGAATTTCCTTCCCCCTAACCCAGTTGTAAAACCATGGATTAGACCAACATATGCAAAAGGAACAGCTGGAACAGATGATTTTCTAATATTTTCCTTTTCTGGCCTCCTCTGTTTTGCACTACTCTAGCCTCCATCAAATAACTGATTTAAAAATCAAAATCAAAGATAAATATTGCTTATATGTCTATTGCATATTAAGGACAATTTCTGGGCTAGAAAATCATAATCAAGGTAGTCTTGATCCTAAATTTTTAGAATTTTCTGAAAATTAAATACTACTGCCATTTGCTGTTTTAGAAATGTTTGTGTAAAAGATTATGGAAATGCAATCTTTGATTCCTATAGAAGTACTTGACCCCAAAGAATAAAATATAAGACACCACAGGAAAAAAAAAATATTTCTAAATCTGGTCTTTGCTTCTTCTAAAGGTCATTTTCAAGCAAGGATATAAATACATTAAAGGATTGAGTTGGTTAAAAGAACTGCAAAAATAGATTTCACCTTTACGGTAAAAATTGTCAAATTTTCTGCTCCAGACAAGACAGAAGACTTTTGTGGGTGAAATAAAGAAACACAAAGCTGCTGAGAATGTTTTAGGATAAAGAGAATTCCCCACCAAACAAATGAAGAATAAGTAAAACAACCAAGTATCTGTGGCTCAGTGCTTTTGGTTATATGAAAATGAACCAGCTTTAAGTTCTGGGCAGCTTCTTTTTTAATCCGTCCGGATTACTACTCTACCATTGTGCAATACTTTGTATCTGTAAATTGAACTGCTGGGACTATGACAGACCCTACTTGTGAAAAAGAGTGAAGTCCAAATGCTCAAGGAATATGACAGTTTTCTTTCCCGCTGGGGCTATGCTGGCTCACAGGTTTAACTCCACAAGAGTTGTTTCATCTGAGTGTCCTACTACTCATTTGTAAAACAGGGATAAAAATATTTGCAACCCCATTAAAAAAAAGGCTGAAAGATCTAAATAACATGTTAAAATCAACTGATAGAAGATGTTATATAACTGTTATTTATTATTAAAACTGCTGTTATTCAGAGCACTCATCTGCGTTCAGCTCAACAAAAAAACATTACTGTCTTGCCTTCAGATCCAGCAAAATAAAAAAAAACCCAACAAAACATACTGTAGTTTGAGACTTGCTGAAAAGCAAACCAATAACATACTCTGTGAACAAAACTCTTCTTGTTACAATACCCATTACCAACTGGCAGTAAAATAATATAAATGGGTAAAATAATACAAAAAATAGCTTTCAGCAAAATCCTGCCAAAAGATTCAAGCCTGAGAGTTTGTACTCAGAAAAGGAGCTTAGATAGCACAAGAGGCAAACAAGATTCCTGATTTTTCCTTTCATCTTTGAGATGGTCCTTAACTATGACCCTTTCCTACTTAAAAGTCTGCTCTAAGTGTTGATGAGTTTTCCTGCTCCCAGGCCGCTCCAGAAGACCAGAACACAAAGATGAATGGTAATGCATTAGGTACACTTGAATTTCCACTACAGTTCTGAACTATGCTGAGAGGTTAAGGACAAATTCAGAAGCTTTTGATTAATTCTGTGAACATGAGAGAATAAGGACACAAGAAATCTAGTCTTTTGAAATGAATTAATATCATTACTTTTCACATACTGAAAAAAAGAACCTAATAAGAGGATAAAATTTATGTTATGTATATAAGAAATTGCATACGAATATGAAGAAATGAATATGAATAAATAAAAACATAAGTGAGAAGCAAATCTGAACCAAGAATTGCTTATTTTCACAACTGTCTTCTGCTTTTCACCATATATAAGAAATAAGGCCTTTTTTACTTAAAAATTAATGATATTTCTGATTTTTTTTTCTTGTTTTTGTTTCAGGTTTTTTATCAACATATACTACACAAACAAACTTCAAAATGCTTTTGATTAAAAAAGCATCTATTTAGATATGAACCTTTAAAAGATTTCTCTAATTAAGGCTGCTCGGAAACTTAGGGTAGTATCAAAGACTGTTGGTTTTTGTTTTTCCTTTATGTTTGGTGGGGACTTTTTTCTGTAAGTAAATAAGAAACAAAGCCAGGTAGAAACCTCTCTTATCTAACAAATACAAGGGCAAGAAATGAGATCCTCTTTCCCTGGTGGTAACCTGGGGAAGCAGCTGAAGCTCGTGGTGAAAGTGGACAGACAGAATACAGAGAAGTCTGGTCTGAAAGGCACAGCTCTTCAAACCAGCCTTGCTCTGTTACTTGAAGCGAGCAGGCCAGAGCTCCAAACCTGGGGGCTGCTGGATTCCAGGCCTGCAAAGGAAAAACAAGTTTCACATGGCGGCTTTACACCGCCGTACGGTACCTTCAGATTGTCATGAAATTGACTGCATTTAGACCAAAAGACTACAAGTACATCCCGAAGGAATGAGTATGACAAGAATTAAACTTTAGTTACGTATTTGTAATAAATTGACTAATAATTATTGCAGTAGTTTCTCAGTTTCGCACGGAGCAATGTGACAAAGGTCTAAGACGGAGCAGGAAAGTTCACCATGCACAGCTAGGGTACTGCAAAAGCAGCTGCTTATCAGACATATGGAGAATTACTTTTCTCTAAAGCTGCTCCAGAATTTTGCTTAGAGCTTGTAGAACTTAGGTTTGTAATTAGGAACTAGCAAAAGCTTTGTAAGCAGAGTGGTAAAACACAGGTTACTTCTCCTAAACTACAATTCTGTGATTGCCTGCTTTGAGGGGAGATGTTTTAATCACAGTCTATTTGAAAAACATCCTTCAGTTACCTGATGCCTAAAATATTTATGATTAACAACATTCTCCCTTTAAAAAGCTTTATTCTATCAGGAACATAATACTAACTTGAGAAGAAAGCAATTCAGTGCAGATAAAGGCTTCTGGGCTTTTCTGTGCTGACTAGTAAAAGAAATAAATATTGCTGAAATGTTATAAAGAGTAACTCTAAGCTTTCTCTTAAGAAAGACAAAACATAGCCGAGAACCTGATTTTCTGGAGGACTCAGCAAATTGTAGGATTTGTACACAGAAACTGCATTTCTTTAAAGGATTAGGGTGACCTAATTACTTTTACATGCAATAATGGATGTAATGCAGTAATTTAGGAACCATTTTTCAAAATCCACGCAGTAGATGCCAGACTCCTGTGAAGGGGTAGGGGAAGGCTGCACCTGGTGACTTCTGTTCTTCACCAGCGTGTGTCAGTACACTTTGTCCTCAGAGACAAGCTTCCCTTTCTGGCTGCTGGTCTGGAAACTGAGAGAAGGAAGCTCAACCATCCAATTCCTCTTTGAAAAAATACAAAAGCAATAGGAAAATCGATAACATGATTAATGTTTGAAGAGATTCTCCCCCAAAGCCTGACTGTAGTATTTTAATAAACAGTTTCTTTGACTCATAATTATATGTATGATGTACTGGAAGAAGAGGCAGAAAAGTGCTTATTTAGGTTCACCAATTTTACAGAGCTGCTCTTTGAGAGATTCCTGACAGGAACTAGGGAACCTGCATATTTCTGTTAAAATACCAGAAACTGAAAAATCTGTCAAAAACCAACTGACAACTCCCTGCTTTTGGCAGCTTTTTCCCCATATCTAACTCAGTGTATCTTACCAGGTATTTTCTTCAAGCTCAGAGGTTTTAAAAAGTTTTAGGAAAAGACTCAAGTATTTTGTGGGAAAAATATCCCAACTTCAATAAGCATTTTTCAGGGCTTCCACAGGCTGAGAAGAATTTTTCCAAAAACTCCTACCACAGCTGGAAGAGTTCTCTGCTGCTTTGCATCAAAGCCATAGAAAGACAAAAAGGGATTCCTTGCTTGGTAAAAAATGCCTAAAGATACAAAGAAAATAGACTACAGAAAATGATGACATAGAGAGTAAAAGGGTTCTGTAGTCAGCTACTTGGACAAGAGACAGCAAAGGCTAGCCACAGAACTGATATCTGTGCTGACAGAATCTCAGCTTTATTATGTGGTCCCTGAACTTCTGCTTTCCTCACCTGTATCTCAGAAAATACCTATTACTATTTTTTATTCCCTTAATAAATGCCAATAGGATGACCCCTCATGTTGTGAATTGGGTGATTCTGGCTATGACTTAAAAAATGTAAACTTTTAAATCTGTAACAACTAAAAGTGAAATAGGAATATTTTTAAGTTTTCAAAAGAGGAATAGAAGGCAAACCTGAAGTCCTTCTGTGTCTGCATGACTATAAAGGGTATAAGAGACCTGTAGGAAAACCAAACTTTTTAATTAAAAAAACCCCAACCAACAAAAATCCTCAAGAAAAATATCCATCTATCCTGCAAAACACCACTCCTAAGTCAATTGCTTAAATTTCCTTTCTGCGTTGTTAATAAATGTAAAGTAGGGCTCTTAAAAAATTTCACCTCCTCTCTGGAGTCAGATGGAGAGCACCAGAAAAGGTCACTTCCCTCCAGCGCTCCATAAAAGGGAAAAGGGGAAATCAGAGCACAGGAACAGAGTACTTGGATAAAAAGGACGGGAGATAACAGGTTGGCAACATCCAAGTTGGCTGCATTTGTAATCTCTTCCTGCCATATACAATCCTGCGCGGCAAAGCGTACTTTGGCACTGCAGCAGGGTGTTAAGTGGCTGAATTCAGACCCTGCTAAGGAAAGAGAAAGCTCCCAAGCCACAGTGTCCTGCCAAAAAGGCAGAAGAGGCACTTGGCGCAGAGGGGTGAGTGAAGCTGGTGATACGGATGCCCTGTGCTCTTATCTGCTGAACTCAGCTTCTGCCTTGGTGATTACTGGGCCCTTCAAATGAGAAAGAGATAGGCAGCAAATAAAAATCTGAGTAATAATTGAAAATGCAGAAGAGGAAAGAGAAAATTAGTTCCTCCCAGTAGTTGTCTTGGGAGTAGGCCAGGGATACATAGCCCAAGCAGGGCTAATCTTGGAGAAGAGTCAGAAATTTCTGACTAAGTTACCAGTCAGCTCCTCTTCCCTTCCTGTAGCACATTCCAGCTGGCTCACCTTCACTGGCAGATGTAAAAAATCTCTGGTCCACTTTGCAAGGGGACTGAGAGAACTCTAATATAAAGAATCAGCATAAAGCTACTTGAAGAGAAATAAGACACTGAAGCACTAACTAGGCCACATTAACCCATGTGTCCTCTAAAACATGAAGGGTATGAACTAGCATTTAGAAACCAATCATGGGCTAGTTAGATGCAAAATGTTTCACTAATGTGAAAGCTACAAGAGATGCTCTAATCTTTGATTACCCCTGAGGCCATAACAAACTCAGAAAGAAGCATATGAATTGCTGATTATTTTCTATGATGATAGAATCTGAGAAGCTGCTGATAATGTTTTTGTGCAGACTGACAGGTCCCTGGCTGTACAATTTCAACTAAATGTGAGTCACGTAGTGCTGCTGTCATTTCAGGACAAGGCAGAATATGCTGAAGTTTTGAGATTTCTTTTTTTTTGGGGGGGAGTACACAACATTTATATAGGGAGATGAAGACAGTGATCATGAAGTGATCAGGGATCTTGATCTTGCAGCTAAATCCTGGCTTTCAGCCACTTTAGCACATGTGATCACAAAGTCCTTTCATCATTCAGTACACAAGATGGATGACAGGAGATAAAGAACCAGGTAGGTTTAGAGAAAGAATGGTAAAGGAAGTAAAGTAGTGTGGTAGAAGCCAGCAAGTATAAAATTCAAGATTACAACAAATAAACAACAGGGATCACAGTAAACTTAACTTTGATTTCTACTGACTATATACTTAACTTACATATTTTTAAATGTAATCAATATGCAAGTTGTTAACCTGTTAAGGTGTCTTTAGAGTAATTTTAGTCTGCTGAGAAAGAACTCTGCTTAAACAATACCTTCTGGTCCACATCCGTCCCAAACTGGAAGTACCAATTTGGGAAGTTCCTATAAAGATGCTTCCTAATTCTTTATATAAACAAGAACATTTTAAGTAACAATAGCTGGTAATTTGATCCAAGCTCCGCATTTCAGACAGAAGGCTACTGAGCAAGACCATTTGGAACGTGATGCCAGGACAAACGTGATGTCACCTTTGAATCTGCTGCTGCAGCATTTCTGAGAGAGAGTTTGTCCTTCCATGCAGCAACTTGGGGTTCAGACTCGGACAGTCTCATCATGCCTCTACTGCTCTGACAAAACTACTTGCTGCTGATATGAAAAGACCAGGAAAGACAGCACCTATTCTGCAATACCTCTTAGCTTGGAATCTGTCATCCTGCCCTTACAAGATTTCCCTTCCAGCTGATCTGTTGAAACAGAAAAGTTTTATTCCCCTTACTGAGGAATAAAGATACCTACCCAGTGAGTTAGTACAATCATTCCCCAAATAATTTTTCCTATATAATTAGTCCTGATGAACAAAGAAATTTAATTGGGGCATGAATCAATGATTACTATACATACATCCAAAGCATATTTACAACTATTAATGATTTAAAGAGAAGCAAAAGGGAGACCCCTTAAACTAAATCATACAATTCCACAAAGAAAGTAAGATATGATCGGGGTAGGCATTTCTTTTACAAAATCAGGGTCTGCTCAGTGCTTCAGCTGAAAGTATCCCTTGTGGAGAGAAGCTAGGGATCAAAACTCTACCACAAACAAAATGGGAACACTAACATTTTATCTGGAGAATCACAGATGTTTTCAGAACTGAAAACTGTCAAAGTTAACTAAATAAGAAAGGGTTTACCCAAATTTTAAATATGTTTCCATAAATCAGAGAAGTTCTTTTGGAAAAAAAAACAAAACACTGTAGGGAGGGCTCCTTTGAAGATGTTTGTAGCTAATACATTTTACCTTGTTTTTTCTGCCTTGGCAGTTACTGTATTAAGCTCTCATGCAGAAACTTTTCTTTTTTAAGGCCACTAATGTTAAGTTAGAAACCACCTCTTGGCAAGGTTTAGAAAAAATGCTTATCTCTGACAGCCATTGAAAATGCAGCTGGATCCGAAGAAGCTGTCTCAGACCACTTATTTCTGCCACCTTCACTGAAATGCACACATGCAAGCACAACCAGCACCCCGGAAGGGTCCCCTCAGTCCCTTGGAAGGCAAAGACATGAAGGGAAGCACACTGGAGGTTTCCCTGTCTGCAGTCCTTGACAAGTCCTCCTATGAACAAAGTGCATAGATTTCCTGATTGATCCATTTTGGCTCGTCTAATATTAATTTCCTGCATACAATAAAAGATCATGGCTCTTTGGATGATGCATATGTTAGAGATCAACTGGACTTAGCTTCTATTATTCAAAATCATCTTCTGGAAAAATTGTTTTAAACACTTTTACATACTATTGCCACTATTTTGGAATGAAAAAGCAAAAAATAAAAAGAGTATATATAAAAAAACCTAGAAATCTACATTTGCAAAGGTTGTACAAAGTTAGAAAAAAAGGAAGTGCATGACAGCTGGCATTCATTGTGCCTGTCAGTAGATGATCATGAATGATTTAGTTTTTCAGTGAGCTTTGAAGTCCATTGTGAAAGACTCTTAAGGAAAATCAATAACTGCAAGATAAATGGCAAAATCTGCAAATTAGAAATAGAGAAGTACTGAACCACCATTTCTTAAAATAAGAGTTAAACATGCAACATATGTAGTGTATAGCAGCATAATTTTATATAATTATGAAGAATTCCAAGGGAGGAAGTAGACACAAAGTTGACAATGTCTGCCAATTACCCCAGGTCCAATTTTCAGTAAAACCTACAGAAGTTTGGAGAGGAATGATAGTTGTGAAGGATAAACATGCCAGGAATTAGGAAAATGAAAGGTAACCCAGATAAAAATAAGCTAGCCAAAACCCGTGTAAACACAAAAACTGATCTATCTTTAGAGGCTACCGAGACTCTGATATTTAGTCACACCACCAAAAAGCAAATAATGGTGTGTTGACTGTAAAACTACATCTCTAAAGAAAAGTTCCTCTGAGTCATAATGAACAGTTCTGTGAAAAAGCTCACCTAGAAAACCTGTGCAAGCAAGCAAATCAGTAACAAATAGAATTCCTGAGAGTATTAGGAAGAGGACTGAAAATTAAAATTAATTGCATCATGCCTAGATATGGTAATGACACACTGCTTCCTTAATATGGTACTGAGTTTTGAGCCTGTTCTTTTAACGTGCCTGGTTCTTTCCCAGTCTTTTATATCTTTGTGCAAATGCCCATCCCCAGAGCTCCCCGATAAGTGCACATTTTCCACATGCATGTTTTGCAATGAGTTAATGACATTGCTACTCTTCATACGCTGGGCTGCTGACACATGAGAGAAGCTGGTTCCTGTGTTACCTGAGCCACCCTACGTCACGGCGTGCTGTGGCACTGGTGCCAGCCAGGTGCACGTGCACGGCACCAGGAAAAAGAACGCTGCTGCTCTTTTCGTTTCAGACTGACAGTTAGTTTGTGAAAGGAAACACTTGGCAGTGGTTCAGCTGGGGACTGTGTGGCGGTGATGACACTGCTCCCCTTTCTGCCCCCCACAGCCACAGCGACAAGCACAATGTGCAGCAGTTCAGGTGACGGTCACCTACAATCACACTGTACCTGCTGACTGGGCAGAAATGACTCACAACAGTTTCCTTCCTCTGGCCCTTAGCTTAAGCATTCAAGCTAAAGTGTGACAGCAAACAAGCATTTTGATAACAAACATTGCCTTTTTATGAGCTGATAAAAGAGTGAGAAGTATGGAAGAGAGTATTTTTTTAATTGCTGCTCTGATAAACATGAAGAAGCACAGAAGTATTATTTTGGGAGTATTTTTTTGTTTTAAAAAAACTCCAAGATGCTTTACCATAAAGCAATAACAACAGATTCACATTTTTCATATTGGCTGGCTGTGCAGTTTTATACTTTAATGTTGGAATTATACAGAATCAACAATATCCTCCAGTTGCTTTCCTGGATATATTAGACTTAGCTTAATTCACAGCGGTGTAGGATCTCACAGGTCTTACCTGTAACACCTGTCCTTCCATAAGCTTTTATTTTACTCTTTTTTTACAGCACATATAAATACACGTCCAGACAAATGCTCCAAATGACTCTATCTTTTCTCAAATCTTTAGCATAGCAAAGAGGTTTTTCTTCAAAAGTGCAAACAGCACCTCAAGAGACCAAGCTAAAAAATAATCAGCCCCATTCACAGTGAGAAGTCTGGACACCGCTCCAAGTCTTTCACACAGGGGAAAAGCAACCACCACAGCACAGAAATAAAGGGGCTCCCTAGAACTGTGTAAGCAACACGCTGTTTTAAGGCAGCTTCAGTACTGGATATTAGAACCAGATCGGAAAGCATACACTGAAACTAAATGTGGAAACACCTTTACTTACTGTGTTAAAATTTGGGAAGAATCCAACAGCAGAGCTGCTGTCCACAGGGAAGGACATAAAGGGTTTGATATCCAGGGAAGGCTGCATCATCAAGGTAGGTGTGCGCACAAGGGTGGGAAGTGCAGTAGTGCCTGCCAAGAGCAAACAAAACCAGGAATTCATGGTATTCTCCTTTCTGCATCACACACAGTATAGCTGACACAAGTGCCAAGAAAAAATTATACAGGGGATGATGAAAAGGCTCTGTAGGAGTTAATATCATTAAAAGGAACCTATTTACACAGAGTACAGACGAGGCAGAGCACTTCCCTATGGCCATGGATACTCAGATGCCGAAGAGGAGACATATGGTATGTAAATCACACTGACAGGTAGAAAAAATCCGTTCTACAGCTGCAAAATTCTTGTTGTGCCAAAAAGGCCAGGATGGGTGCCCATGAAAGTCAGATGCTTTTGCAATTCATGGTTGCCTACTAGATCAGCCAGCACAGACAATACATATATGCTGAAATACAAAGGTTTGTTTCCAAATAATCTGTGATCTGCATGTTATTTTTCCCCTCTTCTGACTATGAGGTGCTACACAAACACCATTTCGCCTAACAAGTAAAAATTTGCCTTTTTTATAATGCAAAGGAAAATATTAGAAAACAACCAACAATTAAATTATCAGCTAGCATACAGATGAACACAATTTTTACATGCAATGCTAACTATTTTCTAAATTCCAGCTCCCCAAACAAAGGTTTTCTAGAATTCTATATGCTGCATTTTTTTCCATACAAACTTAATCATTGCCCAGCAAGATCCCAAAAGAATGAGCAGGCAGAGACATCCAGATATTCATTTTTAACTAGCTATCTGCCCTATTCACACAGTAAGTGTGCCTAGCACACAGCTCCCAGCTATGCCTGTGGGAGTATTTTTTTCCCCTGAAACTATACAAAATAGATTTCAAATAAAATTTCCCTCATTGAAACACAAAGTGAAAAAAACCAAAACCAAACCAAAAAGAAAAAANAACAACCCTCCTCAATTTCTCCTTCCTGGGTTGAATAAATAATTCAAGACTGACAGAAGCAGGCAGTGGAACATGAGTGTCCTACACTTCTAAAGGAGGGTGAGTCACTCTCTGTTTCTCCTACCTCTGTCACAATTTCTCCATAATTATCTCCTTTTCCCACTCATCAGTGGCCAGCAGCTGGGCACATAACAGGCCTCTTAGGAGCTTCTCTTGTCTCAAGCACAGCTTACACAGTACCTGAGCTTTTTCTCATAGAAGTCACCACAGCTTTTCTAACCCAGCCAGGAAGGGGATGGGCAGGAGGGAAGGTTAGGGGGACTGAGACAGAGCTAGAAGGAAGGGGTTAGAAAAGTAAATAAGCAATTTTTCTTCTCCCATAAAATGAAGTAGTTTGTATCCGCTTGCAAAATGCCAGGCAATCCGTATGGGCCGGATGAACACCAGTCTTCCATTAAGGGTTCTCCCTTTCTGCATGTTAGGGACACACAAAACTGAAGGCAAAGAAGAGATTTTCCTCCTTTTCACTGTCCTACCTCCACTGTCACAATTTCAAGCTCATCTTATGGTATCCAAGAGGAAAGCTAAGTTCAGAAGCCAGATGGGGCTGCATGGATTTTTTTGGATGACCAAACACTTATAACTAGCCCTGAGCTCAAATTTTGTTGATGCTGGAGAGACAGTCATTTTGATCTCAGCTGCAGCACAGTAAACATTATATTATGGTCTAGCGGATGAATAGCAGGCTGTAATCTATTCTCTGTTTCTTCTATAGGAAAAGAATGATGATTGCACAAAGATGGGTCAATGGCAGCTACGCAGAGAGAATGTCTCATACCATCCCAACAGAGCTGCACAACTTGAAAGGAAAAATATGCTTGAGAAACTTTACAAGAATATTTTCTCCCTTCTTCTATCCCAATACTTTAATAAATGTCAGGTTTGTTCCTGCATAAGCCCATGAGACTAATTGACAGTTGTGCCTAATTAACCGTACGTCAAAGCTTATTCAAGTGGAGTCACAAACGTCAAAAAGCTAAAGGGTAACATGCCTATAGTTTCTTATTCCTATCCATAATAGAAAAGATGAATCAATAGGAAAGCAGTGTGTCACAGAATTTATCCAAAGAAAGTATCTTCAACTGCAAAAATGATAATTATTTCTACTAGCAGGTTCTGAAACAGTAGATTTACATAATTTGGATTTCAGAGTTGCATTCAAACAGGAGCTATGTTGTATTCAATTACCTAAAGGGCCATCATCAATCTAACTTCTGCAAGTTTTTCTTTGAAGTTCATAAGCAATTAAAGATCTGTGAAGTGAAAGAAGACCTGTCCTCTCTTTACATAAACATACTTCAATGAAGCAATGGTTACATATTTTAACTCAATTTTACAAAAAAAACCAAAACAAAAAGAAACCATAAAAAACCCCCCCAAAAAAACCAACAAAAAAAACCAACCCCACAAAACCTGAAGAGACTTAAATTGTGACTGATATTTGAAATAAAAGTCACTTTTCAGATGCTGTCCTTATTCAATATATAGAAAGCATTTGGCATAAAATCTTTACAGCTTTATATTGAAAAAAATGCAACCTTCTTTTTACTCCTTAGTTGAGCACAGAATCTTTCATGTGAAAAGAACATCTGAAATCTCTCTCCAGCTTTTCAGTCTGTGGTGTTTCTGCTGCCAGAGTAATTTATAACCAGGGGACTAGAATACATTTGGAGTCCACACAGAAAAGAAAACATATACACCTACCAGACTGATTAGTGAAGGCATTAATCATAAAAAAGGTGTGTGTTTTGTTTGCCAATTTACTTCAACAATTGTCAGTCAAATATTGACAACCCCGTTGGACTGAAGTCTGGCTTTCAGACACATCTCTGAAAGCCTCTGAAGGAATCATCAGGTCAAGGTGATCTAAATTACAAGTAGAAGCACTTCATGACAAAATCATCAAACCAAATGCAATAGTTTTACCCCAGCATTGCTCCCAATGGCCAAATAGATTCTTACCACTACTCCACCCAATCTTTATCCAGACATGAACTAAGCAGGAATACTGGCACAACTGAGATGTTGCTGACAAGCTTAATTATCTTCATGAATTTAACAGATGTTTATCATTTCATTAGCATTTTAATCATAAACACACCTTACCATGTCAAACAGATTATTTCAAACTACCCGTAAATCTTTGGAATAAATATAACTGCTCTTTCTTGTAAAGGCATTTGCTTATTTCAGCTTCATACTTGTTAAACAGTACTTTATTATTTCAATTCTGACTCCCACATCAGGAGTTACCAATGTACTGGGAATGCAAGCTGTGGACAGACTTTGCAAAAAGCACTGATCCTCCCTGATCCCTTTTACCTTTGTTGAAGAGGAGGAAAATAGGTTTTCAGATGACCCCAAATGTCTCATTTTATTAAAAGTTTTTCTTCTTCCTACACATATTTATCTGAATGAACAAATCCCTGTGTAACAGGTGCTGCTCTTCTTTTGCCAGGTGCACTGGCTTTGCACACACTGCAATGCACAGGGACACTGGTGTTTCTACAGACATTAGGAAAGGTTGTAATCTTTATCCAGATTTAATCAGTCCCTTACAAATATTAAGCAGAGCAAGTGATATTTTTGGGGAGCAATTAGGAAGTCTTGTATCTGTCACTCCTGTGGCAAGACATGTCCCCAGGGCCAGAGAAGCAAGCTTCAGTCTGTTGCCAGCAAGGGGACAGACAACACAGGGACAGACGACACTACACCAACAAACCTCCCTGCTTTTCCAGCTTCACTGAAAAAACATAGAATCCCAGACCAGTCAGACCACAGTTTGGCAGAGGGAAACACAGGTAACTTTGGCCATGGTAAACAGTCACTGGTTCTCTTCAAGTAAAAGTGGTGCCAAGTTCGGTCAAATCTAAGTGCACAACTTTGCCCCCTGTATCTCTTGGAAACAATTTGTGACCCTTATTACTTCTGTGATTTTTTTCTCACCAAGAAAAATCCTTGCCACTGAAAAACACAAAAAAAGGTGTAATGCCTGCCCATTTATTCCTCAGATTTGGGTCATTTTTAGACCATTATACAAAACAAAACAAAACACCCAATTCCATCAAAAAACCATACTCTTATAAAACACATTTTGTGAATTATAAGCTTACTTAAAGAAATGAATTATGCTTCAGACTTGAAGGCATTGTCTTCCAATATCTTCATTAAAGGCAACAATAGAGAAATCTCAAGCCATACTCAAGTCTCTCCTGTTTTCCTGTTAGCTAAAGATGTTACTACAGTATTTCAATGCTACCATCAAAGGAAGCAGTCCACACTCAGAGCAAGAGCAGTGAAAAGAGTAACTGGAGTTTTATTCACTTTCAGGAGTGAATAAAACTATTTGGATGACAAACTTCTGTGCACTGGAAAATCTACACCCACCTCAGACTGCATGCGGTTGCATTTGTTTTAACTTGTGCCAATGACTCTATTTGGGAAGATTCCAAAGGGACATTCAGATATTCAGCCCCACCATGACTTATATGCACTGCAGTCTTTGGCTATGGACAAGCTGTGCTGCCTTTTTCATCCCTGAATTGTCTGACCATCTTCAGCTATGAAGAACCTTTACTTTCTGCAGCAATGTTGAGTAGTCCTAGCTGGCCCCAGAACAGTAGCAATGTAACTGGTATGATGGATCTGGGCTTTCTCCTCCCTACACCTTTGTGGAACTGTGTTTTGGAGACACTGCTTGAGCTGGCAGTACCCCTTTGAGGGTGGGTGACAAACTGCTCCTTTTGTTCTGCCCACACTGGTGGAATTGGTTAAGGACTGCAGCCAGAGTACAGCCACCCTGTCTCCAGACCTCGCACTGCCATCTCCAGTTATAGCATTTTCCTCCTCAGCTCCAGAAGGTGGAAGCAAGTCCCTGGAAGGATTCTGAGACAGTTCTGCACATGTTCACCCATGAGCTTTTACTGGGACCCTACAGTGTCAGGACAGTTTATTATTTTGTCAGTGGAAGTTTTCAACATTTTCAGAAATATTTCTGCATGTGGCTAAGAAATTCAGTTTTATAAACAGGTTACAGCCAGAGGTAATACCTAGGGCTTTCATATTGAATAAAAATCTCTTCAGTTCTATTGCCTTTGACTCATAAAAAAAGCCCCAAAACCTCCAAACACTGCAAAAAAACCCAACTTACACAAGACTTTTCTACACTTGTTTATATGCAACTGTTCGGAATGATATGCAGAAAAAGTCATGTTTATAAAAATCCCTCCACCTAACTACATGATAAAATACTCACAGTTTTCTTCCCTTTTATCTGATGCTCCCATTGCATCATGCCTCAGTTCTCCTTCCACTACAGTTTTTCCCCCTACCTAGCAGGCAAAAACCAATCACTTGCAAGTCACTACATTTTTTTTCTTTGGGCATTTATAAGACACTAGCCCTTGAGATTTTTCACAATGCTTAATATTAGTAATTTTTCCTTTCTGGTACGGTCAGTTTAGAGGGTTTAGAAATGTTCTAATTTCATTTGTTTACTTACAGCTACACATGGGTATTAGAGGATGTCAGCTGTTTCTGTTTATGCCTAAGATAAACTCATAAAAACAAGTTAAGTGCAAGTAAAATAATTCTGAGTTTCTGAACAGCAGGTGTTGATATCAAAATGCTTAAGGAAAAATCTAGTCCAGAAGTATCCCATTAATAATACCCCTGAAGGTGTATATTAACACATGCACCCCTCTTATATAAAAATAAGTTAGTAAATACAGAATTTAAATTAATTTTTTTCACATTTCAGTCAGCAGACCCAACATTTTTTCCTTATAATATGGCATTATGAGAAATTACACCTATGACACCCATATGGATTCCAGTCTGTCAAAAGAAGTAGTGGAGGGATAACATCATTACTTCAACAAATTTTCCCAAGTTAATGTGATGTTAAGAGATAACTCACTATCCAGGCAACTCATTTTCACAAGTAACTTGATGCAAGTTACTGTTCTGCAAGTTCTGGAAGCCCAGAATATATGTGACATGGCACAGCCCCTATCTGACAACAGGAAAAATGCTAACAAATTTTCTGCCCCCTGGGCACAGCACCAACTAAAACACTCAGGAATGAGGATGCAGATCCTTTGAGAAGTGACAGGATTAGCATCAGAGCTAGTGATACACATCTTTTAAAACCTGGAGAATGCACTGTATTCATATCTCCTCAACATTATTCAGGTATCAATGGAATAGGCCTTGACTTACTGACAAATTTAAAAACCAAACTATACACACCCCCAGCTGTGCCTGGCAAATAAAACCGGGTAAATCCTCAAAAGATGTGCTGCTTTCTTTTATCAGGAGCCACAAGGAAAAACAGCAAGAACTTGTAGAAATCATGGCTACTCAAGAACCCCTGCATGGAACACTGACAAGGCAGGTGGTAAGAAAGCATTGGTCCAGCAATACATGGATAAAAAATTATATGCCAAATATTTTGTACTCTTTTTGGAGTTTATTTTTTCAGTAGATGTTTCAGGAAATCCAGAGGCATTTGATGCAACTTCACTGCAACATACAAATTATTTCTATATTGTACAGTGTAAGTTCTTCATACTGCAGAATGACTTACCTAGAAAACATGTCAGATTATAAAAATAATTCTCTCCCTAAAAATTAAAATATGATTTCCAGAATGCTTGAGCATGAAGTTGGTATTTTCACTATTATCCATATAGAAATAGTCTATGAAAGTTTATAATCAGAATTCCATATTCTCCTTTTGTAAAAAATCAGATACCTGAAAATGGGGTATTTCTATGTTTTAAATATGTACACTTCCACCAACTAGGTCAACATCAAAAAGAAATGGAAATCTGGCACAGCTGAAATGTATGGAAGCTCTGGCATTTCGTCAATTCAAAAAGTCAACCATCACTTACCTAATACTGATAACTATATATAACTCATTTAGAAAAGTTGTATAGCTATATATTGCATATAATTTCATGTAAGAAAGACAAACTTTGCAAGCAAGTATATCTTCATTGGATCAGATCCTTCCTCGTTGAAATATTAATTGGTTATTTGGAATTATTTTGACTTCCATTAATTGTTAATATTCCTTTGTCTAGCTAGTTATTTTCCATATCCAAAGCCTTATAACAGGATGACCATTAAAAAAAAAAAAGTAGATTATAGAGCATAAACATTATGCACATACTTGACAGGAAGATAATGAAAAAAATGATATTGAAAATTTCTCTTATGAGTATTGAAAAAAAAATGGTGTCGATAGTTATTGCCCTAATCTTTACATTTAGTATATCAAAATCACTTACTTATATGGGCAAAGAGTGGTATCTGCTGGGGAGAGGGGAGCTGCAGAGGGAGAAGACAGAGACAAAACAATAGGAAAATGGAATTTCAGTATTTTAGAGACAAATATAATGGAAAATTAGCCAAAACAAATATTATTCGCCTTGCAGTTGTACTGCCTTCCTAATAGTTTTCAATTACGGCAGGAATCCTCACAGGTATTTTTATGGAAGATACCAGAACAGATGGAGTGCAAAGTGAAGTCCAACAATTAGAAATGGAACAGATTATCTTGCATTTTCCCCTAACTGCACTACAATTTCCTGATCACAGCGTCAGGAAGAGCCCTGTCCTTGCTGTATTTGCAGGATGTGTGACTCAGGCTGCTGTCCCCTCCCTCCTGCAGCTGTCCCTCCGTGCTCCTGCGGCTCAGGACTCGCACACCTGCAGCAGAGAGCAGCACAGAGGTCACAGCAGTTGCGCTTCACTGCTCATGCCCCTCTTTTTTTCCTCAATGTTTCCATTCCCAAGCTAAGCGAAAGGCCACAAGCACTATACTGCTATCAAAGCAAGTTTGTTAGCACTGGCTCTTTGTCAAATCTAAGCAATTAAATCAATTACAAAACATCCTATAAATTACAAAACATCCTTTACTATATTTAGAAGGAACATGCTGGCTGCAGTACAATTGCAATTTGCTAATATCTGTAGATACTATGGAAATATTTCCCATTAGTCTCTTAAAAGAGAGAATTCTCTAGACTTCTAAAGCAACCCAGACTATTTGTTTGAAAAATAGAGTGCCATGTCAAGGCTAAACCTGATCAAGCTCAGTAAGCTGGGTTTTTTCTAATGAAACAGTAACAACTATTAATAAATACAATGCTCTGGCCTACACTAAAGTCAGCTGAAGTTTTGCAGTCTGTCCCTGTTTCTTTTTCTCAGAATCCCCTAGATGGGTCAAGCTTCTCCCTCTGGTCTCCACAGACTGAGTGAACAGCATTACCCCCTCCTCTGTTCTTATCTGCTTCTGGGAAACATTGGTTTGGACTTGTTTTCACTTTGAAGTTTTCCAAGCATAAAAGGAAAAAACAGCTGCATCTTTTTCAGCTCTCTGTTCTCCTGCCATCTGGACTAATGGAGATCTTTCTGAAACCCTTTTCAGGACCCTTTTACTTGATTTATTTAAACCAGCCCCCACCCTTGCCATTTGTACTGTCCCAACCCAAATGCAGTGAGAGAAGGTGTTGGCTTTGCAGCTGTCACCCTTAATTGAAAACACATCAGACAATACCTACTGAAGCCACAATCTTGTCCAGAGCATGGTGTGACTTCTCTAACAGGCTCCATTTTTTTCCTCAGTCCATGTTCTCTGATGCTGGGCATCAAGCCTGTAACTGTCCTAGGAAGAAGCACTGCACTCCCTTCCCCTCTGGTTCAGGAAACAAAAGTTTTCTTACAAAATGAAGCTTCCCTGATAAAGAACAGGAACAAAATAGCCCAATATATATATTACCTTGAATGTTTTATAATTTCAAGGAAAGCACTTAATTTCAGCTAGTTTTTCAGAGTATTTTATCTTTTCAACTTTCATGCAACCCGATTTTTCTCAAAATCCAACTCTTACCCATGATTCTGGCACCACTGAGGCCACCACCTAACCCTCAGCGAGCCTCATGCAGCACAGGCTTTCTTTCAGGAGAAAGAAAAATAATTTCTTTCCATCCACAGAAACCAAAGTAGTCTGCCACCAGGAATGCTGTTGAGGGAATAATTTGTTATTCTTGAACAAACAGATTTATGTTTGCAGCTGGTTTCTTGCTCCTTCAATATTGCCCTTCAATATGCCAACCTATCAGCTCAGTAGTGCTGTGCACAAAGGTAAGAGGGGTCTAGACATACATCCTCTCAGATGTGTCTAATCCCTTAACCACATTAGACAATTTCAAATGCTCATGAACAGTCGTCATAGCTCAGACAATTTCATGCCTCATTTGCTTTTCCCACAAAATGCAAAATCTCCTACACAAAATATAGTTACCCAAGTTGCTTCTTGTTTTCTAAGTTTTCCTATTGGTATTGCCCCATAAATATCCTTCAAATAAAAAGACTGCTGCAAGAACCTAGGTTGTTATTCAAAGAGGTCTCTTGAAAATATTCACAGTAGAAACCCAGGTCTCCACCAAACAGAATGTATTTTCCTTCCAATTACAATTTTCACATTTTCAGAAATTTCAAAATACGTTTGTACATTCAGTTCATCCTTTTTCTATCCAAATCATCACAACACCAGCAACAATCTTCCTCTTACTTGCCATCATTTCCATAGATAGGCACGTACTTTTAGAAGAAACATTATCTTTCTGTGCAGAAATAAAAAATAGTGATACAGGGAAGGAAGGCAGATGGAAAAACCTTCATGATATTGTCCACGTAGCCTACACATGTTCCACGTTGAATTTAATTGCTCTGCCACAGCATAGGCCATGCAGCACACAAGCACCTGTCCAAAAGAGATCAAACATATACAGGTTTTTTCTAGCTGTTGCCCCTAACTAAAGCAATAAGAACATCTTCATAGGATTTCCCAGAGGATTTAAACTTCCTCCAAGTAGATGCCATATTACATCTGCTTCTTTTCACACTCTATACATCTACAGCAAGGGACAAATCAGAGCTCAAGCTTCACAAGTTACCAGTGCATCCTGTGGCCCCAAACCTGGAAAAACAGTGCTGAGACCTCACCCCGTACAGGAGAGTAGGAGCCAGGCTTAGCACTTCTCTCACCAAAAATACAAAGAAACGTACTTGAACCTGCCTGTGCAAAGAGCACAATATTATTTTTCTAACTTTTAAAAATTCTCTAGGCCATTTACAAAAGGAAGGCAAGTACTACAAGTTTACCAGTGCCTTACACTATTCAGAAGCTTTATATATTTTTGCTGTGACCACACAATCACTAATGATTTTAACAAACCAAAGGCATAAGAAAACACAGAACATGTAGTCCCATAAGGGCTTCCCACTATTAATAAATGCCAAGACGCTTACTTAAGTCACTAAGGTTATAATCCACCACCTCTGCAGCACTTAAGCATATACACATGTACATATAAGCAAGCAGCTTAAGACTCAGAGGTAAATAATTTCATTTCAACATGGTGCTTTTGTGACTTCGGGTGCTGTGAAATAGCGAGCAACTATCAAGCCTGAACAAACCTGGGCTGTTGTAATTGTGTGTTTAGCTTTGATGATCCGTGAGAAGAGCACACCATGCGTCTGAAATGTGCCTCCTGATTCTTAGGGCTGTCCTGTGCAGGAGCAGGAGCTGGACTTTGATGATCCCTGTGGGTCCCTTCCTACTCAGAATAATCTGTGATTATGTGCGCGTTTGCAACCTGACCCCAGAAGGAGGGCAGCCTGCCATTCGACATTAAAATATAACCTAAAAGACTGATAAACTGAATTTCACTGGCATTTTCCCTGCTATTCTTCTTAGAATTAAATCAAAAAGTGTTACTAGCTAGCTATCTGCTACAGAGCTGCATTTAAAATAACTTCTGGGGGAAGAAAGAAAAAAAAAATGAAAAGAAAAAGTGTCTGTTTGAATTTTTTGAAGAGTTCGTAAAAGGGGACCTTGGAGCACAGGGTTACAGACAGCATGGGGTCATGGCATTCAGAAGATCAAAGTCCACAAATCCTGTCTCTCTTGAATTAAGGTGCACTGCTTTACTTATTCTCAAAGTCAGCATTGATGAATAAGTAAGAACTTGCAAACTTAGAAAACTAAAATATATGCTACCTACCCTCTATTTACACAGGGAGAATGAAGACAGTAGATTTCAAATTAGCAGATGTGCTAACCAGACCACCACATTTGTGATGTTAATGAACATTAATTAAACACTGGTATCTGAATAAAGACCTTACTCTGCTTTGGGGTGCAGCGGTGCTCCAGCCCTGCCAGCCCTGGTACATAAAGACTTTTGATGTTGTTATGTTTTCAAAGAAGGCATGACACGAAATTCAACAATTCTACCCTGAGCTTACCTTCAGAGAGAGAGAAGGAAAAAAAAGACAAAAAAGAAAAAAAAAGCAGGTTACAGAATGTTTCTGTTAAATTAAATTGAGATTGGACCAAAAAAAGATTTTTTTTTTTACCCAAACATTTGAATTGACTTAACAGTGCTTTGACAGATACAAGTCTTTCAAAACCAGGCTTATTTTTCCTTCTAATTTAACAGAAACTAATTAATATCAATTTAATATGATTTATTTAATAAACTAAACACAACTAATCAAACACGGTGCTGAAAATAAAGACAAATAAAGAGAAGTGTGAAAGCATTTTAAAAAAATGTGCCATACAGTCTTTATTTATTTTCCATGATGACACTAGGAGCAGGCTGGGTGGCCCCACTGCTCCTCTTCTCTTAACACGCCCCTTGAGTTAGCACAGGGAATCAGACCAGATGTAAACAAACAGAAACCGACAAAAGAGAAATCTGTCTTCAAGCAGACCAGTGAGCTGGTCGAGCTGAAGTCATGGTTGTGAAACAGAGAGTTTCTGTTGGCAAAACCAAGAAGAAAAAAAAAATCAAAACAAAACAAAACAAAAAAACCAAAAAACCACAAACAAACAAACAAAAAGACCCCAAGTATACAAGTTGGCAGCAGCAGAAAAGAAAAATGTTGTTGAGCACTGATGCGTCTTACTCTCATTGAGACTCATCTGAACTAGCCCTCATCCTTCCTGCAGTGTAACAGTCAAATTTCATGCCTGCCACATTGTGTTTCTGGTTATTTCTCTCAGGATGGTATCTGTTTAAGTTGACAGCACGGCAGTGTTAACTCAAGTTCATCTCAGGAGCACAGCAATCCAGTGCTGCATTCACAGAATAGGGATTCCTGCTCATGTGCTGCATTGGTTATTACTCAGCTCCTGCTTTCTTTTATATATTTTTGTATAATTAATTTTTCCTTTTCTTCAAAGGGAAGATAACCTATTACTTCTTAAAGTTAGTCTGTTTGTTCTTCTCTTTTAAAATTACTGTGACCCCCTCGGCTCTCTCACTGCTCTGGAACTTTTTATAAGGACCACAGATCTGTATTTTCATCCATGCAAGTCCTTGTGGCGTGCCTGTCAGTGCCAGTGCTTTGAAGATTCCGGTTCATCGAGACACTCTGACCGGTTCTTGCAGGCTTTTTTTGTTTATATTGGCAACTGTCACACAAACACAACTGATCTTGGTAACAAAAAGTAATTAAAAACTGGCTCCATGCAACCCAAACTTCTTGGTTTTATCTGACTCTCATGCTAACAATTCACCTTATCATTTCGTATTCTGTTAGTATTTTAAATACATTTACAGAAAGATTTCTTTAAGTTTGATACTTATTTCAGACTCATTTTATTTTCTATTTTTTCCCCTACAGATTCAAGTTGCTCTTTCTTCATTGTTCTTAGCAATTTAAACCCTTTTCAATTTCCTACCTCTGCTTAACAGCTCTTGTGCCTGAGTTTATAGGAATTTTATAGTTCAGCCAAATTATTCCTGCCACATTTCCTAACTTACCTCTGCCATGACACAGTTTGCAGCTGTGCTCTTATCAGGGTTTCTTTAGGAAAACTTTCAAACCCTTACAGTATACTTGATAAAAAGAAATGTCCTGATAAGGATATCTTACAGAAAAAAACTTCAATCCTCTTTTTGGAACTGCTTTCTGAACTGGTTGTTTGGCGTACTATTACGTTGCAACATTTTGCTGCATAATTAAAACCCAGGCAAGATGACTATTCTTTTTTCTTACTAAAAAGCATCTCCCCCTCAGTTCTAATGAATAATGCTTTTCCCTATCTTAAAATTGTAATATTTCACTCTAAATTTAAAAGCAATAATCAATATTTCATATTCAGTATCTTAATTGCTAGTTTAAAGATGAATCTAAGTAGCAGAAAGGCTCCAGCTTGCCTCCTGGAACAGGTAGCATATTTCCCTTTCATTTCTAAATCCCTGGTTATACACTGCAGTAAATAATTGAGCCTGTAATTCTGAGTAGTGAGAAAGAAGAAATGAGCCCTTCACCTTTTTTTCCTTCCTGTTCTGATTCCTGATTTAACAATGTGTTTAAATTCCCAATCACTGGGCTTTAAATTCACATTGAAACATTCTTATTAATTCTCTCAAGAGCACCACACATCTTTAACCTTGCTTCAGACTTTGTGATTGGCAAGACTGAAGAGTGGATTTTCAGACTGAAAGACAATGCACATTTAACAGAAAGCATATGGTTTGAAATATGACTTCATATTTTTAAAATATTCAAAACTTAACAATGAGAGTTGAAACCATACAATTCAAAGAAAGGGTGCTTTGGTTTTGTGAAGTGGAAAGAACTGGAAAAAAGCACAAAGGAGGAAGAACACTGCTATTGCAAAGGTGTGGCTTCCACACGCAGTTATGTTTCTAGCAACTCTAAGACACTCCCAGCAAAAGGGAGAGCAAAAATACTGAGATGTTCTCCAGATTCTTGGAGAAAGAATTATTAATGTAAGATTTTGAAGTCACAGTTGAAGACATTTGATGAGTATACATTTAGACAAATCTTTAAAATACTTTATATCTCTGCTTTTCCCTTTTAATTGCCTATATTTGCTAAACCAAGAGAAGAAAGCTAATTTTTATAAACTTAAGATCTGGACCTACAATGTGTGATATACAAAACTCTGGCAAATCATTCAAACATGGCTCTACAACCCTGGTGCAAATCTGTCATCATTCCTTTTAAGTCCAGAGAATCACCAGGATTAGCAGCAGTACAAGTGTGAAATTTGGCTGAATAACTTCAGCTGGAGGAGCTCTGTGCAGAAGCAGCAGCTGCCAGGTTAGACACGATAGCGAACCTTTCCCCGTGCAAAGCAACAGCAAGACAAGGCACCAAAATATTTCTTATTGGTTTCATGTTATCAGTTTGCTATTGCATCCACAGAAAAAAAACTGCTCCATGCTCTTTGCTGACTAATAGCTCCCAAACTGCTGCACAGAGGAACCAACTGAGGGCATGAAACATGCCAACACTGACTGGAAAGAGGTGAACAGCTGACATTCCACTGAGCAGCTGGTGTAGGAGGAACCCAGACAGGGAATAGTGCACAGTGACTTGGAGTGCAGGGAGGGCATCACAGCCCACCCACTCCTCTACCTATAATTACCTCTTCTATTGGACTCGCCCTCCATTTGTGTGCGGAAGTCTGAATCACAACATCTCACATAAATATCTGCTACAGTAGCATGCTCTAAATCTGCAAGGGAAGGATGAAACACTGGCTCCTTAGTTAAGGTCAAGGCTGGTATGTTCGTGGACACAGCAAGCATAGTTTCACAGTTCATCGTGCATTCCAGAATGGCTTTGAAATATGCCCCACACGCAGTCTCCCCAATACACAGAGCCTTTCAGAGTGAAACCATACCCCAGAATGCACTCAGTGCCATACAACCTAAGGATTCTAAACAAAGTCCCTAATTCAGGAGCTGGAGTTCCTTAAGCAGGTGATCAAGTAGGCAGCTCTGAACTTGCATTCTGTAGTTGTAGCTCAATCACCTGCAGGAGGATCCCACATTTTTTCACACAGCCACATCCAGGAGAAGCATAAGTGATCTCCCTCCACCTCCACTGGTGGTACCTACACCCTTGTAACTTCTGTGGCCTTTTTCCAGAATTTTCATAACAGTCCTGTGGAACAATTTGTTTTGAGTCTGGGATAAATCTCTCCATGACTACAGTATATGTCTGTCAGCAGAAGCAAGATCAGATGACTGAATTTAGGATTAACTTGCTTTTATGCATTGTGACCAGGAAAATGTTATGACCTTAACTGGTTCCAAACTGGTTCCAAACAAAAGATTCTTAAGCATTAGAAAAAGTATAGCCAGATGAGAGGAAATTGATTAAGTCCACTTGCCAAAAGGAAAATGGAAAAAAAAAAACCACCCAGAAATGTATGTCACATATTTCAAATGCTTTATGGAACACACTTGAATTATGGAATACACATTAATTGATTACTATGACTAATGTCTCAAATGGAATTTTAAAAAAGAAATAAAAAAGGAAAAAAAAAAATCAGTTTGTCCTTAGACAACACCAGGGCCAGAATACAAAACAGCCGTAAACATTTTCTTTTTCCCCCCAGATTTAACAGCATTGTTTTCAACAAAGGATTTTAGAAGAGCAATCATTCTACATGAAAAGAGTAAATATGCCTCCAACACAAACTGAGAAACAGTCATCCTGTGACATGAGCGCTCACCTGCAGCAAATTGTTTAATTCTTGGGATCCATTATGAAAGATAGGAAAAGTTAACTTATAATGGGATAAGAAGAAATTAAAAGAGCAACTGGATTCCAGTGTGGCAAACATCAGAAAACTACAGCTGACTTTGACATTTCAAACTTTGGTGCCTACAAGAACAGAGGTTTGAACAGGATGAGCATTGCCCAGTATTTCTATTTATGTACATAAATGTTCAAATATAACAGCAGAGAAAATCAATCTAAAACCATCTAGTCTTCATAAGTTGGGCTAGGTAGATATACTAGATTGATATACTACTCTATCAGGCTGCAGAGTTAAAAAGACTTAGACACAAAATGACAGAAAATAAAAATGTCTGGACATTTTATCTGAAAAAATTTTAGCGCCCTTGGTCATGCAATGAAAAATAGAAGAAAAATATATAAATAGTAAAAAGGTTTGATGTGCTTCCAAATAATATTTGAGTTGAAAGAGCAAGGGAGTGACCTGCCAGAGTAGCAATTAAGGTGAAGGAAGAAAAAAAAGCCTAATAGAAGCCTAATAACCTGGTCACAGCATGAAGGACAAAGGTCAAACTATCCACAGATCCTTTACATGAAGGAAGGACTCGTAAGTCCATCTCTGATAAAGCTTCTTGTGCTGAACAGCAGGTACCTTTCAAAATTGGGAAAGAATTTACAAATTGAAAAGAGACTGAGGTAAAGCAAGCTCTGGGAAGTCTAGAAAACACAGGAAGTTAAATATGGGCACCCTTGGAACAATACTCAACAGATGTAGAGGCTAGAGAGGGGGTACAGGTATTTAAAAGACTTCTGAGGAGAAGAATTCTAAAAGGTTTTGTAGAATAGAGAGAACTGAAATAAAAATATGTAAGTGAGATAAACAGGTCTGAACATCATGGAAAGCTTCTTGACACCAAGATTATTCTGAGAGATATTTAGTGTTCATGGTGGCAGCCTTTTTTAGCTGAACCAAAGTGTAGAAATAATCTCCTAAGAGATTCTGAGATTCTCAACAGCACATGCATTTGTATCAAGACTGAACTACACAGTGCTGTATGTACAAGAGAAGCAATTCCACACTGGCAAGGAGAGGATTAAGTGACCAGCAACAGGTACCATGACTGAACTTGTTAAAGATAATTTGCAATAATGTATTGATGTCAGTGTTAAGCTTTTATTTTATGAATTACAAGCATGGCCATGCTTCATTTCAAGGATGCCATATCATTCAGAAAGTTTTATCATGAGTTTTGATCAAGAGATCAATAAAATAAAATTTAACAGAAGCAAATAAAACCACAAGCATGTGTTACCAGCTAATATCAATAAGAATACCAACACAATGTATTTCACTGGGTCCATTTTACAGCCAAAAGTGTGTCCTTCCTCCACAGAGTTGTCAAAAGCTTAACATTATAACATAGAAATAGATTGAAATAGCTCTATATTTTTCTGTATAGCACAGTAAAGATCCTCTCGCTTGAGAAACAAAAACACTTATTTCTGTTTCAAATTTGCATTTTTATTTTCTGATGGTACTTGCAGTCTTTTTCACTTGAAGTGCAGAAGACAATATAAACACCAACAGTATCATCTATTCCTGTGGAGAAGTAAAGCTGAAAAACTTTTTACACTTCTGACAAATCTGGTTGTTGACAACTGAACAAGTTAGTAGTTCTCAATATAGGAGCAGTTGCAAATTCTGAGAAAAGAAGGTTGCTAAGATTCCCTCTCACTCCTCAAGTGGAATTTTCCACTTTATATAAATACTATTTTTGTCGAAACAATTTGTACAGTCATGCTACCACTGCATATGAAATGGAAAGTTCCACAGCTGTAATGGAACTGGGAGCTTTTGTTCACGGAACACTTTTATTTTCATATTAAGGACAAACTTGCGTCATAGTCAAAAGCAGCATTACTTATCTTTGCAGTAAATACAAGATATACAATTTTATTCCTAAATATCAGTTGTATCTCATTTTAAATGCTAATGTTCCATAACGCGTTCCTAGCAAAGTTCATGATAAAACACCCTGAGCACAGCTGCTAGTTGCCATATCCCTTACATCTACTGTAACAATCAGTTTGCATGCAAAGCACTGCGAGCTAAATCAGCAAAAAGCAGGAGCTTTCATTTAGGGACATCAGGGTTTGTGCAAGTGGCAGCAAAGGAAGATATCTATCCAAGAACTTACTCTTTCTAGAGCGATGGCAACTTTTATGTTTCATGTTTTCCCTACATATATCAAAGCATTTTGATTAAAATCTGATCACTGTCTCATGGAAAGTAATCTTAGACAACCTCAAGTCACCCAATCCGTCTACATGAAATATAAAACAAGAATTCTACCTTAAATATACAATGTCAGTCAAACACCACATTATTTGCAAATCGCTTTACTATAAATAGCACTCTGAACAGTGGAAAAAGAAGTACAGGTGAAAATCTGGCAGAGAAAAAAAAGACAAGCTCCATGGAATTTGGCATATTTTCCATACACCTGTGTATCTCAAAAAAAAAAATAATTAATAGATCTATTGACAAGAAGCTACAAATTCCCTAATATCAGCCACTGTTAAAGGAATGGTCGGGAAGATTATGTGATATTTGCAGAGTAGATAGAGAATAATGACAATTGTCAAGATCTTGCTCATAGTCTGGAACTCCAATTACTTAAAAGAACATACAGAGGAAAATAATTAGAAATATGATAGCTGTTAATGATGCAGAATAATTGATAGAATTATACAACTGCTTAGGCATTTCAAGGATGATCCTGCAATAGCAAGAAAGAACTGTTCTGTCTAATAAAGGTGAGAACAATATAGACATATTGACCACTTTTCCCTGATCTGGAATCCCAAAAAAACCAAAAAGACGAAAAAAAAGAAAAAAAAAAAAAAAAAAAAAAAAAAA
>VWZN01014824.1:54319-85643 GCA_013396955.1 Regulus satrapa
CCTTTATAAATATACAGCACTTTTTAAAAGAAGCTGATCTGTGGCTGACTTATGTGACAACCACTTGTTGTAACTACTGCATTCTGCCCTTCAAGTTTAATCGAGGCCTCCTAACACATGGCAGCAAGAACCACTTTCCCAATAACCCTATAGGGCTCTACTCCTAAGTAATCTTAAGCAACATAAAAGTAATTTATGTCTCCAGAGTCTGCAATACTTATAATCCTATTTTTAAATGTATATTTTATATACAGGGATGTATTATAATTTGGGTTATTTACAACAATGAAGAAAAGGTACTTTAAATTGAACACAACTATAGAACCATATGAAAAGTTTAGCATTTTGGGAGGGCAGTGTTTTGTTTTGGGGTTTTACTGATATCAGGCTTTTCTCAATCAATCTAAATAGGCTATTCTACAGGCTTAGAACATCATTCCAAACTGTTAAGCAATGTGGTGAGTTTGTGCAACGTGGTGAAAGGTATTAGTGAATGCTTCATTGAACAAGAACAAGAAATACAGGTAACCAGGAGCAAGATATGGGAAGAACTTGGGTATTCTTTTGCCTTGGACAAATGCCTTGACATTTGACAGTACATGTATTATGGTACAGTGACTAAGGGGAAGAGTTCAAAAAGCAATTCTCTTTCCTCCATTCTGAAAGCTCTGTGTCTCCTCAGGTTCCCCATAAGAATCTAGAAAGAACAACCTGTTTCTGTACTTATCAACTTCATTTTAGCACAAATTACAGCATCACCAAGGGCATATATTTTAGTTACTGTGTAAATACCTGCTAAAAGCAGAGGAAAAAAAATGTTTCAAAAGTAGTAGCTTGGCTACACCTTAAACTTCCTTTTTATACCATTATCACACAAGCTCAGCCATACAAGGAGGGTGCTAAAAAAGAAAGAAAGCAATGCAAGTGAAATTCGGCATGGACATGAAGATCCAGGATGGCCAGCAGGTGGGTTTTGAAAATAACATAGAGGAAGTACTCTGTGTTTGTCATGGTGAGATGCTTCATCCCTTACGGATAACTGCACTTACCACTGTCATACCAGTCTCTGCCTCTTCATGTGAAGGAATCTGCTTTAACAGGCAACACGCTTAACTAGAAGGGTTGCACATTACTTTTTATTGAAAGACCACATTTCTCAGTAACTTGTCAGTCTGTTAGTTGAAGTTTTCCTTGCCTAGTTTAAATTTCTGTTATTGCTTTAAACTTCAAGTCACTTTTGAGAACAGCTATTATAAGTAACTTGAGTGCATATGAGCTTGAACAAATTAAAACTCATAGGCATTACCCAATTAAGATTATCTGATGCTCTCCACTGTAATGGATTCTTAAAATTTTGAGGGAATTTCTCGCATTTTCACTGACTGTTGGTAGATGAAATGATTAGCTAATCACTGGTTTATTGACATACCTTCACAAGTGCTGAAAATCATCTTTCCCTAACCTTACCTTTTCCTCAGAGAGCTTTCAGCAACCTCCCAGAAACTCTGACCAGCCTCTGAAAGGAGCATGTGACTTCTAAAGCTGATGCCATAGCCAGCGCCTTTGCATACCTGGTCCCTACAACCACTGCAGCAGTGACAAACACCACCAGGGTAAGAGAGCAAAAAGCCAACTTTCAAACCCAAAACATTTAGCTCAGCCCCAATACCCGAGTTGTCTCCTCTCATTCCAATGGACAGGTTTTGCCCAGGGGTTTGAGGACAGGCAGGTTTTTCTGTAAACCATTCTCTGTAAGTATCATGTGTGACTGCCAATTGTTCCTACCCACTGAACTTAAGGAAAAACAATATTTTTCTGAGTTCTTGCAAGAATGATAATGAAAACAAGAGGTACAAAGCCATATTTAGCTTTCCCTTACACATTCCTGAATTCAGCAATTTTTTGCTTGAATTGGAAAGGGTCAACTTTTATTGTGAGATAATAGTATTAGGCTTATAGATCAGAGAATAACAAGAAATAAAAGTACGCTGTTCCCTGTCCTTTCTTGTCCCTTTCTGGTTTGCACTGAGGTCAGTGCATTCCTGCACTTTCACCTTTCTGCCCACAGGGAGGACAAAAGTCTCCGTAGCAGCACACAGGACAAACAAATAAACACAATGGCAAAGAATTAGAGAAATAGGTAAGTTAATCATACCTAAAGAAACTCCTTTTTTCTGCAAAGCAAGCTGTATCAGGATCAGATTGGTCTTTAACTAATCATTAGAATCTCACCAAAAGAATACTGAAAGACCTGATCAAAATCCCAGAAATCAAAGCAGGAGAAAACTGTTCCAAATATAACCTACTAAAAAACAAACCCTTGTTTCAATTGCACAGCTCCAAACCATGGCCAGCAAGGTTCTGCAGAATTCAAGCCAAACCCATCCCCAACTAAACAGGTCTAACTAAAAGCAAGTTGTTGTTCAGATAGATCTTACCTTCTTTTACCAGTTAAACCAACATTTCTAGGAGAGAGTGCCGCTTGTCTCCGTGTTCTTTACTCTATTGATTGTTGTGTAAATATTAGGCTTCCTGCTTGCGGAGAAACTACTGCAAAGTTTCTTTCAGTTCTGTTTGCACATTTCAAACTAGTGCATGTTTTAGAACAAGGAAGTTTATGTAACGTTCCTGAAAAAGTGCAGTACATCATGGCTCATTTTAATTCAGGTATGAATACATGACACAGATGAATTCACAAAACACTCCTTTCATCTGAAATTTAAGTAGTAACCCTTTTTCCCCTGAAGGTTTAAGCAGCTTTAAGTGATGAAATGATTAGATTTTCCTGTTTCTTTAAAGCAGTACTGGATTCAAACAGCTTTGGATGAATCTTTCCTGAATTTCTTCAAATACGAATACACCATCAACCATAAGAATATATGAATATGCCATCCAAAAGATGTCAATGTTCTCTACAGCCATAGAATATAATTTTAAACTTTTCTCAAAGCATTTCAGTATTACAACACATAAAAGTATCTTCTCCCCAAAGGCCAAATTTTCAAGTACTGAACAAACCCCAATATTCCTGTGCAAAATCAAGAAATCTGTACATGCAGCTGGGATCTTCATCTATCTAAACACAAACTTTTGACACAAATTTTATATGCACGCTGTTCCCTACCAGTGTTGTGCTACTGAAATTCTTGCATACCCATAAGGATAGTTTCATCTTTCCTTTTTAAATTACTGTCCTTAGAAGGTATCATTGGGAAAGTGACAGCAGATTACTTCTGTACGTATGGACCACCCTTCTTTAGTCAGACACCTCCCCGACGTCCAGAGTCCTGTTCAAACCCCCCTGTCCAGGACCCTTCCTGACCCCCAGTTACTCTCTCTTGTCCCTGTCACTCAGTTCTGGTTCCTGCTTCCCCAAAAGCAGGGTCAAGATAGTCACTGGTACCAGCACGGGTCAAATGTGTTCCTCCACCTGCCAGCATTTGTGTTGCTCAGCTCTTGCCAAAATTCCTTATTTGGTGCACAAGTTTCCAAGTTTTATTGGGTTTCCCTTCTCAATAGATTCTCCCTCTCAGTGTAACAGAGCTGCATGTTCTGCATAAAGCAGTTTTCATGGGTTGAAATTGGGAATTTTTTTTGTTTGGTTGGTTTGGTTTTTTTTTTTTGTTTTGTTTTTTTGTTAGTTGAGTTTGGTTGGTTTGAGGGTTGGCTGTTCACTGTGGTTTTCTTTTTGGTTTGTTTCTTTGTTTCTGTTGGGTTTTTTTTTTTTTTTCCACTTTCTGAATAGACAAATTTCTCTTTTGCTTTAATCCCTGTCCAGCAGCCCCCAAAGGCTTGACACCAGTTTTTGGACTCTCGCTCTTCTCTCTCAGCTGGCAAACCATTTTTGGACTTGCCACCTGCTAGCTAAAGCTGCAGACAGACGATGCCTGGCCAGCATGGACTGTCCACTGCTTATGTCTTGTCTCCCAGGAAACAGGAACAACCCCAAGATTTTTGGGCTGTGTGCACTGCCCTGCAGAGTGGCCCATTCTGTGGGCTCTCAGATAAGCCATGCTGGGAAGCCAAATATAAATGTGAATCTAGACATTACCATGATAATGGTAGCAGAGGGAAACTGTGTCTGGTGATGTTTAACAAACCATCTTGAGGCTGGGAGATGTGACAGAATTAACACATTTCTAAATAGAGATTGCTGAAATCAACTAAAAGAATAACAGGAACAACCAAATCACCACATTTCTCTCAGGCTTCTCTGTTAAATCTGCTGCAACATGCATTTCTGTGCAACACAGCAAATTACTATTGTCACTGTATCGGAACATACAAAATAACAGAGAAGCAAAGGTCTAGAAAAAACCAGAAAGCAATTCCCTACAACAGAGAATTCAGCACCCAAGGTATAAAACTATGATCACCAAACAAAACATAGAAATAATGTCACAGACACATATATGGAGAGAAAGAGGACAAGGGATAAATGTTTATGAAGTAGCTCTATTAACATTCCTGAAGCCCATACAAACATGCAACCTGATTTGCTGGAATCTCATCAACTCAACCAGACTCAGCTGAATTCTGCACTAATCTTAAATTCTGCCTCACAGAAACACCTCTCCAGGCTGTTTTCTTTTCTTTAGAAAGTTAAATAAGGTGAGAGTAACAAAAAATTATGGCAAATAATCACGCATCAGTTTAAGTTTCACAAAAAGAGAGAAATATTATGTGGTTGTTCTATAAGTAATGGAATCCTATGAGACGTAATTTGGTAATTTACTATACACCAAGAATGATCTTTCTTACACAGAACAAAAAGTAATTTAAACATTCAATTCAAAGAAAATGAGCATTCTATTTCAACAGCTGAAAAACCTACCAATGACATGCCTCCAGTCAAGGTTGCCTTGTATGAAAGAAAAAAAAAGTTAAATATGTTTTCTACAAGCTAATAATCTAAGTATAAACAGGACTTTGAGGATAGAAGAGAGCATTCATTTTTTTCCACCTAACAAGGCATTCTAAGAGCAACTTCTTGAATACACCATGCACATCTTAACATCGCAGTTAAGCAATGCTGTATAATCTGCAACATATTAACAATTCAGAAACGTAATAATTTCAATTTGTTCTTTAAAATACACAAGAAGGCATTTCCTATTTCAAATGCTACTACTATTTGTGCTTATGAAAACTATTATATAAATAGTACTAGTCAACAGATTTTAGCACCATCATGATAAAAGATAATTAAAGACATGCAATAATTAAGCATTACTTTTTTTAGAGTGTACCATCAGTAGGTTTACAAATAAGAAACAATTGTTTTCATTTTTACAACATGCATTCTTCCAATGGACTTACTAATAAAAATTTTAATTTAGAACCTCCCTTCAGAAAATGTCACAATTACCATCTAAACAGGGGAAAAAGAAGTTCAAATGCTGATTTTGGCATTTGTATTTCTTTGACGCAGTTTACCCGAAGATAAAAAGTCTCTAAAAAAAATAGATCACAGTCACCCACAGTGCTAAGATTTCCAAATTTGACTACTCTGTTCCTAAACTGCAGCAAATTAGTACAGCTTTCACTAATGGATTGCTATTAAAAATAAATCAGCTAAACATTTCTCCTTCCATACAGCTGGAGCAAGCATACAGCGCTCTATTATGCAGCTGCTTGAGAGACAGATTTCAGCCTCCACAAGGAATTACTTACCCAGAAGCATGTTTCTCTTCCACTGTTAATTCAGCAGAATACAAAGTCCTGCACAATAGATCTTGCAAAAGAAACGTTCTCACAAGCTCCTTTTTGACTTGGTGCAAGCCTTGAGTAGGGTTTGAACTTGTGCTGCTGAGAAATATGTCTTGCTCCACGAAGCTGCTGGGACACTTTGCTTCACTCCCATTGGTGAGTGATACCTCTTCAGGCTATGCACAAGTGATGCAGACAGGCGGCAGCTGGTGCCACCTTGATTCAAGGTAACGAAACCATAAACAAAGTAGTCACTTCTGTAAAACTTTTAAAGGTAATATATTTTAGTATATCTGTCTTGCAATTGGTTTTAAACTAGTTGCCTGTCTTTCAGCAAGAGGAAAACTCCTCACAGAACTAATACAGTGTGTTAAGGAAAATCTACGTGGTATGCAACTTTTGCAAAATAAATGTCCCATTTTTCCATTATGCCTAATTTCATTACAGCTGAATTTTTCTGCTCTCATAAAAAAGAGTCCTTTTAAAGAAGTACAAACAGGGAGCTGGTTTGGGACTTTTTATTTAGCTCAAAAGTCACCTACAAGGCCCAAATGGACAAGCAAAAAAACCCATTCAGAATGCTGCTGCTACCATGGCAAATACCTACTGTCCAGTAAAACTGACCACAGACTATTTGCCCACAATTAAAATTAAACTTAGCAATGACAAGGAAAAACATTCTTCTTCATATTATAGAGGCAAAAGGCACATAATCCCAAAGCTGGGACCTCTAATCTGCAGTCCTTAACTTTGGGATGTGCTGTGTCAGTACACCTCATCTGGGGTCTGTACAGAACTTCTGACTCTTCAAAAGAGTATTTTCACTCACATCCTAGTAAGGATACTGGATACAAATAATTTTATTAAAAATAATTTTTAAAAAAAATTAAAAGAGCGAGAAGACATCCAAGATCATTAGGAACAGATTTTTAGCTGATGCAATTTGCAGTCACATCAGATAATTCCTTAGAGAGAAATAAAGATTATGGAAGAAATTTTGTATAAATCCTTCCACTTTAGTACTTTGCTTCAAATATATAAAAATTTACTTAATTTTCTAATTTGTTTTTTACAAAAATGAATGAATGAGAACAGAGCTAAAAGATGACTTAAAGTAAACTTCTTGGAAGAAATGTCCATGTCTCTAGAAATACTAGACAGAATTTCTGTGATAAGATTAAATTTGCACCCAGTCCTGAATAAAGTATAATGTTCCGCTGAAAACACTCTTTTCTATTATGTGACTGTTGGTTATCCAAAACAGCACGTGTGAAAATTTAGCTTAATCTTATTTTATTCTACAACCTGCTACTCCTCCCTTCCACTAAAGGGGGATTACTTTGATAATTACCTTCTAATGTGAGTTGGCAACAATTAAAAAATTTTGTTACATGTCTTGATATATTTGCTACTCGTGTTAAAAAAGTTCCCTTCTTAAAAAAAAAAAAAAAAAAAAAAAAAAAAAGGATTGTGGGCATTGCTAGCAGTGGAAAAAATGAATCAGCTTTGACATAAAAAGGCAAATAAAAATCAAACCAAATTAAAAATAAACCCCTCTGATTTTTTAAGCAAATCTTGGAAGATGTGACTCATTCTCATTGCACACTTGGGATTGGCAACACCAAACTTCTGTAGAATTTTATATGGGTTTTATATAGAATCTAATGACTTCACAAGATGACCAGTATTCTCAATGGATACTCTGTTCTCTCACGCTGATAATTATATTAATAATTGCATTTTCTGCGATGATGGAAGGATTTTTTTCTCCAATTTAGCTGTTAACTGCAGAAGGGTCTTACACATTCCATAAGCACGTGGCAGGCTGATGCATTACAGAAGACAAACCAGCAAGGACTGGAAGTGCCCCGAGCTGGAGGTACAGCTCCCTCACTCCCTCCACTTGCTCAACGACTGCAGATCTCTTTCTGCGGCAGATTGACAGCTCCTTGCTAAAACCATTACAACGTGCTAGTTTGAACCACTTATCTAGTTTAATGTGCCCCAGCGCCTTTCCACTTCCCTCTTCAGAGCATGCAACACCCTGCCTCGCAGAAGACCAGCCCTTGGGACACACCAATCTCAGATTTAATGTGTCAGCCTGCCCCCTAGCTCACGGCTAAAATGGCATCTCCAAGCACAAACTGTCTCAGTTCTAACTACAGCTCTCTCCTCCCCTCCCTTAAAACACTGCTAACTCCCATCCAGTCAACTGACAGCCCCTGTCCCAAGATTCTGGAGATGCCCAGGCTTTTTCTTTGCTGAGAAGGCCTCTTCAGAGATCCATAACAGCACAGAAGCCCTCCCCAACCAGGAGCACAATGGAGTCTGGGTGTTGAGGGCGACCAATGCACTTGTGCAAGCACAACAGAGGTGCTGCGGGTGAACAGGAAAGCAGGATGACAGCGATTCCTTTTAATTCCTTTCATTCCTCAGACAGCAGTCTGAGGCAGTCATGCAGCTACTGCATTATAGATGCAGAAGTCACAAGGGTGAGGATAGGTGGCAAGGAGAAAGTGGAATACAGAACAGAAAGGTGTGGGGGGAAGGTTTAAAGACCGTATCAGATGTGCAAGAAGAACGCAATGAAAGGGCAAATGTTATTATACCAGGAGGAGAGATCAAAAGAAAGCAAAAATATTAGGATGAAAACAAAACAGGCAAAGAACAATAGTAAATAAAACAAAAAAAAATTAATGCATTTTTGTTTCTGAAAAGTTATGACATGCTGACCTTCCAGAACACAGTGGTACAATGTTCACTGCAAGTGTCACACCCCCACCACACCTCTGAGCAAGGGAAAGAGAGAGAGCACAGAAGTATGCACATTAGAACCACAAAGCTACAAGAAAAGAAAGGCCTCTTGAAGAGGTTATCTGAGGGTAAATGTGCTCAGGTGTCATTCACAAGCAGCTCCTGTAGTCAAAGTAAGAAAAGCTGACACTGAACAGCTCAACTGCCAAGATGCTCAGATGTTTTTTTGGGGGTTTTTGTTGTTGTTGTTGTCATTTTTTAAACCAAAGTCTGTACTTCAGATTCTTCCTTTCTGTATTTCCCCTCTTTTATGTGGAGGCTGGAAAAGTGATATTTTGAGCACTTCCAATAGGTTACTTATTATCTCAGCTAACAAGTTTTACTTGTTCAAGTCACCCAGAACCCAAAAACATCTACACAAACACCATGGTTTTTTTCACTTAGATTCTATGTCCGTGCTCTCCCCCCATGTTGCTTTGATATAGACAACTCTCCCTTGCAGACTGGAATACAACATGCTTACATTTGGGCTGATTAGAAACTTGAAGAATTGTACTGTCAGGATGTGACTCAAGAGAAATGGACAGCCTATGTAGACATGCTATATTTTCAGATTGAGCACAGAGAAAAATCATCTTTCCAAAAGTACAAAATGTAGCAGTTTGAACTTCTGCAAAGCTCAAACAGCAATAGCATCCTACTGCCAAATTCATAAAAGGCTTCTCTGCGTAGCCATGCTTGGATCCTTTAGGTTTTGTTCTTAGCTTTTCATGTAGAAGCAACTCTTTAGGTTTGCTGTTCCTGTTCTCAAGTTTTCTCTTCAGTGCACTATATAATAGTCACATACAGAATTGTTACAGCAAATTTTTACTAAAGGGCAGTCTAGAAAAAAATTGGACAATATCTGGTAATAATATAAAAGTTCAGAAAAAATAAACTTAATTGCTAAGGTCTGACCTTATTGTTATTGTACTACCCATCATGATTCTTAATTCTCAACTTTGCTCACCAAATATTTTCACACATGTTTTCAGCAGAAAAAAGCTACTATTATGATCTCAGATAGAATTTCATTAATATTTCAATGAATTTGTAATATGTGGAATATCACAAATTACCTAGAAGCACCCTCCAGAGTCATTGACTTAAACCAAAGACTAGTATGTAAAAGAAAGGACCTTTATTCAACAAAAAACTACTACCCTCCCCACTTTTTCAAATAAAGGATCAGTAATCCAAATTTTATTAAGCATAGGCAATGCCAAATCACCCATACTTAGCTTCTAAAATTCAAAGCAGGGCTCAAAACAAAGGTGAAGTGACTTTGCCAGGAGAATACTGATGCCCTGTCAAACATTTGGGAAATCTGCTACCCATGCTTGATTTCAATACACTGTGTATTTCAGTGTATTTCAATACACTGCAATTAATACAATCCCCAAGAATCATCCCAGTTTGAAGGAGGAAAACAGAAGTTAGAGGTGAGGTAGAACAACCCGATCCTACTGTAGAGGCACACAGAGCAGGCAAGAGACAAGGTCAAGCACATGTCCAGTGAGTAACAGTTAAATCCCTCTCAGAGTAGATAGATTTCACAAGACACAACGAATTACCAGGCTTTTCCAGAACCATCTCAGAACAGAAAAGTACTAAATCAAAGAGTAATTATTCTCCTCAAAGTGTTTTCCCCTCCTCAAGTTAATGACAGTGAATTGTGGTACCAACAGACACAGATTCAAAGCAGAGGCAAGCAAATGTATTCTCCTGAACTCTTAAATCTTAACCTCCACCAAGATATCTGCACATAAAGTCACATATGCATTACAGCTTTCCTTTTCCTGTCACCCAGCCCTCACTAAGTTTGGCTCCAAGACAATTCAGAAAAGCAATATTTAACTCTGCCCCAGATTATGCATTAGGCAGATGTCTCCTGGCAAGCATATTGTTGAAATACATATGAAAGGACTTAAAACCTACCAGCTAACGCTGGTATCTCATACTTTTACTTACATGAAGCAAAGTCTCTTGAATATCTCTTCGCTCAGATGCAAGAAACATACACACATAGATTCACATGTGCTTATACACCCATTTAACTTAGCACCATGTTGCACACTAGATGAAATAAGAAAACAGTATTCCTATTCCAGTTTATGGCATTTAGTAAAAGAAAATTACCTACAGCACATTCTCAAAGATGACATTTTAACTTCAACAGCTCCTCTTAAGACACTGGCAAGATGACAAATATATTCCCATGTTATGAAGCATAGAAGTATTTCCATACGTAGCAACCAGATGTCACATTGTTTAACACATGCACCTTTATCACAATGAGGAACAGAGCAGCTGTAAGAACTTAATGTCAGTTTAATTCTCCCCCTGAGCAGAAATCTTCACAGGCAAATTCTTAAATCTTTCTCCAGCCTCAAGGACTGCATCAGGTTCTACAGGTATGTGGCCTCCAAAGTCCTAACAAATATCCAAGGCATGACACTCCAGTTATAAATGCACAGTAAAGTCTATTTTTGTTTAAGCTGTTAATCACTATTGCACCACCACACTTGCAACTTTGATCTAAGAATTTTTCATTAAAAGGTCTAGATGACAGCAAATGTTTTAGGATTCATCCCAGCAAGTAGCTACTTCACTGCAGCTGGGAAACAGAGAATGAGGAACTTTTTTTCTGCTTTTGATCTTGTACTCCAAAGCACTGGAGCAGAGAATATTTCCTGTCCAGTGTATGAGACACCTTTAACCCTTCCTCTTTATTGTGAGCACACAAATTCTGAAATACTCTTAACTTTCTATTCTCAAACTCCACATTGTGTTTCTGTACAATCTTCCTACAAATTTAGTATTGAAAAAACTATATATCTGGAAGTGGCAACATTTCAACAGTCATACATATCTCTTCTCCAGCTTTTGCTTCCCAAGTTCATATTTATATACGTATATATACTTGTCATAATGACAGAGTGTTCCTAAATAATGTGAATAGTAGGGAATCTCAGAGGATAAGCAACTTCAAGCTAGTCTAAATAATATAAGAGATCTTTGATTATTTTTAATGTGTCTATTACAATAATGGTGGGAGGTATCAAAATGACATCAAGCTACACTGTACCAAGAGCTTTCCATACACAAGTTAAGTAAGAATTCTTGACCTAAATTATAGTTCAAGTAAGCAATACCAAAAACAGATACATGTGACAAAGTACATCAACTTCTATGCAAAGTGAATTAAAGCATCTGTAACTTTCCCAAAGTCAGAAAGAAAGTATGTGATATGTACTGCTTCATAATGATGCATCTCTTCTACTAAGCATGTTCTATTCTGATCATTTTACTTAGTTTCCTCATCTTTACTGGAGCTGAAAAGCAGTTATTCAATCACAACAGATAGATCCCAGTGACATTACTCCTGAAATATATATTTTTCTTCCAGAAAGTGATGACACACCATTAAAACAACTCCAAACAAACTAAACCCTCAGAGGCTCACCAGACCAATACCATTTGCGAAACACTGTCACTGAGCAACACTCATGCTCCAGAAATTCCCCAATTCTGATGCAAAGAACTGCACATAGGCTGGAGAAGCTTTTGTCCTTAAGCAAAAGCATAAGCACTTTCAGAGGAAAAGGGAGCAGGGTACACAGATTCAGACTGCTGAAAGAACTTTCTACAGCTTGGGCAGGGGAGCATACTGGAGTATGTTTATACCAGTAAGAATGACTGTCTGATTTCCAGAGGAATTATTTGACTTCACTATTGTGAATACCTTGAAAGACCATCTTGAACTATTTTGAAATCCATTCCTTTGGCACTGGAAATATGAAAACCCAATAAAGGCCGTGAGAGAGGTGCTATAAGAATTTCCATATGGATATTTAGTTTTCAGTCGGCATCCTCTGCTGTTTAGGGCTAACAGGCATTAGCAAGACATCAAATGGAAGCAGAGTTGGTCACAGTCACAGAATAGTTACATTAACAGTAAAAAATGAGGAAGACATTAGCACCAACGTGAAAAAGCAAATTCAACACAGGCTTCTGAGACATAATTTACTTTGAAAATATTTTAAAATCCTGTGAATTACTAAAAGCCTCAGGAATTATTTTTAAAGCCCACAAAACAAACAAACAAACAAAATCTCCACACCCCCATCCTCCAACAAACCAAACATACTTTGTTTTTTGCAAGGACTAATATCCAAAAAGTTTGAACATAGGCAAAAAGCATCAAGACAGTTTTACTGAGAGAGTGAAGGTATAAGAAATAATGCATCCAGGTATATTATAACATGAGCTGACAGCTCAAACTGACTCCAAATTACCATCTGAGTTTTCTGTTATGAAAAGCATAGCATCCTGATGCAAGAAGAAAAAAGAAACTAAACCACATCAAAAAAAATATCATTCATGACTCACAGGCTCACTAATTAAGGGATCTTATTGGAAGACTTACCCAAAGCATCAATATCTCTTTCTGTTCAGATTTTAACTTACCACCTCCCTCCTGAATGGACATTCTTGTAATGGCAGGGCACAACAGGAAGTTTCTGAAATCACTTCTGATAAAATGCAGGACTGGAAGCCTGTGCAGCCTAATTCTAAGCCAGGTGTTTCAACTGGATGCAGGTATGACAGAGTATGACTCTCTGAGCATTTGTGTTCAGCCAGAGTCATAAAACAGAGGCTGAGGAAAGTCTCCTGCCTTCAAGGGCTGAGTTGCTTAATTGGCACAATGCAAGAAACTTAATTTCTACCCATAGTCTGTAAATGTGAAGTGAGATGCCTGTTCTTCTGTCGACTCTGTATTGGCTCCAATCTTCTCCCACACACCCTCTTCAAGCTGGGGAGGAATTGCACATTTCACAAACTCCCTACCTATCAATCCTTCCTCTGTTTGTCATTTTCAGTTTTCCTTGGTCTTTCAATCTATCCTTTCTCTACTTAAATTCACACTCCACTGCACATAACTATGATCATACTGGCCTCTCTTCCTTTGTTTTCTCTTCTTGCATACCAAATCCTTTTCCTTTCTGGTGGTGCTTGAGTTAGCAGCCGGGTTTTTTCTTTTTTTTCTTTTTTTTTTTTTTTTCTCCCTCCTCCAGGATTGCACAATACCTCATCCTGGAGTCTGGGTTTCAGTATATCTGCAAAACATCAGATCAATGGCACCCACTTCAGAGCCAGCTGGAAAGAAAATACACTCTTGCATCAGCACAACTACATTTCAGACCACGGGAAGGGAGAAAGCTGACAGAACGGAACCACCCAGCACAAAAGAACCCGTGCCAGGGCTATTTTGGACACAGAGGATGCATGTGAGATGCTGACCAAGGGCTCTGCACTGCACTGGGAGGATGCTTCTGTGGTCAGGCAGCTCGATTTGTATAGTAGGACACAGTCTGTGGTAGTAAAATTTTTCTGAAGCAGATGGATGTTGTTACTCAACAAAGAGACCAGTCTCTCAGAGCATGGTGACAAGTAGTAGCTCATTTTTATTTCAACCTTAGGTGTGAAAGTCGTTCAGGCTGCTTTACTGACACAAGACATGGGGTTAATTTTTCTTGGCAGCAAGCCTTGTTCTTCACAAAGTCATCAAATTGTGTACATGGGCTTTGCAGAGATAGCATGTGTTCAGACACACAGAATAAGAAGTAGATTTACACCTGTTAAAATCCATCCCCAAAGGTTTGCAGGTTCACAGATGCACAGAGTCATTCAAATTTTTCTGAGACTCCATAAGCATAAGTATATATATATCTACTATAAACACAAGCATATGCTCCCAAAGCTGTGTATGAACAAGTGCAAGATATACGGAAGCGTGGATGAAAATTTCCAGGCACTGGATAGAAGAAAAACAGCACAGCCCAACTCCAGGAACAGCGCTGCAGCAGCGGCTTCGCTGTCAGATCTCCACCTATACCGATTTTCTGATGGAAAATTCCATCAGCTTGCTCTGCAGCTTCCAAAGCTAACAGTTCTAAAAACATCACAGGAATTGTGTAGGTTATGTTACTACAAAAATCTCTGCAACATCTTAGAGCAACTACTTCATCCTGAAACATTAACTCTGAATCCTATTATATTTTATAAGCATTACATTTAGGTTATATTTGCATTGTATACATGACATCCTCCCTTTCTCAATCTGGATAAAATACTAATATTGAAATTTTAACCTCAAAGGTTAAAATAGATACCTCAGCTGCCTTTCATCACATGCATTTGGGTGTGTATTTCCTTCAGGGCATCGGAGATGTACCTGTTTTACCCCTTTGGGACAGCATGCTCACACAGGACATCCTTTCTGCAAGGGAATACTCAGGTAATCCAAGTTCTCCGGAGACATTTAAAGCACTGATAGCTTTAAGTAAGGTCATTCCAGGCACCTGTAATGAATTTCAATACAACCTAATTTAATTAATCATAGACTAAAGTAATTTGGATTTTCTCAGATTGGCATGTATTTTCACTGATTTTCTTGAAATAAGTTTGTTTGGACTTCAACAGATTCACAGCACTGCAGTCTGCCACCCTTTTGGCAAAGTACCAACATACTGCAATGCATGACAGGATGCAGATTTATTCCCAGAAAAACATAACTGAGCTTCTAATCATCATACAGAAAACAGATAAGAATCACATTATTTTTAATACAACAGACATGCATACGCATTTTTTAATTTAAAAATACTATTCAAATTAGGTTATTTCAACATTATTATTAACTAAATAAAAATATCAAAGCGTAAAGCCATTTGACTAAGCTTTCCCTAATATGATGATTATTCCTGAGGGCTATTTCACTATTATTTGCCATTCAACCCAGTTTCCCAAAGCACTGATCCTCTGAAACTGCACAGAAGCCAAAAGAAACTGCAGATACTGTGTCCTTGGAAAACTAGGCCAGCTGTCTTTCTGCAGTTCTTCAGCTTCACCTCAGTTTAAGTCTGAGGCACCCTTAAAAGAAATCACAACTCAAACTCTCTATAAATGAATGGTACAGAACCACAGTTGTAATTATGCCTGCTTATACAATACTAATTTAGTCTGCCCAATAGGCTGCATTCCCCCCAAGATTATAGGAAAAACCTACCAAAGTGAATGGGGTTTACATGTGCCCAGCTTGTCCATGGCACTACAGGACAGGTATGGTAGAGCAAGCCAGTTCACTGGGGAAGCCTTGTGCATTGGCACACAATGAAACATGAAGAACAAACATCCAGGACCAGATGAACTAAAACCGTCTGAATGACGTGGACCCTGCAGTACAGCCAGTATCTCCCTTAGCCACAGAACATTCTGGCACCTAACGGCACTTAAATTTAATGGAAATTGAAGCTATTTACTTTGTCTTTTAAACATATAAGGACTCTCTCCTTGAAAAAGTCTTCTGGATAAATGAACACATCATATCTCTACCAATGTATGAGGCTATTCCCATTAATCCCTCACTTTGCATATATATGTCTGTCCTGTTGGGCTCAGCAAAAAGTGGTGGATATCACTCAATATTTGCCATCTTAAAAAAAAAATTGTAACAGCTGTGTTCTTAAATAGAGCACTGAAAGTTTAGAAAGGCAGTTTTAATTGAATTGAGCAGAGAGCCACTTTCTGTAAATGAGTCAGTTTATGACGTCCACTCATTTTGACAGCTGTAGAACCATACTAAACACCTGGGAAAGACATCATAATGACTAGCAATATATTTAAAATTCCAATAAGATCATTTCTATGCCTCCTTTAGAAACAAATTATAAATAATAAATTGGTATAAATAACTACATTATAAGTAAATCGATTATATAAACAAATACTGTATACAGATTAGCTGTATAGCTTGGGTTTGCTGTCTGCTCAACATTATTGTTGGTTAAAACAAGTATCTTAACAAGTGCCTTCATTTAGTGAAGGGGCAGTGGGAGAAACAACCTCACCTACTTCCGAAGTATCTGCAAATATTTAATCAGGATATTATCTTACTATTTCTGTATTTTGCACACATTTCTAGGTTTTCATGCCCATTGGTATACTGAGCATGTCAGGTATCTCCTTTCATTTCATTGATTTCAGGGGAAAAGTTATGGGTACACAGTGGTTAAGCAGACACAGTAAAAGATGAACAAAAATGGTTGATCTTAGAATAACTAAATCTTAGGTTTCCTCTTCTCAATGTTGTATTTTTTTAGATATGAAATAAGATCTTTAAGAATTTTCTTAAAAAAAAATAAATTGCTCCTGCAATGGAACCTTGAGAAAGAGTAAAATTGACTGGACTTCTACAATTAACACCACACATGCAGGTAAATGGGTGTTAAATTTGGCATCTCAAATCATTAAATATATGTTGTACATGAGAAAATAATTACATTCAAGAGGAGTACAGGTTTCATATACAAGATAACTCCCAGCAAGGAAGAGCCCGCATAATTAACTCAATGTCAAATCCTACAAGCCAAGAGCTTACACCCTTCAACACCAGAATGAAGAATACAGACCACCAAAGCATATTCTCTCTTTATGGTTAACCTGCCCAGGGCAGTCTCTCAAATACATCACAGGAAAGATGCGAGTACCTCCTGAACCTAGAAAAGGACCCTCACAGAACATTTGTTCCATCTTTGGAAATAAATCGAACCTTCAGCCAAGCAATTCTCTCCCATAATTGTAAATAAACACATAAGACTGGCAGCAACAGAACTGTGAAATATTAGTAGTTCCACAGTAAGAAACTGGCAAAAAGGTAACTTTGTGTTTTGTTTTTAGACATCTCTGAGGTCAGGCACACAAGCTCTTCTGTCTACCTCTCCCAAACAGTTCCCGTTAATTTGTTTCAGTCAGCATTGCTGGCTCCTGAGGAGAGAAAAACTGACTAATGAGACAAGTGTTCCTTACCAGAGCCAGATTTGGATCAAGACTGAAACTTGAGATGCAATGAAGAGCCAGAGCAGCTTTGCCACAATCCTTCACTAACCTTCTATTTTCATATATAACACAGAATGTCATAAAGATCAGAACAGAAACACATCCTCACATCCCCTTGTTAAGGAAGACAGATATCCTCACTTGTCCTACAGAGGAGAGGACACCATAACAACTCACATATAAAGAAGAGCGCAAAAATAGAAACCACATCTGACATTACTGGCTGTGAATCCAAACACAGAGATCGCAAAACAACAAAAAATTGTGGTCATTTCAATCAGTTTGAAACCTCAGTATGCAGAAAACCCAATATGTTTAATCTTAATTAAGAATAACCTTCAATCCTCAATCCACAGGGGCATTATAAACAGAGATAGAGAAGTGATCATGCCAGTCTACTAAGTGCTTGTCAGGATGCACCCACAGTACTGTGGACAGTTCTGGTCCCTACAAACCAATAAAGATGTGGACAGAGTGGAGAGGTCCAAAGAATGCCCTTAATGGTGATCAAAGGTCTGGAGAACCTGCCCTATGAGGAAAGACTGGAGGAATTGGTATTTTCTCCCTGGAAAAGAAAAGGCTTAAGGGGGGAACCCATAACAGAATTTCAGTACTTAAAGGACAGTCACAAAGTGGATGGAGGCTCTCTCTCCTTGAGGATCCACATGGAGAAAACAAGGTGTGAGGAGTACACTGGGAGGTCTTCATCCTGACATGAAAAAGATTACAGTGAGATGAAGAATTCACTGCAACAACCTCCCCAAGAACATGATGGAACTCTCCTCACTAGAAGTTTCAAGATGCGGGCAAGCTGCTAGATAATCTCATCTCGACCCTCCCTTCCCAGGAAAGCTTGGATGATCTTTCAAGATCCCTTCCAACCTGGGCTGTTCTCTGATACTACGATTAACCAGCTTTACAAGAATATGCTGTGATAAAGGTTACAAGTACACACATATAAGCTGTTGATAACAAAAAGACATTAAAAAAATTCAGTGTAGTGATGAAAATGTGTCACAAGAATGTTACATTAATGTAACACAGTTATATCAGAGGATTCAGCTCTTGTTCATCTCTTTTCAAAACAGACATGTGAAATCATGATTTCCACAACTCTGCTTGTGCAGTGTTTGTTGCTTAGGCAAGTTCCAGATCACAGACACTATACATAGCACAGTCCATCAAAGATCAACAGTTTTATCTAGTAATGGACAGATCTATATACCGAATTCTAGAGCATGAAAATAACATTAAGAAATCTTATTAAATCTATACTCATTAAATCAATCTACAAAGAAAAGTGGCCATCTATACTTGTAACAGCCACTCACCAAAATCCCTGCAGACTATGTGAAATGAGTTCAATATTTCTAGAGAATTCTGAGAGATGGAACAGCCACTTTTCTTATTACAAAATGATCACAGCTCAAAATACTGTGACTTAAAATATTCAAGATATAAAAATTAGAAGAGCAATTCAGTTAGGAGGCTTTTAAAATACCTGCACTGCTCCATGTATTCTCTAAGGCTGCAGTGTGAAAGTGACATAGGAAATCCACTTCTGTATTAAAATAAAATTATTATCAGGGCTTGGAAAGGTGAATATGAAATAATTTCATGCTTTCTGATGCTGAAACACGAGGGGAAACAAAAAAAGACCACCCTACATTTTGTCAGGTTATCTCATATAATATTGACAAAAAAGTGCTTTTGTATTAGAACTAGCTGTGATACCATTTAGCATCAGATGTTCTATGCTCCTCTTCCTCAGAGAAAGCATTTTTTGTAACAGAATAGACAGTAATACTCACCCAGGAATGGCATATAACCATTTTGCATAGGACTTGCATCTTATTATGACACATATTCCTTAGTTTTACAAACAGAAGTTCAAAACTCAAATCGTTAATTTATCTTGGACTTCACATTTTTGTGTTGTCTATCCAGAACAATTTTAGCTCACTAAAATAAAGTTATATATTATAAATTTTCAGTACATTACATTACTCTGACATGTTCTTTCATCTTACCTACCTTACTTCATGTGAATTTTATTATTGCAATATCAGCTACTATTTTACTTAAATCATCTCCTCTCCGTTACATGTGAAGATAAAGCAACAGCACATCATTTCCTCTCTGTTACACGATAAGATAACACTGACCATAATAAATTCTCATCAAGAGATCTACACCTGCTTTAAACCGTTTTCTGTGCCGTAGAGAGCTAGGAGCACTGGCACTTAAATGGGAAAGAAAAAGGCATTATAAAAATATTGTGCTAAATGATACCAGCTCTGGAAATGGGAGACCAGCTCATTAATACAAGGATCTACCTTAAAACATAGACATAGCTTCCTGCTCAGACATCTTCCAATAATAAATCAAGTGGATGTTGCTATGACTATTTCAAAGTTCTCAGTAACACAGAAGAGGTCAAGGATTTACTTGTCAATATTGTTAAAACAGAGCTGTAATACTGGTCACAATAGATGGAATTTTTATAGAGAAGCCTCGACATATTATCATTAATCTTACTTGATCGGAAACAAAATAACCTGTAAAAATGCAAGCCCTATTTCCCCCTTTCTACCTTCTCTAAACTTATTGTGTTACCTTTATATTTTTGTTCCTTTCCAGGGCAAAGCAGAGGACATAATAAAGCACCCTTAACCACCTTGCTGAAGAGAATACTAATGTGTGAGTTACCTAGAGCAGATTTATTGACATAATTTAAATCCATATAAAATGGATTTAACCAAATCCATTAATCAATGAATCATATAAAATAAAGCAAAATTCACCAAACTAATTTTATTTTTAATATATATTTTCTATAATTATATATAATTTTATAATTTCAGAGAGTTTTTTCTCAGCTTTTTTGTCAGAACAAAACACTTTGTGCTTTAACAAAATTACCACTCATCTTGATTGCCTTGAGGATCTTTCCATCAGGAACAGAAAGAAAAGAAATAGGTAAATGCTAATTACAGCTCTGATCCTCTTTGTTAGTTAGAAGTTTGGGAATCAGAGCTGCTTTTGCTTAATAAAGTAGCTGCAGAACGAAAATCTTGCTCATCTATGTAACATCAAAACTTTCAAAGGGGTAAGGGTAAAATATTTAAGAAAGTTTTCCCGTAATAGCCACTGGCAAAAATCTTAATTATGCTGAAACTGAGAGATCTATTTTGTCTTATTTTTTCTATCATGAATTTTTATTCTGAAACAGATACAGTTGTTTTAAAAAATCCAATTACATTATCCCTTCGTGCCTCTTGATCTTATGCAGACTGCTCTCATAGTTAACATTTACGAGAGAGCAACAGCCTCTTCATCTATAAAACATCCAAGTTTTAGCAACATTATGTATGAAGGTGAAGTTCACCATGGCACGTAGGAACTGAAAATCAGGATGTATCTTAGCAGTAGCTACACAGAATTCTGAAAGCTCACTTTTATGTCTGGATTTACAGAAGCTGTGACAATTCTAAAATCAGGTAATGATCTGGCATGAAAGATCATTCCCTGAAATGATTCTGCAGCCCTACTACCCCAAAAGAATGGCTTCCCTTGCAGGTACAAGTATCCACAGATAGGCAAAAGGGAATTCTGCCTTACAAGCCACACCAGGAGCGCCACAGTGAGGAAACAGCCTGGGTTTAACATCAGTAAGACCAGACTCATTTTTTCCCCCATCCTCTTCAAACTCCAGCTTCTTTAAAAATGTCTATCAGCCAAGCGTGATAATGCCTATTGTAATTCCAGATGACTTCCAAGTCATAAGATGTGAGAAATAAATCATTTAATGCAGATGAACTACATTTCAGTCTTGTCTAGATTATACAGTTACTATGTTTTCATTGATTCTACACCCATGCAAATTAAAATACATACTGAAGGTTAAGAGAGTTAACAAAAGAGTTTCTTTTTCAACTCTACACTACTCTACACTTTCCTTTCTCCTTGACTGGAGACAAACAGAACTGTCCCGCAAACTCATCAGTTGAGTTTAGAAACCATTAACTCAACCTACAAGGTCATCAAGATAAGAACAAAATCAATGAGATTGTTCTTCAGAGCTCTTTTCAGATATAGCTAATAAGTCTCTACTGGACAGCCTTACACACTGGCTCATTTTTAGTCAAATATTTACCCTGGTTGCAGTGCAACTTCTGTTTTGTTTTACAAGCTGTCAGTGTCCTGGTTTTGTCCATAGCACCACTTCATGCATCTGGTGGGACCACACTGCTGTAAGGCAAAGCTTAGGGCACTTAACACCCCAACCAAGCCTGGTTAATGCACAGTTTCTCAAAGAGAATGGGAAAACAATGCTCAAATAATAGAAGACAGCATTCTAGATATTATAATTCTGACCAACCATCACAGCCAGAACAAAAATCTGTATTAGGGCTGATGCTAACTCATTAAACAGAAGTGCAGAAATTAACTCTCTGGGCCTGCAGCCAATGACCCTTCTACCGCACAGCCTGAAGGAAGGCCGGCACTCTGAACACACCAAAACTTGCTGCATGGATGAGTGGTGGGAGGGCTCTCATCACTAGACAAGGACAAGCCCTAGCACAGCTTGTGTTTGGATGCTGAACTTTTAAGGCTCTTTGCACAGCAGTCCCTTCACACCTTGTCAATCCTTCCGCCACTAAAAGCAAGCATCGACTGATTTTCTCACAAGCAGATCACACGTTATGCCACCCCGACATGGGAAACTTCTGTCTGATGGCCATCCCATCACAAGCCTTTTAAAAGCTCTGCAAACAGGAGCAGCTTCCCTTTAATCAAGTCAGAACAGTGGTACTGCCTATAAAGGGACTAAGTATCAGCAGTGCCAGCACAGTGTGCCTGCTTATCATGTGCACACCCTGAAACAGCCACTGCTGAGCTAAGCTTAATGACACACCAGAGAAAACATTTGAGAAATAGACAGCAACACCTGCCACGGATGCAAATTGGCCTACCTAGCTTCTATTTTCAGCAATTTGATGCTTAACTGCTATATTTGGAAAAGACAGAAGAAAAAAAAAAAAACCCCACCAGTTTGTATTTGGGAGCCATGCAGAACGTTAAAATACCTATTCAAAGCAAATGGTCCAGACAAAAATCTCATCTCGTAGGAGTGGATATATAGGTTTCTTTTGGCAGCATGGAAAAGCCAGGGTTATAATCTAGGCACAAGTCATTTCACCAGAGAAGCAGAGAAGCTTTGCAATCTGTTGCACTTGAACAGATGCAGAACAGCCTTTATCTAACATAGTAAACAAGGAAGGCTGTCACTGCTTCCCAAACGCAGCCAAGGACCATCCTGGTCATCCTTCAGCATGAAAAGGCACCACAGAAATGGTTAGCAATGTCCAGTACCCCAGGGATGCCATCTTTGTTCACAAGGACTGCTGTCTGGAGGGAGTTTTTCTGACAGCATGTGAATCTGAAACTCCTCCAAGATGCTGACAACAATAGCCAAGTCATTCTCAGCTGACAAAAGTGGAAGTCATTTTAAGGCTTGCCAAGGGCCATAAAGATCATTAATGAGGCCAAAAAAACCCAAACTTCCAAAGCCACCACAATGCCACGAGCCTGAGACACAGACGTACTCAAATTTGTTACACCTAAAGCCCCCCACCACACTAAAATACATCCTATACATTTATGTTTTAACTTCTTCAAACCTTCCTCACAATTTCCTCAGGTACACAGGAGAGAAGAACTGCAAGCAAAAAATTCTCAAAATATCTCTGGGCAATTCTAAGAACATTTGCTATGACAGTGATAAGGAGTATATAATGTCATGGATAGAATATTTTATGTGCACATGTTTAAGCTGACATACGAATGACTGAAAAGTAGTTATCAAATATTTTTTCTTGGTTGGGAGAGAAATAAAATTATAATTTTATTTACTGCTACAACATACAATTGGCAAACAAACCTGCTTATTTTAAGGTTACTCTAGAAAAGCATCATTATTTTCAAGAATCAAAAGTTTGGGCCTTTAACTATCAAAACATGTCCAGATGTTCCTCCAAAAGGTGTTTCTTTTAGCAGTTTATGCTAATGTAACAAAAATTGTCATATTTTAAACAGCTGAGAGTAAAATGCCACATTATTTTATGAAAGACACCGAGGCATTGCATATCTCTCTCAGTGCTTCAACTAGGCTGTCTCTTCCACTGCTGCTAGACTGTAATCCTGAATTTTGCATATTCCAAAGCAAAATTCCAAACTTCCTCTGCTTTGACATAACAGGCTAGAAACTGAAACAAGAACCAAAAAATTGATGCTGTTTTTTATGCATATACAGAACTCCAGTTGTGATTCCTTGAGATAATCACTTCTGAGATGTCTAGTGTACCAGTTCTCTGTCCACCTCAGTTCTGTACTTTGGAACTATTTTCAGGTTTGGGTTTTCTTTTTTTTTTTTTTGATGCTACATGTCCATATATTTTCTCAAAGCATATGTATCCCTGTAAAAATGATAAAATTAAAGACAGCTGATTTAACCCATTAGACAAAAGGTTAATAACGAAATTATTTATGACAAAAAAAAAAATCATGCTTGGAACAATATTTTTAATGTAGTAAATAACAGATAAGTAATTTCTTTATTCTTAAAAGCCCAGTTATGAAGAAACAGGCTTTGAATAAGTTCCACACGCCCATAAAAATGCAGGCAGGACTTGATTTTTAAAAAAAATTTCTTTTCTGTAATGCTTTATTCTATTTATTTTGAACATCTCCTTGGGATATGCTCTTGTAGACACTTATTCTGTTGAGTAACATTCATGTACTTTAAATGTTGTTACTCTCAGACATTGCTTAGGATTTACTCCCCTTTTTCTGGTTTTTTCATTATTTAAGTATTTTTAAGCATTTCAGAAGTTTCCTGAGATACAATCTTTAACCTCCTCCTATAAAAATAGCAGGGTTTTTTCTTATCCTTGTCTTTTCTATACTACCTCAATCTCTTAATGTTTGAAACAACTGTGTTCTTCCTAGAACCGCTTAGATTTTACTTGCTTTTGGTTTATGAAATTTATTAGGTGTGAAATATTTTATTTCCTTATTTACTGGCTTCAGTGTCCTATTCTGGGAAAGCAGGCAGATCAGCTAGAGGCACCCCTAAAGACAACAATATTAATGACTGCAGCTGATGTTCCTACTTTTCCAGCCAATGGAAATGTGAGCACTGCTCCTGCTAGCAGCGTGCTTCCTGCCCCAGCGCACTCCAAGAGTTCACTGCCTGGAGTGAAGCCAGACATAAGCCCTGGCCTGTCGCAAGAACTGCAGAAGACACATTCTGATCATCACTTACCAAAGAAATAAAAAGTCATTTATATTTCTCATGAGCAGGACTACTCAACATAAAACCTACATTTCTCTCACCCGGAAATATTAAATTGGTCAATTATCAAATAAAGAATTGAAAAGAAAATTTAGGCAACAAATACCTATGAACAAGAAATAGAATTTTCCCTTTGAATGCAGAAATATAGGTTCAAAACACAAAGAAAAGTATTGTACTACTACGTCCTGCCAATTCCTGTGCCATCCAGTGTGCCACAGAGCCACTCCAACATCCTTGACAGTCTATCACTGATACTTGCATTTCATTTATCTACAGAATATTGACCAAACAAATATATAGCACCATCCCAACGTGTCCAGAGTAAAACAAAGCTTAACAGCATTAGATAGATGAAAAGAAGCAACAAGCAGTGTACAAGACACTGATTATTACAAATCTGTGTTAAAAACTCCAAACGCGAGTAAATTATATTTTTGTTGAAGTACAACGGAAATTTAAGATTCAGCAAGCATAGTTTGGACTCTCTCCATTTAACCTGGAAAACCTGTGCATTTGCAACACACTCCACAACTTGTGACAGGAAGAGGTCAGAGCTCCCAGCTCCCTGTCTCCTCCTTCATAGCCTGTTAGACTGCACACCCATTTTCTGAGGGCTCTTCCTTGACTCATTACTTTTCAAAAGCAAATGCCCTCATGGCTGAGCTTTACTCACAAGGCATGGAAAGAAAACAGCAACTTGTGTAAGGAGAACCACCAAATTTTATACTTGTTAACGTATCAGCTACATCATGGTTAGCCCAACTGAAAAAAAAGACCAGCCTACCTAAGGCAAAGACTGTCCTACAGGACAAACAATCTTAATATGCAGCAAAACAGATTAATGCTCAGGAAGCTCCTCTTCTTGGCTTGTTCATATATTAGACATTTCTCTACTGCAATACAATCAAGTGTTGCCAAACAAGCACTCACTTTCATGAGATACATCAAGAAAATAATTTGAGTTTAGCAGAGCAATTTTTCCTATATCCCTCTATTTTTCTAGTTTGCGGTATTGTCTTAATGCCTTATGTTTCAAAGGCAGATTTAAATATTTTCAAAATAAGTATTTTCCATAATTCTGTGCAAGTCTAGCACAAGGGAATTGTAGCTCTTAAGACATATATTCAACACAAATAATCATTAATTTCATTATGGTAGCATAAAAGACAACAAGCTCCAAGCAAAATGCCTCTCATTTATAAAGATGATCATGATTAATACTATGCCAAGAGAGTTTCTTTTTCCTAGAAGGCTATATCGAACAATTAAGAGATTTTTTTTCTATCATGAAATCAAGACTTAAGAGTACCTCTGAATTTAAGATCCCCTTACTGGACATTAATTTCAGGCAGATATTTTTCATTATAATTCAGCATATCAATTCTTCTTCTTTTTTCTTCAAGGCATTTTATTAAACCTTCATGCTCCACATCCCCTCCAATTCTTATTACCATTTTCATACCCTATGGTGAGGCTGACAAAAAGCAGTGCAGATTTGACAACCATAAGCACAGAAATCTAGCAAGAAATTACTATGCAAATGTGTCTGGGAGAAGATAGCATTACTAAATATTTGCTGATGGGCCTTTTGCTCCAGTAGGTGGCACATTTATAATGAGAACTTAACAGTAGTTTAAGCCAAAGATCAGAAGCCTCAGAAGTACATGCCACTGAGAGATGACGAAAGAGGAAAAGCACTTCCACGTGTTGTTATTGTAGAGGAACCAATCCAAGCTCACCAAGTTTGTGAAAACTTAGAAGGAAAATATTTTAATCTTTCTATAAATGCTTTATTTACACAGAAAAGTGGGGGTTTTTTTCTTCAGCAGTTACATTAACCTCAATTAAAAAGGTTCATTTAAAAATAAAAGTTGTTTACCAAAGTAAAAAAAATCAAACCTTCAAAGTTAGACTTTAGTTAATTTTGCTGCTAAAGGAATGTAAGCCACAGGAAAGCAGGGCACATTTTACTTTACTGTAGAGAAAAATTAATTACAAGCCCTGATAGTAAAAGAAAAATCTAAAAGAATGGGAGAAAACACTACCAAGTGATCACATAAAATTTGATCTGAAAGACTGTAAGATGACGTTTCAGGAAAAATAAGTAACTAACTCGAGGTAACTCCTTGACTTCAGAAGGGGAAAGTAGAGGGAAGGGTTACACAGCAGTAAAAAAAAGCAGGCAGCTCAGGAGTGACCAACTTTCCCAGACATTCAGTGATGTGCAAAAAGAGAATTCTACTTCTTTTTTAGTTTGAGCATTTTCCCTTTAGATACTGCTACAAAATAATTTTCTTCTTTAATTCAAGCCACGCTATTTTTGGATTTATTCATAGACAGCACTCTCAAATCTTGAATGCAGGTACTCATACCCTGACCCAGAAGTGAGAAGAGCTTAGATAAAGGTCAAGTTTCAAGCAAACTGCCGAAATAAATTCCAAGCAATACTTAAATTCATAGAGCCTTTTCATTCCCACTTCTGTGAGAGAAAGTTTAGTATAAAAAAAAAATAAATAGAGCAGCCCTATTCTGGCAGCACACTGTCTGGAATCAGAAATACTGAACACCAGCTTGCAAAGTATTAGAAAGATTAGTATTAGTATTACAGTCACAGGCTTAGGAACAAGCCTGTTAACAGTACGTCTTGTCAAGACAGTTCTGTGCAACCCAACTGTAGGCATTTAAGTAAAAGGGTAAACCCTCAAGTAAAAGGGTAAAACAGGAAGGAATCGGTTGTCCAAATAAATTAGTATGCTTATGCTATGCTTCCCACTCCTCCCCCAAAGTACAGAAAGAAGTCTTTGTGGATAGATGGATGTAGATGCTGGGGACATACTCCTAAGGAGGTAGAGACATTCCAAGGATGATAGTCTGAATAGAATTCTGGATGATATTGTCTCTAAACAATACAATGAAGTGAGAGAAAATAGCTAATGAGCATGGCTGTCAGTACTTATGTATGACAAAAAAGATTTTAAAAAATCAGCAAAATTATTTACAAGGTTAGATTACAGATATTCTCATCCCAAAACCTAGGTAAAACTGCATGGAAAGATCTGTCAGGTAAATCATATACACAGTGTCTTTATAAGCTGATTAGATTCTATATTCTCCATTTTCTGTCTTCACCGAAGGTTGAAAGCTTTTGAAACTACTATCAATGAAAGCTTTTGAAACTACTACCAAGAAAGTCAGGCAGCACAATAAACACACATCACGTACAGGAAATCAGATAAAGCTATGCCAATACAAACCCTACATCGATATTAAGCTAAAACAATTTGCATGCTTTTTTTCTTTTTAAATTGGTAAAATAACTGAGTGACAAAGTTCACCACACATTCCAGATGGTACCAAGCAGTGGACACAGTTGCTAAACAGCTGCCTTTCAGTATTTAAAATACAGTATTAGAAACAGAGTCCCTCTAGAAAGGAGGGACTGCCAAACAAGCAGTCTATACCACAAGCAAGGAATTTGACCTGGAAAACTACTCTCCTTTCACTCTCTTTTCAGAGAGAAAAGCTTGATCCAGCTGAAAATAACTAGAAGAGAGGAAAAGACAGCAGAAGTCCAGAAAGTCTTGAGAAGTATCAGTATCATGCTTCTAACTTGATGGAAAGAAAGTGAGCCTTATGAACTCACTTCTGGTTGAAAGAGTATTTGTTCCAGTTACAAGTATGTCGTGCAGACTTTAAACACCAGGACCCAACAGTCCTCAACTGTGGAGGCAGAGTTGTCATTCTGATTCATCAGCGAGTCACTGGGGGCACTGCTGTAAAACCATGTTATTAAAAAAGTAATACATAACCTTTTCAAATGTTACACAATCTCTGCTTGTAATTGTATCCTTAATACAAACGGCGTCAGACTTTAAATCAAGATTCCTTGCCATTTTATAAGGAGAATGGATCTAGTTGTGGAGGTTCTTTATAGCAGAGAGGAAAAGGGACCTCTTAGCACATAATTAGGAAATTCAAATTGGCAGCGAGATGTAGTTCTTAACTGCAAAGGTTAAGGTTTATTTAAACAATTCAACAGCGTAACAAGTAAATTCATCACATCCTGACGTCCTAAAATTGAACTTGAATGTGTCTCTAAGTAATGTGTTCTAGCTCAACTGCAGATTCATTTGACTTAACAGCAAACACTGGCATATTTAGGAAAGCAATTTCTTCTCCTAAAGGAATTAATACTAGTGATTTTGTCCAGTATTGTAGAACAGATAAGGCTTGGTGATTCCTTCCGTCCTCAGAGTCTGTGAGTCCCAGTGCATGCTCTGATTTTGACTCTGCTTATATGAGAACTTAGACCGTATATGGATTACAAATGTGCCAACTCCCAAATTTCTTGATACTAAGTTAAATTTGATTAGTGTAACAATAATAATTTTCTCATTATTCAGTTAATTGGTAGATGTCCCCTCAGACTTTGCTTTGCGCTGGCAGCTGATTGCTCTACACCACAGCAGCACCCTCACGTTCCACTAGCGTTCAGCAACATCAAAGGGGAAAAAAAAGTTTCTAAGTGATTATGTTTCCTCAAAGGCTCCTCCTCTCTGTGTCTGTTACTGGCTGTTGTTCTACCAACTGTGCAGCTCCCGAAACCTTGACTTTGCATGGCAATTTCTCCTGACCCAAGAACTCTGTTAAAAGTAGGCAGTAAACAACATGGTCATGCAATAGGTGGCCTAGAAAATAATATACTGAGTAAAGGGATTTCAATTTCAGGCCAGGTAGCACAGTAGCACAGCAGTTTCTTGTCGTTTATCATCACTCAACTGCCTACTAAAACCTGCTATTTTGACACCTTTTAGGATATGTAATTTCTACCTACATGTATTTGACCACTCAAGACAGAATAAAAATTGCCATTTTTCATCCAGACTCCATGCATGCTCCCTGTCTGAGGTGCTCAGGTGTTTTTCAGCTCCTGGTGTTCCTCCAGCAGTTCGCTTTGCCACAGAGGGGTCGGTGTTGAACAGGAAGGCGGATGCTCCTCCAGAGGGGCTGGAGCAGCTCCCCTCACACGGCGCACAGCTGTCGGTTCTGAAACGATCGCCGGTACAGCAGCGATGAGACTCCGAGTGGCAGAACAGACTGCTAATCTGCAACCGGCAGAAACAACGCAGCTCTGCTCTCCACGCTGCAGATATTCAATTAATGAATGACAACTCCTGAGATTAGGACTCTTATCTTCGTTATTTAAAGCAGTTAAAACAGCTTTGATGCATAGCATCAACCTCGCAAAGGGATGACATGAAGCAGTGAGGGTAGCGTGCTATCTATCAAAGCAACACCAAGCTTCCAAATGAGGAAAGCAGTATAAAGTAGAAATACTTTAAAAAATACGGACAGCTTTATCTACCCAATTTATCCACTGATTTCAAGTCTGGACAATCGTAACAAGTATTTTTGAAGCATAACTGTAAAAATACTTAAAACAACTGAATTTTGTCTAGGGCAAACTGTGCCTGGCATTCCATCACCTACCAATAATTTAAACAAAAAAAAACAACCAACAAACCCAACACATTAAGCATAGATACCATGCCATAACCGATAACCAGAGTAGAAGTCTAATATATACTTTATAGAATAATATAAACTCAAATATTTTTTCTGCAAAGATAATCTGAAAATCTCTGAAACAAAGTTGACTTGTTTGTTTTGAGAAAGACTGAAAGAAAAAAACCAATTTTCCCTTGAAGGAGAAATACTCCTTCATTAGAAATTAGATAGGGTCAACTATTAAAATGAGTGTTTGCAACTGATAAAATAAAAGGACAACAATATTTTTATTTATTTCTGCCAGATTTGTCCTTGTTTCCATTAATAGCGATTAAGAACAAATCTGGAACTACACCACTTTCCATTCTTTATAACCACGTTATAAATACCCAAAACCTGGGGATCTTTTAATAAATATTTACTCCCCAGTCAATATACTCCTAGTGTTCCAGCTTTGGCTTTTCTCAAAGTCTCAGCCTTAACTCAGCAGCCAAAGTGACAGAAAAGCTTAAACCTTATTTCCAGAGGTAACCTGGGTACAGAGGAGCTAAGTGCTGTTTATGTTTCCTTAAAGAGAGGTTACTCCAATGATTATTTCATAGACTGATTTTTACTATTCAGAACCTTACTAGAGATGCATCAGGCCCAAATGATACCACTAACAAAGCTGGCCACAATACATGAATTGCAATTCCTAACAGTAATCTTTAGTCCTTTCCAACTAGTCTGTTTTTCTTTATAAAGTGATTTTTGTGTCTCTTTATCCAGATGTGCCATTCTAAAGCCTATGAATCTTCTTCACCTCTTTATTTTCTCCATGTTCCACTTAAGTTTGATCGCCTCATGAAAAAATGGCCTCAATTTCTACTCACATTCAAACGCTCAGTCACAAAAAATTTCAGGATGTCATCACTGCAAGCACTCAAGCCTGAGCCAGAGGAGATGCACATGTGTGAAAATTTCAAATCCAGCTTGAGCAGAAAAACAGACAATTTTAAGCATTTCCTACATGGATTTTTTTACCTTGCCTTCATCCCTCCACCCCTACTATGA
>VWZN01014828.1:8531-22955 GCA_013396955.1 Regulus satrapa
AACCCACACCCCCCTCAAAGGAGGAGGCCAAGACCCCGACAGTGAAATCCCCAGAGAAACCCACACCCCCCTCAAAGGAGGAGGCCAAGAGCCCAGCTGTGAAGTCCCCAGAGCCACCTGCAACTCCCTCAAAAGAGGAGGCCAAACCCCCATCTATCAAATCCCCAGAGAAGCCCCCGACCCCCTCAAAGGAGGAGGCCAAGCCCCCGGCTGTGAAGTCCCCAGAGAAAGTCAAATCTCCCGTGAAGGAGGAGGCCAAGTCTCCGCAGAAGGAAGTGGTCCCAGCCAAGGAGCCAAGCCCTGCTCCGAAGGAGCCCAAGGCCCCCGCCAAGGAGGAGCAGCCCAAGGAGGTGAAGCCTTCCTCCAAGCCCGAGGAGGGTAAGAAGGAAGAAGCTCCCAAGAAGGATGTCCCAGCCAAGGCAGAGGAAAAACCCAAAGAGAAGGCGGCTACAGAGCCTCCAGTTCCACAGGCCAAAGAGACCAAGCCAAGCCCCAAACCTGCCGAAGAGGGAAAAGCCGAGGAGGCTCCAGCAAAACCTCAGCAGGAGGTCAGCAAAGCAGCCAAGGAGGCTGAAAAGCCAAAGGCTGAGGAGAAGGTGGAGGAGACCAAGAAGAAAGAAGAACCCAAGAAGGAGAAGGTGGAGGAGGCCAAGAAAGAGAAGGAGAAGGCAGAGGAGCCCAAGAAGGAGAAGGCAGAGGAGCCCAAGAAGGAGAAGGCAGAGGAGCCCAAGAAGGCAGAGGAGCCCAAGAAGGAGAAGGCAGAGGAGCCCAAGAGGGTAGAGGAACCCAAGAAGGAAAAAGCGGAGGAACTCAAGAAAGTGGAGGAACCCAAAGCTAAAGCAAAACCCAAAGATGAGCCCAAAGCCAGTAAGGAACCCCTCAAAGTTGAGGCTCCCTCCAGCAAGGAGGGCACAGCCCCAGAGCCAGGGAAGAAGTGATGGAAGAGTCCCGGGCGCCGAAGGCACCTCCGGGCACGGGAGCTGCTCCGCTCCCTCCGATGGCTGGGCCCGGGGTGGGACCCCAGGGACCCCCAGGGCCCCCCAGGCCAGGCTTTCCCTTAGCAATAGGCCCGTGAGAGCCCCTCGGGTGGGCGATTGCTTCCCTCGCAGAACGTGATATTCGCCGAGCGCCACATTTAAACACTTGAATTATAACCCAGGAGAAGAGGGGGGACCCCCAGGGGAACCCCACTGCCCTTCTCCTCTAAGTGCATTTATTTAATGTATGTGCAATGGATGGATGAGTGCAATGCAGAGCTGTAGCTGCTTGGGGGGGGCTGGTGGGGTCCTGCCCTGCCCCGGGGGGGTGCCAGTCCCTCTGGACAGAGGTGGGAGAGGCTGGGAGCTGCTGGAATGCTCACAGACACACACGGTGCACCAGGAACCTCAGCCCACTGATCTTTGCTTTCTGTGCAATAACCAAATAAAAGTGCTTACGGAGACACTCTGGCTCTGCTGGCTCGTCCTGGGGCAAAGACAGGGAAGGAAGGTGGAAATGCAGGGCTGGGGGGGGAAACACGGGGCTTTCTGGAGAGAAACACACCCCACAGCAGGCACAGAGGAGCCTGGGTCCTGACGATGGAAACAGGGCCAGTCCTGCCATGCTTCCCAAAGAATTTCAGTGTGGTTTTTCCCTTCCTTCTTTTTTTGAAGCGTGGCTCCCAAGGGACTGGGAGAGCCTGGTTTAACCCAAGGGCTGCGGCACAGCCCGGCACTGCAGCACTGCACCGAGGGCAGCAGCTGGGGGAAGCAGGAGACGGAGGGGCTGTCAGCCCTCCTGGGGGAGAAATCCCTCCCAGGGGAGGCACGGAGAGGCTGGGATGTGGACATGAAGGAGGGATGTGATGAAGGAGGGACAGTGACCTTGGGAGAGGGGATGGAACCCCAGCTCTGCCAGGATGGGACCCCCACACACAGCGGTGCTGGGGAGGGGGCACATCCCAAGTCCCTGATGCCAAGCAGGGGATGCTGGAATGTCCCAACCCTGCCTCTCCCAGGAGCCTGCTCTGCTCCCCTCCAAGCCCAGGGAGCAGAGAAGCCCCCCGGGCTGCAGGGATTGTGCTGAGTGGGATGGCAGCCAGCCGGCAAGGACAGGCTGGGGCTGCACTGCGGGCTCGGGAAAAGGGCTATTTTTAGCCACCTCAGTTTTTAGCCATCTCAGCTCCCCGGTCCCTGTGGTGGGGAGGGAAGTCAGGAGGCAGGGAGCATCCCTGGAAAGGCTGTCAGAGCCCAGGGATGGGACACGGGGCTTGCTGCAGCCCTCACAGGTCCCTCATCCCAGCCCTCTGCACAGACAGGGCACCCACACATTTTTTCTTTAGCTCAGTTTAATCCCTTTGACTACAAAACCTTTAAACAAAACCCAAGATGTTGTAAGAGGAGCAGAAATGTCAGGTTGAGGACACTCCTCCCACAGAGTGAGCGAGTCCCATCCCGGAACGATGCCCAGGGCTGCTCAGCGATGGCTGAAGAACCCTTGGGGGTAGTTGAACTTGAAGGGTTTCAGGCGCAGGGGACCCCTGGAAGAGGAGAGGAGGGAGAGGCTGTGACCCACAGGGATCAGGAACATCACATGCAACCCACAGAAAAGGCCCAGTTCCCAGGCTACTGCCCAGCTGTGGGGGCAGATCCCTCCAGGACAGGTTTCCAGGCTGGCTCCACTGAACAGCAGTGTCACCAGAGTCCCTGCCAGCACCCTCAGCCCCCAGCCAGCTCCCACCTGACCAGGCGCAGACACATCTTCTCCTGGGGGAATTCCTTGGGCCCCTCCACGCTGGGATCGTGGGGTTCTGTCTCCAGGTATACATCCAGCACCATGCACAGGCGCTGCAGCTGGTTGGTGAGGAGCTGGTAGCCGGGTTTGGGCCCCCACAACTCCTTGTAGTAGACATTGACCTCGCTCTCCATGGCCTGGAAAACAGGGATGAGGTTGGCACAGGCTTGGATCTCTACTCTGCATTCCCAGGAGCGTCCAGCCACCAGCTCACCCCAACATTCCCTTGTTACGGACACAGAACTGCTGGGACACCCCCAAAAGTCCAGCCCCCTCTGCCCCCACCCCACAGTACCCGAATGTTGTCGTCGTTGCTGCTGTTGCGCTCTCCCTTCCAGTTCAGGCACAGGCTGAAGACGGGAGGCAGAGTGGAATAACCGGGATTCAGCACCACGGCCGCCTGGAGCTTGGCTGAGCAGGGAAAAAGTGACACTCACAGGGCCTTCAGCCAGGTGGATTATCCATGAAGACTCCCAGAAGCTGCTCTGGGATGGGGATTGGGGATTCCCAAGGGAAGGAAAGCTGCCTACCTGTTCCCCTCTCTATCAGGGCCATGTAGTAGAGGTGAGTGTCTTCAGCCAAGCCGGCCTCTATCACGTCCTTGGTGTAGGGCAGCTCCTGAGAGAAGGAAAAACGATGGCTCCAGTGTCATGTGGGAGCTGGAGGGGAGCTGAAAGGGGAGGATTCAGCCTGGTGCTCAGCACTCACAGCATAGTCCTCGAAGGGAATGGCAGTCCACTTCACCAGGCGCGAGACGATCTTGGTGGGGAAGAGCTGCTGGCACTCGCTGGACACCGGCACAACCCCGTGCTCTGCAGGCAAGGACAGGGCCCCTGAGCAGGGCAGGGCTGGGGACACAGCTCTGTCACTGCCCTCCCAAAGTGGGACCTGGGCATGGGGCTATCCTTCGGCAGCTCCATCGGGTGCCCAGCTGTGAGCCCACGGGATCCCTGGACCGTGATCCCACAGGATCCTTGGCCTGCCTTGTGACCCCGCTGGATCCCTGGGCTGCTTGCCAGGCACACAGCATGCATGGCGTGCAGTTCACCTCCCACCATGTCCCAGATCACCTCCCAGCGCTGGGATGGCCATTCCCTAAGAGGTGCTGAGCACTGCAAGAGGCAGAGCCTTCCTCTGCCACCTGAAATGGGGGGGGTTCCTTCAATCCTAAACTGCCAGGGGCTGAGGGAACAACTGAGGATGCTGAGGGTGGCACTGCCACCCAGCAGAGCTGACATCAGCCAGGTGATGTTTCCTCTCCTGGGACTGCTGCTGTTGCACTCTCCCTCCCTGTTTAGGCACTGGCTGAGGATGGGCAGCAGCTTGGAATAACTGGGATTCAGGACCACGGCCACCTGGAGCTTGGCTGAGCAGGGACGAGATGCTTCCCTGCAGGAGGACCCTGCCACTGCCTCCCTGCCCCCAGGGAAGGGTGGGGAGCCCAGCACTCACCGAGGGATGCAAACTGTTTGTGCAGGGCCAGGCGGGACTGCAGGCGGCTCCGGAGCAGCTTCACCGTCAGCTCCATGTGGCTGGCACTCAGGGAATTGTCAGCAGCCACCGTGTGCTGTGGGCAGGAGGGATGTCAGGGCAAGGGGCCACATCCCCACAGGGGCAGGCACCCTCATTCAGTGTCACTAAAAGGGCTTGGACTATCACGTGTGTGATACACACAGATCCAGCCCCGCTCAGCCTGTCCCAGCCGTGGTTTGGGAGCAGCTGGGGGACAGGACGGGACCCCAGACCTCTGCCCAACGTTGTGGGGGAAAGGGGAGGGGTCTGTGGCATGCCTGAGGCTGATCCTTGGGGAAATGCAGGCCACCCAGCTTCTGCACCCACACGTAGGGGTGTCCCAGCTCCGTCACGTAGTCACTCAGGGTCAGGATGCTGTGGGGACAATGAGGAAGGGTCACATCAAGCCAGGGAGTATTTGCTGTGCTGGAGCAAGGAATGAATGGCAATGGCCTGGGTGACACTCACCCCACTTTATCAAACTGGAACTGGTTGGCCGGGTTGGGGGTTTTCCTCCCGTGGTCTCCTGGATAGAGGCAGTTGAGGAGGGAGTCTGGGGAGAGCAGGTCCCTGGCAGAGAGAGGGGACAGGTCAATCAGCAGCATCTGGGCTCTTCATCCCTTCATCAACAGGCTTCGAGCCCAGAGAAGGGGATTATGAGCTTCCTGAGTTCAAGATCAGAATGACTTTCCCCTGATTTCACTCCAAAAGGAGAGCTGTCTCCTCCCTGCCTGGAAGAAGATGGAAATCACAGGGTGCCAGCTCCTGCTCTTCCAGGAAGCTGTGCCCCTCGGTGCTGTAAATTCCTCATGTCTGACTGCTCACAGCACCACAGGCTGTAGGCTTTGGGTCTGGCTCAAGGCACAGCCTCCCTGGTTTGGGGAAACACAGCCAAGGGCAGCAGGAGGGAGGGAACGCCCTGCACAGGACCTCCAGCTGCTGTCACAGAGGGCTTGGGGTGTTTGCAGCAAGAAAAGAACCCCAACAGGATGAGGAGGCTGCATGTGGGACAGGCTGGGAGGCAGTGCTTGCTCCCAGGCAAGCCCAGACCAGCCTCTCCCAGCTCCCTCTTCCTCAGACACCTCCTGTCCCAGGGAGAGCCTTCAGAGCGCTGGCAGCTGGTGGGAGCTCCCTGGGCAGGCTCCCAGAGCTGCCACTTCAGCTTTTCCTCACACCAATCAGGCTCCAGCAGTCTCTGGGGAGCCCAGGGACAGGCAGCTGCATCTCTGGAGCTCAGGACAAGGTGACCTCAGGAGCAGTCAGGTGAGGGAGCTGCCAGGCTCTGCCTGGGGGAGGGAGGCTGAATGTGTCAGCAGGAGAGGCTTTCCCCCCATTCCTGACAGCTCTGGCACTGCTGAGAGCTTCCCAAACTCCCCTCTGGCAGAGGACAGGGGGAGGAAGGTGCTTGGGCTGTGCAGGGCTCCCGGATCCATGGGGGCAGAGGGGTCACTGCCTGATGAGCTCTGGGCTGTGCAGGATTCCTGGATCCCATGGAATCACAGCCTGATGAGCTCTGGGCTGTGCAGGATTCCTGGATCCCATAGAATCACTGCCTGATGAGCTCTGGGCTGTGCCCTGGATCCCATAGAATCACTGCCTGATGAGCTCTGGGCTGTGCAGGATTCCTGGATCCCATGGAATCACTGCCTAATGAGCTCTGGGCTGTGCAGGATTCCTGGATCCCATGGAATCACTGCCTGATGAGCTCTGGGCTGTGCAGGGGTCCCAAACCCCAGAGAGTCACTCACTGCCCAGTGATCTCCAGGCTGCCCAGGGCTCATTGATCCTACGGGATCAGTGCCCGATGAGCTCCAGGCTCTGCAGGGCTCCCAAACCCCAGAGAGTCACTGCCCAGTGATCTCCAGGCTGCCCAGGGCTCATTGATCCTACGGGATCAGTGCCCGATGAGCTCCAGGCTCTGCAGGGCTCCCAAACCCCAGAGAGTCACTGCCCAGTGATCTCCAGGCTTGCTGCCCACAGGACTCTCCTTACCCAGCACTGATGGCCGTGGTCATCTCCACGGCAGTGGTCACCTTGGCTTTCACTGTCATCACATTGAGGTTCATCAGGTAGTGGAAGGTCAGGTGAAGCACGTTCTCATCTGCCCACACAGAAGGTGTGACATTGGTGCCTGCTCCAGCTCAGAGAAACCCCTCCATACCTTCAGCTCCCCCCCCCAGCTCCCCAGGGTGCTGCTGGGGTCAGTCCCTGAGCCGAGTCACACCCCAGAGCCCCTCACCTTTGCACTTCAGGTCGAGGGTGACGGACAAGGGGTGTCTCTTCAGCATCTCCTTGCGTTTGTCGTCCAGCTGCACGCCCAGCGTGGGCCTGCGCCGCTTCTGGGGGGGCAGGACAGCTGTCAGAGCCTCCTCCTACTCCTCACCACCCCATGGACCTGCCCAGCCCACAGCTCCCTCTCTCCAGTCCAGCTCCACAATCCCTCAGCACCACAGCAAGAGCTGCCCCGGGGAGGGAGAGGAGCAGGAAACCCTCACAGCTCCAGTTCCTGCCATTCCTTCAGCTCCAAGGAATGTCTCCTCTCCTGGGAAACAAAGCCAAGCACCTGCTGGCCTAAAAGCTTTCTCACTGCAAGAGGCAGAACCTAGAATCACTGAATCCTTTAGGTTGGAAAAGCCCTCTGAGAGCATCAAGTCCAACCACTCCTGCAGTACTGCCAAGGCCACCACTGACCTATGTCCCCATGTGCCACAACCACACAGCTATTCAATCCCTCAAGGACTGGGACTCCCCTGCTGCCCTGGGCAGTGGTGCCAGGCTGGACAGCCCTTTCCATGAAGGAATTTTCCCAATATCCTCTTCTGGCAAACTCTTCTTTCCTTTCCTCTTGTCCCTGTTCCCTGGAGCACCCTGGCTGTCCCCTCCTGGCAGGAGCTGTGCAGAGCCACCAGGGCCCCCCTGAGCCTCCTCTGCTCCAGGCTGAGCCCCTTCCCAGCTCCCTCAGCCCCTCCTGGTGCTCCAGCCCCTTCCCAGCTCTGTTTCCTTCTCTGGACACCTGAGGCCACCTTTACCCTTCCCCACAGAGCAGCCCCATACCCCTGGCTCTGCTGCTGGGTGGTGGGAGTGGAGGCCCAGAGCCCCTTCAGCTTTTGCTGCTGGGAGCCACCAGCACCTCCAGCCTCTCCTCAGCATGCAGCAGGAATTATTTGCAGGAGGAACACTTCCCTCCAAGGAGTGCTGAAGAAGCCCTGGAGCAGAGAATGCTTTTGGCAGGGGATGGATACAGATCCTCCCTGTTGGACACCGGCTCCCTGCCCTCAGGCTATTTATACAAAGTGGAGCAGCTCCAGCCGGAGAGCTGCAGGGCGGGATGGGACACCAGAGGAGCAGCTTTGTACCCTGGCTGCTCCTGCATTTGGGACACCAGCTGGAAATGGCAGCTCCCTCCCTCCCTCCCTCCCTGCCAAGAAAGGTCGGGATTTGACATGGCTGCGCTTCCACACGCACTCACAGCGTGCAGGGGCAGCTCCCAGCCCCAGCTCTCCCAGTGCCTCCCCCGGTGCAGGGCTGGGAGAGGACCCAGAGGGGGACAGCACTGTCCCTTACCGTGGTTTGCTCCTCCTCTGCATCGGAATCGCTCTCGTCATCTGTGCAGAGAGAGGGATGTCAGCAGGGACCACCCAGGGCTCAGCTCTCCCGCCACCAGCGGGACCACCAGGGCTTTTTCCAAGCCCACGGCTCCCCCTGACACCCCCCTCCCAACAAAGGGTCCCAGGAGCTGCAGGCACACAGGAACAAGTCCCCAAAGCAACACCACAACTCACCCTGTGAGTCCTCAGGTGGCTTATAAAGGGCCTTGGCTTCTTCCACGCTCCCTTCAATGGCCACCACCAGCTTCTTATCTGCAGAGGAGACAGGAAAAGTGAGTTAGGAATCCCAATCCTGCTGCAAAGGCAGTGGGCAGAGCAGCCCTGCCCCAAAAGCTCCTGGTGAAGGGAGCTCCAGCAAAAGGCCAGTGGGAAGAGCAGCTGTCTGGAAGGTTCTGGGAGGCCCCCACTGGGCTGGATCTCCTGGGCAGGATGGGGTCAGAGGATGGAAAACGCTGGGTTTTGAGAGACTCTCCCTAGAAACCATAAGGGCCAAATCTTTATTAAGAGCCAAGAGAGGTTGTGGTCTGGCTGGGACAAGCAGGGATTGAGGAGTGGTGTCACCGTGGCTGCAGATGCAGCAGGGACCTGGTGTGGCCAAACACCACCGTGTCCTTCCACGCTCCTCTGGCACTGAGGGGAACAGGTGACACCACAGCCCTCACCACACGGGAGGTGTGCACAGGCCAGTGGGATTCTTGACCTCTTCCAAGAAATCCCTCCCAACTCAGAGAGGCTCCAGAAATTCCCTCAAAGTACAAGGCTTCCTGAGGGGATGAGGGTTTCCAGGTGAGCTGTGGGCATGGCCTCTACAAAGCCTGGGGTCCCCACCACCCACAGGTGGCACAAGGGCAGGGGGTGGCAGCTCTGGGGACATTGTCACTGAGCCAGCACTGAGGCAGCTCACAGGCTGCAAGGACATCCCTGCTGACCTTGGGAAGGGGGGAAGGGGTGGGAAGGGAGCTTCCCAAGCACTTCTTCCAGCAAGGCAGCTGAGCAAACAAGGTTTCAAATGCTGCTGGCCTCACGGCGCCGTGGGGCCACCCTGCTGCTCTGTGCTCAGCAGAATCTGACAGCAGAGCAGGCAGTGGGGAAAGACCCCCAAGAAGTGGTGATTCCTGCAAAGGGGGAGTGAAATCTGACTCGTGGGGGACATTGCCCCCTTGGTGCTCACCACAGGCCTGCCCATAGGCACTGGCTTGGACGAAGAGGACGTAGAGAGGCGGCGGGAGGTGCCGGGCGGTCTCGTACTGCTTGTGAGCTTGGTCGAAGGGCATGAACAGGTACTCCTGGACAGGCAGGGAGGCCTGGGAAAGGACAGGGAGAGCCTTCATCACTAGGAAGGGAACAGCTCATCCTCCTCACCCGCAGAGAGAGGGAGATGAAGCCAGCACAGCAGTGGTGGGCAGGGTTAAACACGGAGAGCCCCGGGAACGGGCTGGCAGCTGCCTCTGCTAGGAAAGTTTTGGATCTGGAAATAACCCAGTTCCTTCTCCTGTTCTTCCCTCCCAAGGCAGTCACAGGGGGCTGGAACTGCATGGGGTTCTCCAGGGAAAAGCCCATTTAGCAGCTCCTGCAGCTGCAGCTCTGCAGGAATTGCCGCATAAATAAAAAAGGAAACTCCGGAGGGGTCTCGGATCTGTCCCTCACCCACTCCAAGTGGGAACGAAACATCTCCGATCCCAAACCAGCCCGGGAGCTGCCCCTCAGAGCGTGACCTCCTGCAGGGCTCAGGTACCTGCATGATGCTGTTGAGTCGAGGCTGGAGGCTGCTCAGATATTCCTTCTTCACCTCAATCTCCTTCAGGATCTTCTCCTTGCTGGTCAGGCACTCCTTGTACTTCTCTGCCAGCCTAGGGGTGGGAATTCTGTCACTGCCACACATCACAGCTCTAAACCTGCTGGGGTCCACCTGAATGATGAGCCCCAGCATTCCTGCCCTGACACAAGGAACCAGGAGAGCTCAGATACGGGGCAAACACAGAGCTCCTAACGCCAAGGGCAAGTGGAGGCAGGAAGGAACTGACTGGAGATGGAGAACAAAGAAAAGGGGGAAGCTCAGTCTTGTGCTGTGCTCCATGGAGGAGCAGCAACTGGATCTTCCCTCAGGAGAACTGCTCCCCCCAGGCTCCCTAAGAGCCTTTGTCACTTCATATCCCCAGAGTGAGGTTCAAGAGAGAAAGCCCAGGGAAATCAAGAGCACCACGCCGCTCCGAGCCCTGCGAACACTCGTGTGTAGGGAGAACACACCACATCTCATTGCTGTTGACTGCAAGCCCTTTCCCAGCAGGAGCAGGGAAGCTGAGTATGGAAATGACCTGCCCAGGACAAGGGCTCTCCAAGGGGCAACAGACCTGACCTGGCAGAACTTGGATCCTGTTTTCCAAGAGAAACCGTAATTGTGGTGGTCAGGGCACATCCCAACAGGCTCCTACACAAGTTCTGGCCTCCAGTGCTCACACCTTCCCAAAACAGAGTTACTGAAATGCCTGCACACTCCACAGGCACCTCACACGAGTTGGAGAAGAATACAAAGCCAATCCAACGGGCTTGCACAGCTAAAAACACCAATATAAGTTATGGAGGAATGTTGAGAACACCCACAACATCAGAAAATGCCCAGGGCATCACTGACATCTGCTCCTGAGCATCTGAACAGGCCAAATCCCACCTCAGCAGTGGTGGGAGATGAACAGGAACATTCCTTAGACACCACAGATGAGGACTGGGAATTCCAAGGCTTCTCAGCAATTTAATGTGCAGCTGAGGCTCTCCATGAGGTTTGCAACGATCATTTTAAAGCCTCAGAGGTCTGCAGGCTGAACTTGTGCCACATGCAGAGCCAGCTGGATGATCCTGGCTGTGCCTTCCACCAGGCAAAAGCAGGCAGGTTTTAGGGGAAGGATCTGGCAAAAGGGAAGCACGAGAGGTTGGAGGCACCCAGCACCTCTCACTGTCTGCTCTGCTGAGCTGTCCTCAGGCAGCGCCAAGCAGAACATTCCAACTGATCTTTCCAGAAGCTGCTCCTGGACACTGCCTGACTGTTATCCAAACACAGGAATGCTGTGTCATGTTTGCTTTTCCCAGGGGGCGAGAGCCAGGGAGAGCCCTGGGACAGCAGTGAGGCCAGCAGCAGGACACGGGGCTGTGCCAGCCCGGCGTGGTTGGCAGCTCCACACCACGGCATGGAATGGCAGCAGCTCCAGCCAAGATGGGCTCCCTTTGCTCCTTGGGTCACCAGGCAGTGACACAGAACACCCTGACCTAGGGAAGAAGGATCCCAGCAAGCCCAGATCCACACAGAGGGAATCTCCCAGCCGCACAATAAATGCCCGTCCCACGCTGATCCAAGAGACTGTGAAAAACTTCAGCCCTACATTTTCTCTCCCAGCAGCTCCGGGTGCCTGCCCAGATCCCTGGAGCTGGGACAGAGAGTGGGGACACCCAGAACTCCAGGTGCCTGCCCAGATCCCTGGAGCAGGAATGGGAACACCAGGCACCCACCTCTTGCGCTGCTCCAGCTCCCAGTCCAGGCGGGCCAGGGTCTGCTGGTGGGGCTCCGTCAGGGTGATGGCAGGCCGGCTGATCTCAGGGGGGGCCTCTTTGTAGAACTCCTCCAGGCTCACCAGCTCAATCTCCTCATGTTTGGACCTGCCAGGACACATGGATCAGACCAGGGAAAAGTGGGAAGTGCTCAAGGTGCACACAGGAGTGTCCCACTGGCGCTTCCTGCCCTGACTTCTCTCTGCTACCGAGCCACACCATCAGTGAGCTGAACTTGTTTTCCCCTCCACTGTCTGCGCCTAAAGGGGGTCCAGGAGAGCTGAAAGGAACTTTGGACAAAAGCCTGGAGTGACAGGACAAGGGGAAGTGCCCTGAAATGGACAGAGGGCAGGATTAGGTGGTATATTGGGAAGGATTTGTTTCTGGGAGGGTGGGGAGGCCCTGACACAGGGTGCCCTGGATCCCTGGAAGTGTCCAAGGCCAGGCTGGACAGGGCTTGGAACACCCTGGTGCAGTGGAGGGTGTCTCTGCCCATGGCAGGGGCACTGGATGAGCTCAAAAGGTCCTTTCCCACTCAAACCATTCCATCATTATAAACCCCTGGAACACCCACTCCGCTCCCCCAGTGAGCTCAGGGAACTCGGGAAGAGCTCCCAAACACGGGAATCCCCCACCCATCCCAGACACAGCACTGATCCCTCTGCTCCCTGCCACGCTCACTTGAACTCCAGGCACTTGGTGATCTCCTTCTGCAGGTGCATCACCTCGTAGAGCAGGTTCTGGAGCTGCAGGTGATAGGCATCGACCTTCTGCTTTGCCTGAAACACGGCCAGAGCAGGGATGGAGCAGGGATGGAGCAGGGATGGAGCAGGGATGGAGCAGGGATGGAGCAGGGATGGAGCAGGGAAGGAGCAGGGAAGGAGCAGGGAAGGAGCAGGGAAGACACCCCCAGAGAGTCACCAACACCCCGCCACCACAGCAGCTTGGGACAGCAGGCTTTAGGGTATGCAACAATTTTTTTGGGGGAATAATGACATTTTTAAGGGCTGGAGAAGCAAAGGATTATGACATGAGACTGATCCTGCTCCTTCCAGCACATTTCAAAGCCAAGGCACAGGACGGGGCTCATTTGCTGGGGCACACAGAATCCCCTCTCTGGGAACTCTGGGCATGGAGCTTCCAGGCCAATCCTCCACCCATTTACACACCTGCACACCAGAGTCTTGAAACGGATTCTGACCTCCCACAACACTTGAGACAAAAGCCGAGCCTGCTCCTTCATTATTTATCAAATTACAGCTGCCCTGCACCCAGCAAGGGGTTGGTTTGTCCCAACAAACCCTCAACTCAAACCCCCCCGACCCGGCCGAGGCGTAACTCCTCGCAGCACGGGCGGAGCACAGGCGGGACCTGCCCCATCTGTGAGCCCCTAAATCCCACGCTGCCTTCCTCCCTCCCGGGTACCTCGTGGGTCTGGTCCCTGCCCTTCTTCAGGCGGATGTGAGCCAGGCGGTTCAGCTTCTTCAGGGTCATGAAGTGCACGCAGCTCTGCACGCGCCGCTCGTCGATCTCCGAGGCCTGAGGGGCGGCAGAGAGGGGTTGGGAGCAGGAGGGACGGCTGGCAGGGAATTCCTGCCACAAAAGGGCCTCCAGGCTTTGCTGTGGAGACACATTTCATCGCTGGGGGTTCTGAGGGGAGCCTCCCGCCGCCAGGGCACTGCTGGCAGTAACTGCGAGGGGGTCCCGGCTCCGCAGAGGATGGCTCCAGGCATTCCCCGCAGGAGCAGGAGTGGCTCAGCCTGAAGCACCTGACGTGTCCCAGCAGCCTTGGGCAAGGAAGGCTGCTCCATTCCCAGAGCTCAATTCCTGCCCCAGCAGCCTTGGAAAAGGAAGGCTGCTCCATTTCCCCTGAATTCTGCCCAGGAGACATCACAGCTCCTGCTGCCTTTCCTCTGGGACTGATTGGAGGGGGACACCAAATGACAGCCACGTTACACCCCCCCGTGGAGGCCCTTCCTCACATTTTCCTTGATGCCCCGGCTCTTCAGCTCCTGGATCTCTGCCATGAGCCTCTGGAGCTCCTGGCAGGTCTCCCTGTAGAGCTCGTAGTCCTTGATGGGGTCGCGCAGATCCACCTCGCTCTCCTCGCTGTAGTACCTGACATCCTGCCAAGGCAAAAACCCCTCCCGTGGCTCACCCCTCCCAGGAAAAGGGCTCTGGGGCACGAGCTGCCATTTCTGGCTCTGCCCACAAACCCCAGGGCTTTTCCCAGGGAGAGGACTCGGTTCCAGCAATCCCAAACCCACCAGTCACTAAAACACCTGGCAAGTTCAGGCTGTCTTTTAGGGTGGTAAATTGGAATTGACACCGTTGGGGTGTCCCGTGCGGGGCCAGGAGTTGGACTGGAGGATCCTTGTGGAACCTTTCCAACTCGGGATGTTCCACGAGCTACACGACCAAAGAGAATAAACCAGATCCTTCCTCTTCCTCCCCCCTCTCCCCACTCTGGCTGATCCTACACTATCCTGCTGCTCACGGGAGGGTTTGAAGGCACCATGCAAATCCCTGAGGGATCTTCCAGCTTTGTGCTCACTCTCCAGAGGAGTGTTTGTGTCTCCTGAAAGAGATGGAAGCAGGTTTAGGAATTTACAGCAGGAGTTTAAGAGGCATTGGAAGCTGGGGGAACTGGGTCTCACGCCATGGACGGAATTCTCACGATTCACGGAATTCCAGGGTGGCTCGGGCGGGAAGGGACTTTAAAGTCCATCCAGTCCCATGGGCTGGGACTGAAGACACCTTCCACTCTCCCAACCTGCCAGGACGGGGCAGCCGCAGCTGCTCTGGGCATTGTTTTCCAGCAGGGAAGGCCAGGCCAGCGCCGAGGGGTGTGGGAGGGTCCCTGGGCAGGTCTGTACCTGGTCCGAGTCGCCCTTGCCCCGCTTGCCCTCGGCTGGGACCCCGTCCGTGCGGATCACCTTGGGCTTCCTCTTCTTGCTGGACTCCGAGGACATGGTGCTGCCGGGGGGGCTGG
>VWZN01014829.1:11698-23491 GCA_013396955.1 Regulus satrapa
AAGTTACAGTGGCTGCTTCTTCCCCTAAGGATTCAGCAGCTTCTCTCACTTGCTCACTCTCCCTCCAGGGACAGGGCTAGGTAGCAGAGCCATTCACAGCAACTCCCATGCAGGACCAAGCATGCCCCAGCCCTTCTCCCCCAGCCTTGCTGAACCTGTACAGGCATCACAGCTGTTCCCCCACAGCCCAGGATGGCCTGCGGGTCACCCTGGTGCTCAGAGGAAGAGCCTGCCACCTGCCCAGCAGCTCTGTGCCCCGTGGGCTCTTCCCTTTGACATTTGAGTTGTTTCTCCACCTTACATCAGACACAGAAATTTAGAAAGCGCTGGCTGGAGCTGCAGGGGGGATGTAGGAAAGACCCAGCCACGCTCCCCTGGGTGTACGGAGTCCAGAAGCAGTGCACAGGCTGAGCAGAGCACAGGGCCTCCGAGGAGCTCTCCTTGTGTTCCTGGGCGTCTATCGACCCCCTCACCTGTGCAAGGACAGCCCGCCGGGGCACGGCCAATCAGGCTGAAGGTCTGCCAGGCAGCCCAGCGAGGAGGCACTGAGGGCAGAGGGCTCACTGTAGTGCATACGAGGAGGACGGGGCCACGGCTGTGCCCTGCCCTCCAGGGAGAGGGCATGCAGGCCCAGAGATGCACATGCAAGCTGGCCCCTCTCTCCTGTCCGGAGCCCAGGGTGAGTTGCTGCGGCCAGGACCTGTCACCCCCACAAAGGCACATTGCTGAGGCCAGCTGCACAGCCACAACCCAACTCTGGCTCCAAGCTGCACCTGAACGACGGCTCCAGGTCTAAACTGAGCCCCACGCTCATTTAGAGTAAATACTCATGGGCAAGGTGACTCAGAGCACCCAGAAGGAGCCAGAGCCTCCAGCTGGGAACGGCCTGCAGTATTTATTTACAGTGCAGAGCAATCCTCCCCTCAAGAGACAAATTTCTTTGGCTGGCGTGAGACAAGCACAGCTATTGCAGCATCCAAATGCCCCAAGCCCTGCACGGCCCCAGCACGGCTCCACCCCGGGTGGGTCCTGCAGCCCCACGCGCATGCCTGTGTGTGTGGGGGTGGGTGAGTGCGTGTGTGTGTGTGCATGTGTGGATGAAGGAAACGTGAAAAGGCAACAATAAATAACTGGTGCAGTCTGTACGAGAAGGAGTTGCTGCCAGCCCCGACACTGGCACGACAAGCCAGAAACAGAAGGCCGGCAGCAGAGGCCTCTCAGTCACTCTTGGCGCTGTGTGAGGTGTCCAAGTTGACCACCTGCAGCTCCGTCAGGCTGCTGCCACTGCTGCTCTGCTGCCCGATGACAGCCATCTAGAGAGAGAAGGGAGGAGGAACCACTGGGGGACACGTCCTGAGACCACGTGTGCCAGCAGCGGCCAGGGGACACTGTCCTTCCCGGGCACCAGAGCAAGGAGGACAAGACTCCCTCACCCAAGGGTGGGTAGCACAGACCACATTCCCAGACCTGAGGACTGATCCTACCCAGCCAGCTCCGCCGGGACACACAAAGGATGTGCAGGCAGAAGAAGAGCAAGAATAACCCCTGAACACCTGCAGGTACTACTCTGTGCCTACCTGGTGAAGCTGGACAGCCGAGACTGGGATCTGAACCGTGCCTGATGGGGCTGTCAGGAACACCTGGGGGACGCCACCTGCCACAGAGAGAAGCACAAATGACACTGTCCCTTAAGCAGAGCTCCCCCATGGATCCTTTCTCTGAGCTCCGTGGAGCTACTCAAGAACAAAGTTGCCTATTTGCACACATGGAGATATTCCAGAAGAAAGCCACATTGAACTAGTTTTTCAAATGATGGGGGAAGCAGGCGCAAGGCCTCAATCCAAGTGTTGCCAACGTGGCTTCAAGCTATTTTGCTCCTTCGTGCAACCACATATCCTCTCCAGAGCCTCCTAGCTCCGAGTGTGTGTGCTCCACATGCTGCCCACCCCAGAAAACCCTCACCCTCCTTTTTACCCATCAACAGCTCATGCAATCCTTCGCACAAGAGAAGGGCAAAAACTAAAAACACACACTGAGCCCCTGCCAGGCCCGCTGCGAAAGAACACCCTTTGCAATCAACATACACCATAAATACACAACGTGGGACAAGAAAAAACAGGGTGTCAGTGCTCTCTCATGGACCTGGACAGCTTCCTTACCCTGTTCCTGGACCTGGCCGTGGGACACCTGCATCGCTGAGGGCGCCTGTGGGAAAGCGTTGAGCACCGCGAGCCCGCCGTCGGCCAGGCCGGAGGTGGGCGCGTACATCACCGCGTGCGGGCTGGGGTACATCATGTGGCCGCCCACGGTGGTTGGCACAGACGACGTCATGATGGTCGCTGGGAGGGTCACTGCCACCAGGACAGAGCACAGGTGAGCACACAGAAGGAACCTGCTGCCTCGCTCAGCACCCCCCACCCACGCTGTGCTGAAGCGCGGTGCACGGCGAGGCTCGTCCTTGTCTTCCAAGTTCTCAGGAAAAAGCCCCAGAGATCAAGCAGAAGAGCTTAAACCTCTCCTTTCATGAGTATGAAGGGGCAGGAAAACATGGTAGCCAAACATCCCAGGACTAAATTCAATTTGTCTCTCAAGTCCCCGATGAAACTTTAGTAGAGCTGCTGAACTAGATTCAGCCTGCACCCAGGCACCTGAACTCAGATTTTGCTGACAAAGAGACTTCTTCTGCATAGACAGTAAAAGTCTCAAGCAGATGTGAGCCAATGCCTTGTGCTAGAGGCAATGCTGGCTCACTGAGACACCCCCTGAGAACTGAGCAACCTGTTCCCAGCTCTATGCTGCAAGTGAGAGCACATGATGCATCAGGAGGGGCTCTGAAATCCTGGGTAAGGTGCCCTGGGCCCAGAGTAGGATACAGAGTAGCACAGGACCTGGCAACAGGGATCGAAATACCTGGGAAACTGTCAGAACGCCTTGGATAGAGTTGGTCTGAAGTAGGAAACTGGGCAGGGAGCAGGCATGGGGCCCGCTGGCGTGGGGTGTTTCCAGCAATGGTTAGGAGGGCAGTCAGAAGGTGGCTACCAATACCTGTTCCGCTGGAAGAGGTCTGGGTAAGGTCAGTGCTGCTGTCACTGGAGGGAGACGTTTGCTGCGGTGCCTGGTGCACCTGGATTGCCTGGACTGGAACCTGCTGAGCCATGGTACCACCTGGAGAGAGAGAGGAGCCCGTGAGCCTGCAGCTCCACAGGGATGCGGGCACTCTGGGCCTTCTCTGGCCGCACACAGCTCCACAGCACCGCTCTGTGCGCTGGGGGAGGCCACACAGAAGTGTGGCAGAAAACAGAGACCAAAACCTGCTCTTTCCTGGCACATGGGCCAAGAAGGGGTTAACCGGCCTACAAAGCTCAAAGAGTGAAGAGAAGGCCACAACCACAGCTGTTGCCCGGCTCCCAGCTGCAGTTCAGGAACATCCGGGATCCTCCTTGCCATTCCTGGTTCCACCAAGACACAGAACAGATGTTGGGAGGAGAGTGCCCAGCCTTTCCTCCCCAGTGAAGAGCCAGCTCTGCAAGGATCACCTTGTGGAGCGGAACCACAAGAGCTCAAATGCCCACACTACCTAGGCTCTGCTGCCTTCACACTCTGTAGCTCAGCTCTATTCTCCACAGGGTATTCAGGGTGCAGCTCTCACCCTGCTTATGACCTTAAGGACACCACAGTGCCCTTAGAAGAAGGATTAGGGAACACCTGGTCTCAAGGCGTGCATCCCAGAGCTGCAGGCCACACAGCCTCTATCCCAGACCACTCCCTGCAAAGCACTTCAGATCCAAAAAACATAGCTTGGCACAGAAAGGTCTCCTCAGGCTGAGGTCCTGCCTCCAGAGGGAAGAGCGAGGGATACCAGAGAGCAATAATCACTGGCCAGCTTGCCCAGACTGGGCACTTCCCCACACATCACACCCCAGAGACACACATCAATTATTCTCCTATCTCCTCCAGATCACAAGGCGAATCCAGATCCCTTGAACGGGAGCCTGCTGTCTGCCCATGCCCCCAGGAGCCTTAAGCATTCCAAGAAAGCACAGAAGTTACCAGAGTCATGGACTTAGGCACAAACAGGCAGGACAAGAGAAATACTGTGTCACTCAGTTGCTGGTCCTCAGATGATGGATGCCACCACAAAGGAGAGTCCAGCCCTACCCAGGAACACATCCAGCCCAAGAACAAACACCTGGAGAGCCTTAACTCAGAAGAAGAAATTCCTACAAAGGACAGTGCATACAAGGCAGCAGAGCAGCACCATTACTCTGCTCCGAGTTGCCCCTAACCTATCTTCTGCACTGTGATTCAGTGCCTTGACTGCAGATACAAACACTGAAGCAAGGGCAGCTGCTCAGAGCCAAATGGCAGCACTCAATAAACAACCACTGCGCACCTGAGCCCCCGTGCTATCCCTCCATCAGTTCCAGCAGCACAGTTCATCCTCAGCACAGCTGCATTAGGGACCTGCCTCTGCTGCATTTGTTAGCCACAGGCCGTGCCCTGGGGCACAAAACTGAAAATCTGCTGCTTCCCTTGGTCTGCATCCCCCAGGATGCTGCTCCTGCCTATGTCATTTTCTGCCCTGTCTTTCCACCTCTCCCCAGCAGCCACAGCCAAGGTTCCTCGTGCTCTGCCTCCTCTGTGCTCCCAGAGTAAGGGGTCAGCTCTGTGGCCCAGGACCCCGCAGACACCTCCATCCCCCCGTCTCTAGCAAGAGGAGGAGAAGCGAGTGCTGACCTGTCAGCGACACAATCTGCCCTCCAGCTCTGGCAGGGAAGTGGAAGACTGTCTGCTGTGCCTGCTGCAGCTGTCCACCTGTACCCGTGAGCAGCTGGCCCTGCTGGCTGGAAAGAGCCAGGGAGTGAGGCTGTAACTGAGTGAGAGGAATGGTAGGGGTCCCCGGAGAAAGGGAAGCACCTGCCGAAAGGAGGGAGAAAGAAAGGCGCCATCACCACCAGCTCTTTTCACTCCCTCCAGGCCTCTCGGTGCTGCCCTGGGGTCCCAGCTCAGCTCCCTGCCACCTCCCAGCAGCAGGGCCAGCTGGTAGCACTCTAAAGAAACAGTCACCACTGGAGCCTTCTCCAGCCACTGGCCTGGCTGGGTTTGAGCACGGAATCACAGCCGGGCTCACCTTACAGCAGCAACCGCTCTGCTTCCCTTCTGCCACTAGGTCTCCTCTCTCCCCTGGAGAGAACAGCAACACACTTCAGGCACAGAGAGGGATGGATGCAGTCCTCAGTCCCTAAAGGCACTGACCTGACATGAGGGTGAAGCCAGTGGGTATCGGCATGAGGCCCCCAGACGTCACTGCGCTGGCTCCAGTAGTCTTCAGCACTGTCCCGTTGGCACTGGTGACGGCATTGGGGCTGATGCTGGCAGACACTGGCGCCAGGTAATTAGTGATGGGGAATGACGGGCCACTGCTGACCTGCATGGAGGTCGAGGTGGTCGGGGCTGTCTGGATGGACGTTGTTCCCGGCAGGTTGGTGACAGTGAACGCGGGTTTCAGGGCGTCCTGCAAAAGGAGAGATTGTGACAGCTCGGACCAGCCCATGAGGGTTGGTCTGTAGGTTGCATCCCCTTGCCAAACCATACCCCCCCTCCACACAGCCTGCTGCCAGCACGTGGAGCAGAGCCAGGGGAGCAGAGAAGAGTTGCTTGCACAAACCCGATGAGAGCTGGAGAGAGCTCTGCGTAAACTTTGGATGCGGGCCCAGGGCCACAGAATTCCCCTGAGAGCCTTCCCTACAACACACCAGGGGACAAAGCAACCGTTCCACTCCCCAGGAGTCCCCAAAATACCTAAGAAGAGAATAGCCTCTTTTTGGCACACATCAGGCAAAAGCAGCCCTTGCAGGGACAAACATAAAGGCATGTCAGGAACACACACCACTTCCCTTAAGGCAGGAAACACACGACCAAGAACAAGCTGAGACCTGGCTCTTAAAGGCAGCTGTTCACTGGAAGTGACAGGGGACTAAAGGCAAACCTGGACACTAGGAAGGCCCAAACCCAGCCGTGACAGCAGCTTTGGCAGGCCATGGGGAATGCTTCCACACATCTCCTGAAGCAGAGGCCTGGAGAACCTATAGGTAGGAAGCACCTATTTGCTAATCCACTGGCTGGAGCTGGGCATGAGGCAAATGCTTCCAAAGGACCCCAGGAGTTCACTACAGCCAGCACAGTCCCGCAAGGAGCATCAGCGCTCCGTGCCAGTCCAAGGCCAGAGGAGCTGAGCACCAGGAAAAGGGCTCTGTGCTGGGCCAACACTGGCCTGAGACACTGGCGTCCCAGGTCTGGGAACAAGGGCGGAATGTGTGTGCCAGGCTACAGTAACACATTAGTTTCCAGAGACACAAAGCATGTGGCTGGATGGGCCTTGGGAGCTGCAGGAACCAACCAAGCCAGCCCAGCACGATTCCTGCTGCCTCTGGCAGTCACACATCACCTAAGGTTCCTCCATCGCCCAAATCCTCTTTGGAATACCCAGGGTGCCCACGACTCCTCTCCTGCCCTGCTCATCTGGCCAAGAGCACACTGAGAAAGCACTGCTTCACAGGAGTCCATGTCACAGACCACAGGGGACCTGCTGTCCCCGTGCCCGGACACGGCTGCCAGCACGCCTGGGAAGAGTTAAGGCTGCCACACTCCCACCCCTCCCACTGCAGCTGGTGGGCCCAGCTCTCCCACGTGCTAAGCCTTGTTCCCAGCTTGTCAAGCTGCCAGGAGCAAGGAATTCACAGCTCAACGAACAGCTAAAAAAGGGAAGGCAGCCCATTTTGGACAGGGGGATCCAATCCCAGGCACTCAGTCGTGCCCCAGGGCCCAGGGAGGGAGGAGAGCAACACCCCTCTGCCTTGGCACCACAGTCCCTGAAGTCCAAATTAGCAGAGGCACGTGATAACAGAGCAAAGCCCAGCAGAGGCACTTTCCATTAGCTCAACTGCAGACTCCTGTTGTCCCACATGGAACATGGGAGGCTGTGGGCACCCTCTCCACGTGGGTGAGAGAGCAGAGCTCTCCCCAGCCCACTAGGGAGCCAGAGAGGAGTTGGGCAGGACAGGTGCTGTTCCCAGTTAGAAAAGCCAGGGTTCCTCATCCCCAGCTATAGCTATAAAGTAGTATACCTGTGAGATACAACCCCCAACCCAGTCACACTCCATACTCCCAGGCCTGGAGAAGGCATCCCAGAAAATTCACAGCACTCCACTCAAGGAGATTCTCAGGGCTCCCTAGAAACACAAGAGCGAATCTCAATAAAAAACAAAGGTGCTTGGGAGAGATGCTGTGGCAACAGACTTGAATCATGCACAGCCCATCTCTGCCCTCCCTATTCTGACCCTGCTGAGACTCGGATTCCTCCCATCTTTACTGTGCTTCTCTTGGGCTGCAGCAACAGCTCCCAGTACAGAAGGAGAGCTGGGATTGGACTTTGAAACTTTGGGATTGGACACCCATTGCCATCTCCTCATGACTGCCTGGGATGCCTCAGCCATCCCCTGGGCACCTTGGCTCTTCCCAGCACCCTGCAAAGCTCAGCCCACGTGCATGAGGCAAGGCACGGGTCACCCAAGGGGCCATGGACAAACCCTGAGGCAGACAGCAGCCCTGAAAGCTCTTCCCTTCCTGATCCATTCCAGCTCAGTGCAGACCTCAGTGCCTGCAGAAGCAGCACACAGCAGAGGTGCAGCACAGCAGCAGGTGTCTGCCCAGAGCCTTTGCAGCATGAATGGCTCACAGGTCAGGCCAGCTGATGCCCATCCTGGACCACAGCAGGGTCTTGGGGACAGAAACAATCCCACTCCACAGCTTTTAAGGACTGCCTGAGGCAATGCTGCTCAGCATGGCCCAGGCCCCCTCGACAGAGTTATTACACAGGTGTAGCAAGAGAACAGGCCTCAAAGGGATATGGGAAATCCCAATCTGGTCTCCAACACCTGCTCTGCATTCCAGATGTGGCAGAAAGTCCCATATTTTCCCAGAGAGATGATCAGATCAGGGCTACTCCCGTGCTCTCACCCCAATCTAGGGCCCCTGAGCTCCCTCCAACATATTCTTTCCCACACAAGCACACCCAGGAGACTGCATGCAGGCAGTGTCCTTTGGGGCCTGCAAAAGATGTGAGAGGTATCATCATGAGGCTACAGCTACTTCTCAAAAGTACAGCAAGCCCTGAGCCCAGCACCACAGCGGGAGGATTTCGGAGCTGCTGCTGGTGTAGCACAGAGGAACAACCAGCAGGATGCTGACTGCAGGTCACAGCCTGGCTGCATTCTCTTCCCACTCTGCTGCAGCACTGAACACAAACAGGTTTTGTCCATACGGAGATCTGGGAAGCAGAGTTCACACAGGAAGGCCAGGAAGCCTTTTGGAGCATCCCATGTGGCTGGAGGTGACAGTCCAGGCACTGAATCTCCTGCCATCTCCTCCAGTGAGGCAGCTGTACCCCAGCCTTGTGCACCACCCACCCCTCAGCAAGCACCAGCAACCCAGCAGGCCCAGGCTCTGAAGATTTCTTGGTCTATCAGAACTGAGCTGGTCTCTGCCTGAGCACCAACCAGGCTTCCAGGCCTACAGAAGGCACAACAGGACAGCCCCTGTCCCCAGCCCCAGGGTTTGCCATGACAGGAACTCTCAGCCAGACAGAGGTGGATTTAGTCAGAATGTCAAGGAGAAGACAGGGCCATAGGGCTCCTCCAGCTTCTCATTAAATGCTGGCTGTGGCCACAAAGCACCCCACACTAAGCATCAGCACTGGGATGGAGCTTTCAGGGTTGCATCAGACAATGAGAATAGAGAAGTTGTGTCAAGAAAGTCTCTGCAGAGTAACTGCACCCCAAGGGCACGGCTCCCTTGGGGCCAACTAGCAGTACTTCCAGGAAGAGTACAAAGGGATACAATGCAGACAAGTCTCATGCCAGGGACAGGTAATTTGTCTCATTACGAAATGCCCACAGGACTTGCCTTTTCATCCAGGAGAAGCCCAGGAGGCACAAGTCCTTACAAACACAGTCTGCACAAGGGAGAGATTGCTGTTAGAAAGCTTCTTTGCTTACTGCATAGGGCTGGCACAGCTTGCATTAGCAACCAGAGGCACCCAGGGAAGACATGCCAGACTGGGACAGCCAGGACTGCTGCTGGGATTCCATCAGCAGGAACCATTCTCAGGGACTCTTAAGGGCTACAGCACAAAGACTCCAGCCACACTTTGGCCCACCACAGCTCCTCTGCCTGCAGGGATCTCTGGGGCTGCTGACGCTTCTCAGGGCTCAGCAGCAATAAGCTTTTGCTTGGTGCAGCGCTGCACACACGTGGGGAAGCGGACATTTAGGAATGGGGATACCCAGCAGCACCGTGACCAGAGCTGTTGTGCTGTCACAGCATAAAAACAGGCAGCCGAATACCCCCGCAGCCCCAGACGTTTTGGGCACGTCTCAGGACTGCACTCACTACCTTTGCAATTACAGCAGAGAGGTCTCCAGGTTTTGTCTGCTTAATGTCTACAGGCTACTGCTTGGCAAAGATGCTATGGCTTGAGCATGGACAGCTGGAGAGCTCCTACAGCAAGGCGAGTGGAAGAACACTTTTGCAGCAAGCCCAGTACCCATGACACAAGCCTGTGCTGTGTCACACAGCAGGGCTGTTCTAATTCCCAGCACCCAGCAGAACTGCACACGGGCCTGGGAAGCTGTGGCAGAGCCCCACGTTCAGCACAGCACCCCAGTCTTGCACCACAAACTTCTCTGCCTCCCATCTCCAAGCACCTGTGGATCTGAGCACCAGCCTGCAAAGGAAGCGGCAGGGATGTGGGACACAGCTCTGAGGAACAGCGCCAGGGAGTGCAGGACAAGACGGGGCCCTTCCAGCAGAAAAGCTGACTCTGTCCAACTCTGCACCCACAGCCAGGCCGCCCCGGGCAAAAGGCCACAAGTAACACGGGCAGGCAAGGGCCAGCGTCTGCAGGGACAACAGGCAGGGAGCAGAAATGGTTTGTCCAGCCAAATGTTTCCATTCCCCATGTCCTCCCTGCCCCCTTCCAAAACAGCACCAAAGCAAGAGACAGCTGCAGCTTATAAGGAATGTGAGGGGCCCTGCCAGGGACTCTGGCGAGGGAAACCAGGCCTTATAAGGCCATGGAGGCAGAATCAAATTTTTATCAATGAGTGTGAGAGCATGGAGACGCCTGGGGAGAGATAACAGTGCTGAAAGCTGGCCAGGGGGGTGGGCTGGGCCAGTGGGGAGCCACATTGCCAGGACCAGGACCAAGATACCTGCCACCCGCTTCCCTCCCTCTTTCAATCACTGCTACTATCAGCCAAGGGGCCAGCCAGCCCTGAGGTGACATGACACAAGCTCCCTGCAGTCACAGCAAAAAGGGGACTCATCCTCAGCTCCCAGCATTGCTATTTAAAGAGGGCTGGGGATGATCCAGGCTCCCAGCACAGCCCCCGCTTCCCTGGGTGCCCAGGAACATTACCTTGGTCTCCCCGCTGCTGTCGGACTCGGACACCTGGTAGGTGAGGTCGGTCTCCTCAAAACCAGTGGCACTCATGCGCTGGTCAGTGGTGGGGTCCGAGCGTGGCGGCGAGTCCGGGGAATTGAGGCATGTCTGGATCAACGCCTTCCCCGTCTCGCTGGTGATCATGGGCTGCAGCTTCCGTGTGGCGAACGTGTACACATGGCCCGTCTCGCTGGCCACCAACAGCAGGACTTGAGTGCCAGTCAGCGTGGAGAGCTCATAGGCCTGCCAGCAGGACAAGGGAAGAACAGGGAGTCACAAGGGACAGGGACAGCACAGTGCAGGACAGGAGTCCTGCATGTCCTCACGTTCCCAGAGTGGCTTTCCTCCTCTTCGCACCAGCTTCAGGTCCCTGCCGCCCCAGAGGAGCTGTAACTTCTAAAACCAACCCAGGACTGGCTCCCTACAGGTTGAACTGCGCCGTGCTGTGTTGCCATCCCCTTCAGCACACCCTCAGGGGATGTGCCTGCCAAGAGGCCAGGGGTAGAGTGGTCCCCTCAGCACAGTACTCTGAGAAAATGGGGACATGGGACTGTCTCCATTCTGAAAGTCCCACTGGCTTCTCCAGACATGTCTGGATGCCTCCCTCACCTCACCTCTCAGTGATGTTATTTGGCACAAGTCTCTGCTACCTCATTACCCTCACCAACACCCCATCCAGGCTCCAACCCAGATTTCCCTCTCAGGCTCCAGACATCTCAGCACAGCTGCACCCAGGCATGCCTGCAGTGAGGCCACCATGCCCCAAGTGAAGAACACCCGTGGACTAGGAAGAGCACTCTCCATATGCCATCACTGCACACTCAGTGGGCTCACTGAGCTTCTACAGACAGGATGGCCTCGTTCTATGTCCCATGGTCCTGTACATCCAACTGCAACCAGCAGTACCTCACACTCATTCCCACCTTCCCAGGGCACATGATGCCCAGCCAGACGGGATGCAGCACTACCCAGTTGCTCAGAAGATGCTATGAGCACCACCGGGGATGCAGATCAGCCAGCACCATCCAAAATCCCTCAAGTTTCTAATCTGTCTTTGCGCACCAGGAACCACGGATTGCGCTCTGGACTGGCCAAGACCTGGCGCTGGTCCTTTCCGAAGCTGCCACCGGGCCCTCGGTGGGGCAGGGCGGTCCGGCGGTGCCACCAAACACTGGGCGCTCCGGCGGCGGCTCACAGCGCGGGGCACCGGCCAGCTCCGGCCCGGGGCCGTCCGCTGCGCCGGGATGGGCCTCCCCGGGCACATCCCACGCCTGGGGCCCGCCGAGCACACC
>VWZN01014829.1:30360-63865 GCA_013396955.1 Regulus satrapa
GCCGGGGGCTCCCCAGGCACATACAGACCCCTCTCCACCCCGCCACAACCTTCACCAGCAAGGGCTGGGGTGCTCAGGCTTTGCTGTCAGCTGGGCTGTCCCCAAGGGTGGTGGCAAGCTCACTGAAGGAGGGCCGGTCCTTAGGGCTGGGGGCCCAGCAGCGCTGCATCAGCTTGGCCAGGCGGGAAGGGCAGCCCTCGGGGTGGGGGAGCTTCGTCTTTCCTGACTGCAGACCTGCCACGAGAGAAAAGTCCAAAGGGCCGTTGGGAAGGGGTGTGATCCTCTCTGGGGGACGGCAGAGCTTCATGCAGGCTGGGACAGCCCCCCAGCCTTTACCACATGAAAAGCAATTCTAGGGACAGCACAAGGTACTCCACATACCTGCTAGGACCTCATCATCTGCCAGTGGAGTGTAGGGCATCTCCCCATGAGTGAAGACCTCCCACATGAGCACCCCAAAGGACCACACATCCGACTTAGTGGAGAACTCATCTTCCAGCACAGCCTCGGGTGGCATCCAGCGCAGGGGGATCCAGGCCTGGCGGAAATGGTAGTACTCGCTGCGGGCAGGACAGGCAGGCGGTGAGACTGGTGCCATTTCATCCCCTCCCATTCCCCTGTCAGGCTCCCTGACCTGTTGTACACGTCCTTGCTGAGGCTCAGGGATGAGACCTTGACCTGCCGCTGGGCGCTGACCAGGCAATTCCTGGCGGCCAAATCCCGGTGCACGAACCTGCCGTTGGAGAGGTGCTCCATGCCCAGGGCCACCTGTGTGCAGAGAGACACCTGACCCCAGAGAGCTGTCAGCACTGCCTGCCCTCTTAGGCATTAGGGCCCCCAGCCCCAAAGCACTTCCAAAGCTGCACGGTCACCTTATGTTTGGTAGTGAGTGGCTGTGGCTTCAGAGACTCATCTTTGCTCTTGGAGATTCTCAGAAACTGCTTCAGGTCCCCCTGGGAAACAGACCAGCAATTCAGGGTGAGCACCTCTACATACTGACAAGTCTCACTGGCCCCTGCAGTGCCTGGATGTGGCAGGCCCACAGATCCTCATCTCCTAATCCATGGTCCCTGCCTTGTAGGGCAAGCCAGTATCTTGTTTCTGGACCCCAACTGATTAGGATTTAGGGCAAGCAGACCTGAAATCTCCAGATTTTTCACGCCTCAAATTAATTTCTCTCCTACAAACTCCAGATTCCTCACAGCCCTTAGCATTCAAAGCCATTCTGCAGCATGAAGTCCTACAATATAGCTTATATAGCTGAGTCCACGACATCAACCAGAAATCAGGACGATGTAGAGGACAAAGTCACTTCCAGGCCTTACAGGAGACTCCCATTCCCCTTGAGAACTCCTCCAGAGGCTGGGAACAGCAGCAAGTTCAGCCTGGTCTCCTTACACCTTGCCCTGTGCTGCCAGGCCTGTTGTCCCACTTGCAGGCCCCAGGCCTGCCGCTGTCCCATCCCTGCTTTGGCGCTGGCAGGGCCCTTACCAGGTCTACGTACTCCAGGACCATGTAGTGCGGCTCTGCCTCGCGGCACAGCCCCAGCAGCCGCACCACGTTGGCGTGGTTCAGCTTCCCAAACATCTCTGCCTCCCGGCGGAAGTCCAGCTGCAGCTGCTCATCCCTCGTCTGCAGGCTCTTCACCAGCACCAGAGCTTCGCCCTCACCATCTTCTGTGCCTTTGGCCTTGGCCAGGAACACTTCACCGAACTCCCCCCTGCCTGGAAGCGCAGAGGAGCACGGCGTGCGTTAGGACAGCAGCTGTGCTGGACAGCCCAGGGCCCTCTGCAGCCAGCACGTGCTGTTTTCTGGCTGGGACGTGCTGAGGGCTTCAGCCACAGGTTTCCTGCTGGAGCGGGGACAAGGGCAGGGTGGCCCAGCATACCCAGGGTGGTGATTGTCTGCAGGTTGGAACGCGGAAAGTGCATTTTGTCGGTAGCGCTGTGGCGCTTGCTGGCCCCAGAGCTGCTGCCCAGGTTGGTCAAGGCCACTTCTTCCTGAATCTCTGCTGTCATCTGCCCATTCTGCAGCAGAGCACTGCCTGCGAGGGAAGCACAAATAGCTTCAGCATCCTGCCAGGCCACACAGTGAAAGTTATTCTGGGGCTCAGCCCCTCCTGGGGCTCTGACACTCCAGGCACTCCAGCCTGATGTCCAGCCCCAGGCAGCAGAGTGGCCTGGCCTCAGTTTCTGCCCCATCTCTGGCAGCCCGGCAGCCACCCTTGAAATCAGATGCTGAGCGATGGCTTTGGTCCCAGAGCCAGCCAGCTCCATCTGGCCTTGTCCATCCCACGCCACTCAGTCATCCCCAAGCAGTGGCTACATCCAAACTACCATTGACAAAACTCTGCGGGACGGCGAGGCAGAGATGGAGCAGATGGACACTGATCGCTATAGCCACAATCTCTTGATACCCAAGAGACTCTCAAGTCTATCTGGCATCAGCTGCTGCAGTGTGATGTCCCTGCTCCTTACTCATTTCCCAGTAAGCTTTGAGAATGTCCCTGGAAATGTTGAACCTGTAGGACCAGACCAGCCTGGATTTTACCTGGCTGGGTTAAAGCAGTGCTAGGAAGCACCCTCCTCACAATCAACCCCAGCAAGCTTTCTGCACAGGAACTTGACCAGAATTTTCCCTTGCACAAACACAAGCCAGAGAACAAGACAAAACATGACTGCCTTGAGAAAGTAGACAGACAGCTTGCAGGGAAATGACTGCATAGATGGAAAACTTTGATTTTGAATTTATTTACTGCTTAGATCAGACCTGGCTACTATAGGAAGTGGTACTTTCCATAAGATGAAGGCAGAAGTCGGGATTTAAAGCAGGAAATAACCCTGAGCTAGGGTCACTCACACACCTGCAGCATCACTCTGTTCCACTCCATTTAGGCTGCTCCTGGAATAAGCACTAGGCAAACAGCCATGCGATAGGAAATCACAGAATTAAGACAACCCAGCACGAGGTAACTCCAAGAGGAGTCCCACTGCCTGTAGTTTCCACCACAGGCTGTTGTATCACACTGTGTGTCCATCCTGCTTACGATGTACGTGTGCAAGACAGGTACCAGCACATCCTGAGCAGGCCTGGCCACCATGGCTTTATCACAGGTAGGACTGGAGCTGTGAACACTGAGATATGTTGAGTTAAGAGCCATGGCTACTGACAGCTGTCTGCTCTCACACGCTGGAGTAAGATTTGCAAAGATAAAACCAAAAAACCACCGCTTACCCTATAAATCAAAGCTGGATGCTCCTTACACTCTGCCTGTTTCTACACTCATTATCAGCAGGACTGTTTGACCCTGTGCTGTGTGCACTCATGACTAATTGTGTCTTGAGACCACAAGCTTGAAGCCAAGAGGCTAACGCAAGACGGCCACTGTAACTGTGCCAAAAAAATCCTGAAGGCTGCAGGGTCAGTGTGCTGCCACTGAGAGACAGCACCAGCAGGCAGCAACCAGAGACACTTCTGAGAAGAGACATTCCCATGTTTCATGGAGCCTGGATAAGGCACTTGGTAACAAATGGACAGCAGGCTTCATTTATGTCTCCAGAGGAGAACCAAGTGTAGGGAAGCTGCCTGCTTTTCCCACCTGCCTGCAACACCTGAGCATCTCCTGGAGAAACAGACACAGCCATGTTGCCCTAGAGACACTGGCACAGAAATCAGCCCCCACAGCCACGAGCCTGCCCTAATGCTATGTCTGTATTCAGCAACAACATCAACAAAAAAGCAGCACAGTCAGACAGCGATCCTGAGGGCAAGCCCTCGTTCCAGAGGATGTGGCACACCGAGGTCATGACCTTGGAAAGCAGCTGCAGGGTTAGGAGTGCACTCATCCATAGGAAATCCATAGCAAAGATCCACTGCAAGTCCATGGAGAGGTTAAATCTGCCTGGACCCTGAGGGCACTGGAAAAGCTGGCTGGCGGTCAGCCAGGGCAGTAGTTGTAGGTACACTGAGGCAGGTGCTGAAATACTTTGGGTCACCCAGCTGACAAGGGACCGCATCAAAAAGAGGTGAAGAGTCAGACCTTTGAACACTGTGGTGAACAGAGTGACTCCCCTAGAGCTGACAGCAAACACAAACCACTTCTCCAGAGAGGCTATGGAAATACCAAAAAGGAGCACAGACGTCTGGGAAGCCGGGTCTGCTTGTAAGAATGAGGATGCACCTGGCAGCTGAACTGGTTCCAAATGAAGGGAATAAGAAGAGGCAAACTAGCAGAAGAGAAATATAAAAATCTGAGACAACCTCAGATGATTGAAAAAGATTCTTTCCCAAGAAGGGGATGCTGGCCAGAGCTGGTGGCACAGGTGAGCTGCCTGTGACTTTTCCACGGAAAGATCTCACAGTGGTGACAGATGCAGAGCACAAAGCTGCTGAGATGCTCCTGCATCCCTGCTCCTAGGAGGTTCCCCACAGCCAGACTTCTCTTCTGGAGGTTTGACTCTGTTCAAAGTGCCAGTGCAAGAAGAAAACCAGGAGGCAAACCCAGCAGTTATGTTTTGCTAGGCACTCACAGCAACTTGCACATGATGAGGACATGGTTGTGTGCTGGAGAACTGGGAGGGGGAACATCTGCATTTTTGGGGAGATCCAGGGAATTAGGGACAGCAAACTCAACTGCACCCCACCACTTACAAGTGTTCACTGGAGATAACAGAGGGAGTTCAGTGAAACATCCTCCCTGCAGTACCAGGAGCTGCTGAACTCTATTTGAAGAGGCCGGAAGAGTACTCTATTTCATTACATTGCAACGGGGACCCTTCCCTCCCCTGGTACAAGGGATCCCAGGTGCTGGGATACATAACTCAGCAGACAGAGATGGCCACAACGTGAGGCTGGGATTCAGATTTCACACTAACTTGCCTATTTCTCACCTGGCAGCAGGTCTCTGCCACCAGCCAAAAACCAGAGCGAGAGACCATGGGTTAGGAGCCCTCCTGTTCCCTGGGAGCTCCCTGCCCCTCAGCCCCTCCAGCACAAGGACAGGGGGCCAGCAGTGAAGCCCTCACCCTCAGGCGTACCGGCCTCACCGTTCAGGCACTCCATTTCAGGCTCCTCGCCCTCTGGGTGCTTCTTCAGCCTCTTGGCTTTTCTCCTCTTCTTACAGTAGAACATCAGCCCCAGCACAATAATGATGTAGGCAACAGCCGCCCCCACTGAGAGCCCAATGGTCTGGATCATCTTGTAGGGCGTGTGGCTGCCAGGCCCCTCATCCTCTTCTGCTGCTGGCTTGTCTGTGGGGCAGAGAGAGCATCCAACACACATGGAGGTGTGGAGGGATTTCCCAAATCATGCTCAGGAATGTGCTGGAGGGATGTGAAAAACCCCCAGCCCCTTCCCACTGCTGTGGCCACCTGCTCACCCCTCAACAGCACGCTGGGCACATCCCACAGCGCACTCTGCTGCGTTCCAGGGGGGATGCTGCTGTCACTACCTGGCAGGCAGCAGGGCCAGGGACTCCAGGAGGTCGTGTCCAACACCAGACACCTTCCTTACCTACAACGTAGAGGAAGGCCTCCCGGTGCTTGATGTTGCAGCTGTTGCCAGCAATGCAGGTGTATTTGCCAGAGTCTTCAGTGGTGACGTCGTAAATCACCAAGGAGCCATTGGGCATGATCTGAATCCTGCCAACCACACACACAGAGCTCTTTGCAAACTCCAGAGGGCAGAGGCAGGCTTGGGGATCCTGCAGCCCCACCTCCCCAGTGCCATCAGCTTCCATCTCAGCCTGAGCAACACTTAAGAGCAGCAGCTCAATCACAGCTTGGCAGGCTGTGACAAAAAGGGAAACCCTGGGGCCAGGAGAGTTCAGGTCCTGGCACGTAGAGTCAGTTACGTGCCTACCAAGCTGGGAACCCAAGATTGCACCACTGGCACCCTAAAGCTGGGCAGGGATGAGGGATACTTGGGAATGTCCTGCTGTGCCACATGTCAGTTTGGAATGGAAGCCGTGTACCTGGGCAGGAGCTTGCCGGGATCCAAAATCTTGTCCTTCCCTTTCCACTGGATGTGTGGTACGGGGTCCCCCTCTGCCTGGCACTGGAACATGGCTGTGTGGCCCTGGTACACCGTTGTGGGCTCTGGCTCCAGCTTGAAGGTGACGTACACTGAAGGCAGAGAGGCCGACAAGATCGCTGTCAGCTCCTGGGAATGGTGCTGAGCTCCCACAGGGAAGCACGGCCAGCACACTGGCACGTGCCCTCTCAGGGTGTATACAAAGCCCTGACAAAGCAGGCACTGGAGTGCCATGGGACACAGCTCAGGGCCAGGCCAGACGCTGCTCTCTCTGACCCCCAGGCAAACCCAGTGCAAGGCCAGCACAGCAGCAGTTGCCCCTGTGTGGCGCAGAGCCCTCACCTGCTACCACGAGCTGCACGGTGGCACGGATCTCGCCCTGTGGCCTGTTGGAGGCGATGCACGTGTAGTTCCCAGAGTCGCTCCTGCTCACTTTGTGGAAGGACAGGATGCCAGCATTGTGGCTGACGTGGGAGGGCAGGCTGCTCCCATCTGCAGGACACGAGAGAGGAAGGATGCAGCAGGCATACAGAAAGCACAGGCCACACTGCTGCTTCACCCACGCTGGAGGTGGGACAACACGAAGCTCCCGTGGCCTCGGGTCAGAAGCAGGCATATCCCAACCAAACCCCCCTGACCTGTCTTAGTCCACTGGATGGTGGGTTTTTCCCGGCCCGTAGCTGAGCAGGACACTGTAACCTCCTTATCAAACTCCATGCACTGCAGGGGCTGAGGTGGTGGGGTGAACTTCAGCTTCTCTGCAACAGACAGAGCTGATGTTTAAGCTCCCTCCCTGCCACAGGAGACCCTGGAGCTGCAGGAATCACACCTGCACCCCACGAGGGAGGGGCGTGAGGTGCTGGCGGCGTACCCAGCACGTGCACCCGCGCGTATCCCTCGATGCTGCCTGCCGGGGTGCTGCTCACACACTTGTACATGGTCCCGTCGTACACCTCCACGTTGTTGATGCGCAGCGTCCCGTTCTCCGAGATCTCAAACCGCGAGTCCTGCCCAGGGCGGGGGAAGGAGCGAGGCAGAAATGAAGCTGTCACCAGCCCTCGCTTGTGACACTGCTGACATTCCCCGTGCCACACCATGCTTTAGATAAACACATCCCTGCTGGGACCCACACGGAGAACTGAGACAAGCTGTGGGGACCTTGCTCTTGCTCCTGCCCCCAAAGCACAGCACTGACTGCCAGCCAAGCGCCAAGAGACGGCCAGCTGTGCACCCACACATCAGTAGGATGGAGCTAGTGGCAGGATTATGGCCAAAGTGGGGCTGACAGGGAAGCTGGGCCTAGGGACAAGGTGAGAAACAGCAGCAGCAGCAGAACAGGTGCCCGGCAGAAGTGCCCATGAGGGACGGGGCTTGCCTTGTTGCCTCACCTCAGAAATGGAGACGCCATTGCGGTACCAGGTGACAGTGGGCTTCAGGGAGGCCTTGCTAAGGCAGTGCAGGTATCCTGGCTTGCTCTCCTCCAGCTGGCTGTCCTTGGGCATCTCCACCCATTTGGGTACCGCTGGACACGAAGGCAAGGGGTTACAGAGAGCCACTCGCTACCCCTCTGGCCAGCAGCAGTGCAGAGCACACATGCAGTGTGCAACCAGCCATGGGGCCCCACAGCTCAGCCATGAGAGGTGCCTCTCTCTCACCTCAATGAGGTGATGAGCCACGCTGCCCAGCTCACCCTAATCCCCTATCCAGCCCCTCTTCTGCTCCCACCCTTTTCAGAAAGTTTCCTACTAGCCACAGTGATGCTCAGCTCCTGTTTCTTCTCTCCAGCCTTGTTGGCAGCATGGCATGTGTAGATGCCTGCATCCATCTCGGTGATACTGGTGAAAATTAGCTGCTCTGCCTCTTGATACACCCTGCCAGCAGTGGGAACTCGTTCCTGGTTTCTCTCCCACCAGACCTGGGGTGTGGGTATGCCTTGTGGGGCAGTGCAGGACACATGATGCCCCTGGTTCGCTGTCAACACCTTCGGGGAGAAGGGTGCCATGTCTTCGATCTCTGTGAGGAACAAGAGACCACAGGGCTCAGACAGGGCAAGAAAGTATTGCCAACCCACCAGCATCATCACTCACAGAGGAAGCACCACTTAAAGGAGAGAGCACAAAAACTGTGTTTGCTCCCCTCATCCAGACAGCAAGGATGAGCCACTGCATGCACAGACCCACAGCTATATTGTCACATTGCTCCAGAGTGGCACTGGAACTCTGGGACCCGCTTGCCCACCCTGTCACCAGCCCCAGGACCTCACCTGCCAGCCGCAGAGTTGCCTTCAGCACAAGAGTTTTGCCCCTCTGCCCACGGCCAATGCACTTATAGACACCGGTGCTGCGAGCCCTCACCTGGGTGATCAGCAGGGAGCCGTTGGCAAACACGGTGGTCCTGGGCACGCGGGGAGAGGAAGGGCTCAGTGGGCATCTCTGCAGGACATGTGCCAGAGCTACGGCGCTGAGATGTCCTGCATGAGCCCGTGAAACCAAGAGGGTGCCAAGCCAAAGCTTCCCAGCACACAAGGAGATGGCTGGGACACATTCTTCATGGAGGAAATGAGCTCATGGAAGCTGGCTCCCACCAAAAAAAATGCATCACCCAAGCATGAGCCAGTTCTGAGAGCACACAGAGAAGGGGCAGGGGACACAAGGTGGCGCCCGGGGGCTGCCAGGCTGAGGGCAGCCGGCACCCCGATGGCACTGCTTGCTCTCCAGAGTCTGCAGGAGACACCTCCCGGCTCCGGGATCACTGTCTCTGCTCGGCAGACTGCCCCATGCTTAGGCTGTCTGGGGCTCAGAAACACTCCTGGCTCTGGGGAGGAATGCAGAAGTGCAAGAGAGCCACAGGCCCAGTGATTGCTGTTTAGGTGTTGGGGGCTGGGAGGTGTTCCCAAGTCTGGGGAATCACCATGTGTTGGCATCTGGTACTGGGACACATCCCTGACTGTGAATTGCCCCAAGTGGGTGTCTGGAGCTTGAGCTTCCCTGGCACCATAGAATCACCACATCTGGGGCTGAGAGACATCCCTAACTGTGGGGCCATCATGCACAGGCATCTAGAACTGACAGCTCCACAGACTTGTGTGAGGACAAACTGCTGCCTGAGTCCTGTTCACATAAATGCCATGCACAAGGACCAAGTTCCTGCTAAACCCAAGCCAGTCAAGCTGAGAAACCCATCCCCATGGCCACTCTGATGTTGCGTGCTTGCCCTCAGGTACAGACAGGATTTGACCTCTCTCTACCGGGACGCAGTGCCCCTCTCCTCCCAGCCCTGCCCCGTCACTGGGGTCCCTATTACTTGGATCTGTTGGTGATGGGGTTGTCTTCAAAGAGCCATTCCTGCGTGGGAGGGGGCACAGCTGCAAACTGGCAGTCAAACATGGCCTCTTCGTTCTTGGTCACGATGAGGTCCTGTGGGACGATCAGTGCCTGAGGAAAGCTCTCGTCTGCAATGGCAGAGACCACAGGAGGGTGAGGGGAGAGAGGAGCCTGTGGTGTCCCCACACCAGCACTCTGGGAAAAGCTCAAAGGAGAGCTGGGTGCACCCTGCAAGCCCGAAGGAGGCAAACATGCCAGCACAGCTGGAGTTACAAACTCAAGAGCCCGAGACTACATGTGGGAGGTGCTCTGGGGAAAACCCCCTTCTGCTTCCAAAAAGGCTCTGAGCACCCTGGTTCCCAGCAAAGAGATCAAGGCTGGCACTGGACAGCAAAGTTCCCTCATCCAAATACCCCTCTGTTGCCAACAATTCCTGCCCTCCTTGGGTCTTGCCTCTAAAGGCCAACAGGGCATCTACCCACACAGCATGATATTGGCAAAACCAGAAGCACCCACAGCCTCCGGGGCGCTCCATTACAAGAGAAGACAGCATAAATCTGCTCCAGAAAGACACAGGGGCAAATTAACACCCACAGACAGGGCTGGGTTCCAGCCTGGCCGGGATTTGTCGGGTCTGTCTCTGCCCAGAGGCTTCGCACAGAGCAAAGTCACACCAGGCTGACGGCTCCCCCGAGCAGGGCAGCGTAACAGCTGGGACACCACTCACCGATGACATTGAGCGTGAAGTTGTTGTGGCTGCAGACGGAGCCGACGGCGCTGCGGGCGCAGCAGTAGTAGAGCCCGTTGTCGTCGGGGCTGGCGCTCTGCAGGGTCAGCGTCCGCTCCTTGTTGCTGACAGAGTAGGTGCTGCGGCCGTCCGGGAGGGGGCTACCGTCCCGAAACCACTGCCACGTGGGGCTGCAAGACACGGGCGAGCAGGTGACCAGGGGCACGGCACCGTCAGGGCTGCCCCGAGAGAGCAGGTGTGCGGAGGAGACAGCCCAGAGATGGCCCGTTTCCCTGGCTCTCCGTGCCCGCTGCTGGCCCCGACACAGACACGAAGCCATGAGACATGCAGCCAAGTGGACGGGACACGACTGGGAAGCGACGGAGAGTGACTGCAGCACACCAAGCGGCTCAGCAACTGGACTGTGACAGCCCATCCTTACTGTGCTCCTCGCTACGCGGCTCTGGGGAAGCCGTTTGCCTTCTCCCACGGCGCTCAGCCACAGGCTCAATCCTGCCTTTCGCCTTCCCTGACTCTACTGAATTCTTGCGGGAGAGAGGAGGGGAGGTGGGGGAGGAGGAGAAAGAAAAAAGTGGCGGGGGAGAGGGAGGGGGATAGAGAGAGAGAGAGCGAGACCACACAGCCAAGGTGCAGGGGCCCCTGGCAGGGTCCACTCCTCAGGAGGCAACCCTTACCGTGGGTGGCCATCGATGTGACACCGCAGCACCACTGTGGAGGAGGGCTGGATCTCAGCTACGCTGGCCGGCTGCTTCAGAACCACACTGCCTGTCTCAATCCCTGTGGGATCAAAGAACACCAACACAGCTGGCTCTCCAAACCTACAGAGCCCAGGTGGTGGTTATTGGTGACTCGCCGATAACCAGAGGAGGCAGCAAGGGCACCAGCATGCTTAGAGATACACATGCCCTCAAGGCAGTGTGGAGTAGAGACACCCACACTGCAGAGATCCCACTTTGCCCTGTGCAGCTGTTCTCTGAGGGTTAGGATGAGCTCTGAAAGGACCTGCAGTGCCCAGGACCCACTTGCTGCAGTAATGTCCTGGTTTCATATGCACAAACGGGAAAGGCAGCAGAAAAAAGCATCTCTGACAGCCTCAGGGACACAGACGACACAAAAGGACTACAGGGCAGGATGGACATGGCAGCTGGAAAGGAATCCTACTCGAGCAGCCCAAGCTGTCCGATCCTTGTCTGACCCACACAAGCATTAGCAGACAGCCTGGAAAAGCTGTTTCCAGCCTCAGAGCCTCCCAGGGGAGTGCTCTGCCCCGTGCGCGCGCCCGGCCGCCTTCACCCCACACTCACACTTGATGTTGAAGGAGGCGTTGGCTGTGCGCGCCTCCTCCCCGCTCAGCACGTTCCTCGCCAGGCACTGGAAGACCCCGGCGTCGCGGTGCCGATCCACGGCGGCAAACTGGAGGTTGCTGCCTTCCTTGAAGCGCTGCTCCGTGTCCCGAACGGGAAGGCCGTTCTGCAGCCACTCGAACTCCACGTCCGCTGGCTCCTTCACCTCGCAGCGGAGGATGGCGCTGCGGCCGTGCAGGGCATCCTGGGAGTAGGGCTCTTTGGTGAAAAGGATGCTTGCCTGAGTCCCCACGGCTGCACGACAGAAAAGGGAGGGGCACGTTTAGAGCAAGGGAAGGAGGAGAAGGGAATCAGGTAAGCACGTGTCGCTCTTGAGGGTCCCCAGACAGTCAGAGCCCTGTGAGGAGAAACATAGCTCAGAGCACATCTGTCAAAACTAATGCAGAGTTTTAACAGATCTGTGCTCAGATGCCAGCACAGCTGCTTCAAGCCTGTCTGCAGCAATCACTGGAACAGGGGTGCCTGAGCTTGCCACAGCCAAGGAGAGCCCTCTGCTCCCTGGGGACAGGGGCTAATATTGAAGGGATCTCCCATGAGCCACTACTGAGTGTCACACTTCCAGGCTGAACGGAGAGGTGGCTTGCAGTGTATAAGCCAGGAATGCAGTCACCAAAACCCTGGAGTGCAAGCAGTTTCCTGGGCAGTTCCAATATTTCTTTGAGCACTTCTTGTCTTGTTTTTGGGATACATCCTAAATTCCAGCCTTGCATTGCAAGATTGTCCCTGATCAGAAATACGCACAGACTGTTTCTAGGTTTTCCTCAAAGTCACTCTCCTTGGGACTGTGTCTCTGATTCACCTCCACATCCCCAGCAATTACCCAGAGAAACACTGATGTGGAACAAGGATTATCAATGTGAATAAATACAGCAGCTGCTGGAACACAGCACAGGAGGATGCAACAGGAACACTACAAGGAAACTCGTCCTGGTAACTCAGCCCACTTGCAAGTAGAAGTGGAAACAATGAATTGCAATAGGCATCCTCAGGGTCTGGTAGCGGCCTGGGGGCTGGAGGCATCTCTCTACAGAGATGGAAGCCCTAAAGAGCCCTCCCTGACACACTGAGGCCCACCCAAGAGCTCGGGGTCCTGGGGACAGAGCAGCCAGCACTTCCCCAGGCAGTGTCTGGCATGGCTACTGAGGGGCCACGCTCGCACATTCCCGAATCTGGCTGCTGCCTGCACACAGCCAGCCGTGCAGGCGCTCTGCTCCAGTTACCAGCTGGAAAAGCAAGGGAAGCAAACAAAAGGCAATTCAGCACATGACGATGGCTCTTGGACTCTGTTAGCAGCACCATGTTCTGCAGGGAAAGGGGCCAAGCCAGGCAGATTTCGAGCATCTTAGAATGAAGATGAACAAAAACGTGGTCAAAACAGTGTGCTCTCACCACTACAAGAGAAACAGCATCAGAAAGGGATTTTCTGGACAAGTTACATGAGTAGTATCCAAGTCCAGCTGAAAGGCAGCTCCTCTTTGGACACTCGGCCACATCCTCCTACCTGGCGTCCTTATAAAAGCAGAGTGAAGGGATACAACCCGACAACACATCTCAGTCAGACAGAGACGGGGATAAGGAATCCTTTTCCAAAAGAGAGATTGAGAAGACGACCAAACCCCAGAAAGCCACAAGAGCCCTTCCCATGCTGTAAAGCCTTTGGAGCCTGCTACACAGAGCAGGGGCCAAGGCAATGCTGCTCATGGGTACCCTGGTGTCAGCCACACATTTCCTGCAGGGCTGGTCTGAGCTCCCCCACTCATAGCAGCAGCAAGGCACAGGCACTCATACAGGGTTTCATACCTGTCCCAAATATATCAGCCAGGAGCCAGGGCTGGACTTTGCAGTGACCCTTCTGTCACTGAATTTCCTCTGATCCCAGCCAACTCTGAATTTGGCTGTCCTGACTTCTGCAGCAGAACAGCCACCTCCATGCATTTCTCTGGAGCCTGTTGGTGGTCCCGCTTTCCTGGGTCTCATACTGAGCCAAGTCCCATCAACATGCTGTGCTCCAAGGGTCAGCATGTCCAGTGAAGTTTCCGTGGCCAGCTACCATGCACCTCCCCTAAAGCTAGGAGCTATCCGTCAGTCTGTGACAGCTGTATCGTTAACCCGAGATGAACACATGCCTCAAGGTGATACAACATGCAGGAACATGTGTCACATCAGATCTGCCTCATCCAGGGCACTCAGCAAGGCAGCAAGCACCCAGCCTCACTCAAATACAGCCACGTGCTCAGCAGCCTAAGAGCTCCAGAACATCAGGAGCCGAGCTCACGCCAGAACAGGCTGCTGGGTCACACAGGCAGGAGGATGTGGGAACAGAACAGTCAAATAATCCACTCAAGTTTGAACCGACAGGATCCAGGTCTATTATATGTCCATCAAACCTACCTGTACGGTACAAAGCCCGTGCAAAGTGGCAGAGTACACAAAGCTCATTCAGTAGATGGATTTGTTCTGCTCTTGGAGTACCAGCCTACTGGTCATGCTAGTGCTGGAGTTTGTGATGAGACACCTCTTTCTGAAGTTGCAGACTATTAGGGATGAAGATGTTAAATTTTAAATTATACGCATTTCTAGGATTAAACCATCGGCATTACCAACGTTAACACCGAAGAGCAACAGAGCTGCTTTTACCCCATCACTGACAGCACCACTGCACTTCACTCAGCACTGCTCATCTGAGAGCTTCAGCTGCCTCATCACACGCATCCTGCTGCTTCAGCATGCCCCACGTCCAGGTAGGATGACATGGCTCTGTGGACAGGAGATGATGGTGGCTTGGCACAAGTCCCACACGGGATTTTACCGGGTGTCAGGAAAAACTGGGATCCAGCTTCCTGGATGAAACAGGAGGAACTCTTTATGTGCTGGGGAAATGGACACAACCATTTCAGCTCAAACAAGATCCCTGTGATGAACACCTCATGAGCACAGGTATCAAGGCAAACTGGGATAAATAAATGTTAAAGTGCAGCAAGAGCCACAAACTTATGTTTTGTTTTGACAATAGCACCCAAGGTGCCATCGTTGAACTGGCTACACATGCTGGAAATCATTGTCCCAACCTTGTATCCCATCTGGGCTGCAAGGAAAGACCGGGAGTAGCAAGATGTGGTCCAGACAGTTTTGGTGTGGAAGACATAAGAAGCCCAGAGCTGGAGACAGCTTTTCACAGTACTTCAATCCAGAGCCCCAGGGCTCAGCATTCAGAGATGGGATCTGCTGCACTTGCCTGGAACAGCTGCACAACCCTGGCCCAGGAAAAGGCTGCAGCCAGCAGGGTCCACGCATCCCCCCTCCACCTCCTGGGCTTTGGGGACAGAGGCTCAAGGAAGCCAAAGAGAGGGCCACTGTGTGGGATGCCATTATGCCAGAGTTGGGTAAAACCTGTACAAAGTCAACAATCTTCACCTGTGCTGAGTAAAGAAGAAAATGACCCTGCTTGTTCCACTCAGCAGCTGGAGGACCTCCCAGCTCTCCTGTGTGGCTCAGCCACTGGAGCCTACCCCAAAGGAAAGGGCAAAGGCAACCCCAGCTCAGACTGGACACCTTCCCAACAGCTTCTGCTGTGGTTTCATGAGCTCATCTGGGCTGGGACACATTGCTGGGAGCTGCTGAACAAAGCAAAACAACTCCCCTAGTAAGAGTCACCTCAAAAACCATCCAGCAATGCCACATCGGCCTTCCCAAGGCCAAGCCAGTGCAGAGCTCTCCCCCAGCAACACAGCTGGGCCAGCCACGGTCCTGCAAAGCCAACGCCAGCATGGAGGAGTCCCAAATGTGTGTGCTGGCAAACACCCGGCCTCTGCATATGCGTGTGACACAAGCCACCCCGAGCTGGGAGAAAAAGAAACCCTCCACACATGTTTCTGGCCTAAATCTGTCTCAACTGTGGCTACAGAAAGCTTTTCAGGAAAGCTTCAGCCAGATTAGAGAAACATGTTTGAAATGCAGCACCACTGGAAAACACCCAGTGGTGTGCTACCCAAAGGATACTTCATTGAAATGCAAAACCCTCCTGTTGAGGTAACAGATAAAGGTTAAGTTGAATTCTGTAGGGAGGCTGAACTGGCACCTACAGGTCCTCAGGGTATCATTCCCACACACCACAAAGCAAATCATCTGCAGGGAGGGGACATGAACTAGTAGGATGTACAAGGATGGAGGGAAGGGCAGGCTCAGATCTCATCACCAATACCATTTTCTAAAGGAGGCAAACAGCAGCTTCCCAGGAAAAACAGTGACACTAATACATTTGCATTGCCAGTCCTAGTTTCTAACAAGTGTATCTCAATTCACTTTTTTTGTCTTGGGATGTCCCCAGGACTCAGCCATTGCTGGACTCCAGCCTGAGCATACGCAGAGCATTTCAGGGTGACAAATAAAATCAGCAAAGCCATATCTTGGACAGGTTCCTGAGCAACCCTGTGAAGTCAGTCACTGCTGTCTGAAGCTCTGCAGAGTAAGTTTTCAATCCTATGGGAATTCCAGGAAGCAAAGGACTCTCCACACCTCTGGTAAAGGACACCCAGCCCCATGGTAGCCAACCCCCTCAAAGGCTGCCACAGCATTAATGCAGTGATGTGGCAGCAGACTCAGCACAGACTGGGAATGTCTTTGGGACCATTCTCCAGAGCTGGAAGAGTGAGATACATCAGTGTTGCTCTTTTCATCAGCCACAGCTGTAAGAAAACGCACCAAAAGAGTAATAAGGATTTGGGGGAGCCTTGGGGGCTCTCACATGCTTTTCCCACCAGGTTTGGTACACCCTAAACAGAGAGACATTATAGGGCTCTGGGGGAAGGAGTTGGCAGTGAATTGCCCAGCCCTATGTCTCAGTGCTCACCCTCTGAGGCTGGACACTGTCCCTGCCCCGTGCCACGGACAGAGCTGGACAACAGGCTCCAACCTCAGGGGCTGCAGACCATCATGGGGTGCTGGGCTTTTGGTGGAAGCCAGAAACTGTGTGGGGCAGCAGGACTCACCCTTGGGAGACCAGCCTTCTCCAAGGGTATATTTAAGGCTGCAGCCAACAAGAGGGTCTGTGTCCTGGCACAGCCTGGACACACCTGGCAGTGAAGACACCCCACCTTCTGCACCACACAAGAGGCCTGAGAGCACCAGCAATGCTGCCTGGCGAGTTCCTGCCATGGCACCAAGCCCAAACCTTCATGGTCATCTTCCAGGCTGCAAGGACACGGGGCAACACTACAAGCCAGGCTCTCCATCCACTCCAATGCCTCAGTGCCACTTCCATAGGCTCACTGGGGACACTCCAGTAGCCCAACGCCATCTGGGTCCTGCAGACCAACTGTGCAAGCTGGGGAGACAAGGCAGCACATCTCCTCCCCTGCCTGACAGGCCAGCCTGCCTACATCTTGAAGCAATCCAAAAATCATGGTCTCCTTAACAACATCGCTTGGGAATGCAGCCTCAACCACAGAGCCTTCAGCTGCTGCACAGCCTCAAGATTCCTGCTGAGTCCACAGTCACCTCTCTCACCTACAGCCCCGCTGGGGAAGCAACAGGCAAGGCAGCTGGAAGCACAATGCAATGCTCCACATCCCCAGTGCTGCGGGAGATCCATGCCTTCCACAGCCCCAAACTGCCCACATCCAGGCGGGCACCAGCTCCTCCAAACTAAAGGAGCTCCGGACCAAGGGCAGAAAGGGAAAAGGAAAGGATTCATTTCACTTCGTACCCAAGAGTTTACCAATCTCTGAGACATCACAGGATATGAGTAATCCCAAAGCTGCTTGCAACCAAACAAGCAACTAAAAGCATGGGAATGGGATTCGGGAGAGGGCTTTCTGCAAGTATAAGGTTTCCTGGTTTGGAAAGCAAGCCCAGCACTGTGCTGCTTCTGCAGCTTGTAGCCCAGCCCCACTCTTCAGCCAGGCCCCAGGAGCATTATTCTGCAGACTTGCTTCCAGGAGCACTTCAGCAAAATTCACTCTGGGTCAGCTCAGCCAGATGTGCAAGCCAACTTCTTTAATTCTCTGCACCTGGAACAGCAGTTTAGAAGATCTGCAATTCATCTCCAGTGCCCAGAACATCAAAGCCCAGAGCACCCAAACTGTATCCATCCTTTCTCCCCAAAAGGGAACTATCCTCTTCTTCTTCTTCCCTGCTAGCAGGAGGCCTTGGATCTACCCCAGTTATGGAAGTGGACAACCTGGCTTAGAGGAAACAAAACCAGACCCAGAAGGACCAGGATGTGATGGAAGCAGCAAGCTGCAAAAACTGGCTCAGCCAGCTGTTCTGGCAGAGGACATGACTGGCCAGCATCTGTTTGGCTTCTCAAAACAGAGTGAACCTCACATGTTCCCACCACAGAGCAAGGAGCTCAGAGCTGTCCCAGCTCCACCACGGAGTCAACTCCTCCTGAGGCTGCACACCAAGCATGCAAGGCTCAGACCTGAGGTGGGAGCTGAATGTATTTACACCTGCAGCTTGGCACTGAAGGGGACAGAGAGCTTTCTAACAGACTGCTAAACATTTGTTCCCTATCCCTCTTTGTTCACAGTTACATCCCATGTTCCCCGGGAAGGCACCTTGCAGCACACAGGTGGGAAGCCTGCTCCCCCTGGATCCCCCAAACCTGCAGGGCCCTTTGCAGCACCCCAGGAGCAGAGCAGTTCACCAAGGGAAGGCCCTGGGCACCCTGCAGCTACCACACTGCACTTTCCTGCAGAATGGAGTCCAGGGATACAGCTGGGAGAGAGCAAGCTGACCTGGCCAGAGATGCCCTAGTCCCCACCGCTAACTTGAGGTGAACAGCAGGAGTAGCCTAAATCTATCCCCAGGCTTCAGCACTTCAGATTCTGACTGAAAGATGGGGATTAAGAAACCCTTTTGCCGCTTTTTAACTCAGCTACCAACTCTGGATGCGTCAGCTAATGAACAAACCCCAGCAAAGCAAGGTGGCAGTGACAGCGTTCAGCCCCCTTGGAATCCACTCCCAATACATGACCACCCCACCATACCCCCACCCTGTGACCTTTATGCTTCTGGCCCTGCCACTGCTCAGACCACTGAAGAAACCAAGCCTCTGCAATTTGTCCAGCAGCAATACGGGCTATTGCTCTTTGATGAGAAACCACTAAGGAAAAAGAGGATTTGGATGAGCTAATGCACTCGCTCATATCACAGTGCCACACTCGCTCCCAGCTCCATAAACCTGTAACAAGGCAAGGCAGACACAGGCAGAGCTGCCACTGCATCCCTCAGCAGCATGTTTAGCTGCTGATAACCCCAAGCAAAACCAACAAACCAGAACCACAGCTTGGAGGGTGACTTGGCTCCCTGCAAGCCCAGAGGCAGAGCTAAGGGCCACAAGAAAGATAGTCCCCAAAGGAAAAGAACAGAAGAGACTGAGAAGCTCACACTCAGTCCCATGTCCCAAGCACAGGACTGATTTATCACTTGTTCTCTGAGAAATACATTGGGTGACAGCAGAAGTCTGGGGTCAAAGGCAAGCATAGGCACCTCTTCAAAAAAGACCATAACCTGTGCTCCATCCCAAGGCCATAAAAAGCACAGCAGGGATGGTGTTAGGGCCTCTCAGAGGTTTCAATATCACGCTCCCAGAAAGAATTATCAAACTTGGAAGACCCCAGCATTGTCTTTAGGAGCAACTTAAACATCATTGTCTGCAGGCAGCAATTCCTTCAGTTCCCAAGTCCTCAGGAATGGCTCCAGCACTTAGGCTTTGCTTTTAGTCACTCTTGGATCAAAGAGCAGCAAACTCTGTGTTCAAGCCCTGGCTTGCTTCCAAAGGCTGGGCAATGAAATCACTGAGCTAGAGCATCCTGAGCTTGCTGGTCCAGAGGACTTGATGAGCCCTCTGTCAGAACAAGGCTCCACTGCCTGCAGGCAGGTTTAACTCCTCATGTGCTGGGTGTGCACTGCTCAGCCCATGCAGGCTTGGCAGCATTTCCTACGAGGGAGTAACACTCCAGACACTGAAGTGCTGTTAATGCTCAGGACTGCAACTCTCCCCTGACAGCCTTTTCTTCCTGCTGCAGCCAGGCACAGCTTGCACAGCCCCTCTGCCCACATGACCCCTAGGACCCAATGGGTTTCACATATCTCTCCTGTTCTCCCTCATCCCTATCCACAATCATCATCCTAAGCTATTAGCAGCACTTTGCTTGCCTGCAGTGCCTGGGCTCTTTCCAACCCAACCTTCACTGCAAAAAAACAGCCACATCTCCAGAGCAGCAAGCCCGCCCTCTCCAGACCAGGAGAGCCACAAAAGAGCAGCAGGCAGTAAAACCACTCACCTGGCCTCCTGTCCTGTCCTCTCTGCCACCACTGGATCAGCCAAGCACTTCATACCTTGATCCCATCTTCTGCTCCCCATCCACTGCAGCCCACAGGACACAGACTGCCCCAGAGCAAGCAATGCACGCCGGCATCTGCTCTTTGTCCCTGCGAGGCTCCCAGTGAGCACAGGGCCCCCATACAGACCTCCCATTCATGTCTCGAGCAAGCCATGTGTTTCCTGGCACAGTTCATTATGAACACGCTCATATAAAAGCAGATTTTTGGCATGCCAGAACAGGGAACAACACATGGGTCAGCTTTTCCTCCCCTCCTGGTCACAAACACAGAGCCAGCAGACTCGCTTGCGCCAGCTGAAGCCATAGAAGCAAGCAAGGAAAATCGTGAATGCTCAGTAACACGAGCAATCTTCCCCCCTGCCTCCTGGGCCGGCCCCTACAGCCACATAAAGCAGCTGCTGGGAGCATGCCTGCTCCACACACGGCCCCTTCCACCGCTGAGCAGATACCGCCAGAACGGCCGCCAAGCCAAACACACAGAGATATTTGCATCCCCAAATTATTTCCAGCCAGCGTGCTCCTCCATGCGAGAGGCTCCAGTCGAGAAAGCCTCTCAGATGGGTAGAGTTGCAATAAACCACCAGGCCAGATGGAAATAGTTTCATTCAGGCGAGGAGATCTGAACATAGCGAGCAGCCCAACATCTGGAAAGCCTTTGGGCACTCATCATGTAAGGTTTTTAAAACTACATCTTTTCCCATTCCAGTTAAAGTAAAATCAAAAACTCACTCTGCACCCAGGAAAGCAATCATGGGCACAAAGCAGCATTTCCAAGAAATGCTCTGCTAGAGTGGCTTTGGCTTCATGAGGCAGGAGAAACTGGAGCAGTACCCAGGAGCTCCAGGTCACACGGGGGTGGATCTAGATGATTGGGAACTTGGGAAAACACCATCTCATTTCCCCTAGGATTGTCTCACGCGCCTCTGTATCTCACCAGCTCTCTGCTGTGAGAGTGTGGGTCTGCTCAGATGACCACTGAACCTCTGCCTTTGTGACAGTTCCAGTTCACTCCAGATTTGCAAGAGACCTGATGCCTGCACACCACCACTGAGCTCGCTCCAGGTGGCCCACAGCACCTCTCTCTACTGCTTTCTGTGTGCAGCACAGCCAAGGAAATATTGAGAGGCCAGTTCTGCCCCTCAAACAAAGCTTTAGAATGGGAAACGAACAACAAAGACACACACACGCCAAAAAAAAAAAATAAAAAGGGAAAAAGCAGCAACCACTTAGCACAACTTCCATTAGCCTCCCAAAAGCTGTTCAGAGAGGCTGCACACTGTGGGATATCCCTACCCTTCCAGGCCCAGGATCTCATACATGGGAATGGCCAAACCCAGTCTCTCAGCAATTATCACAAGAAACCAGAACAAAGCCACTGGTGTTTGAACACTGTGAATCAACTGCTGGAGCAGACTAGCAGCAGTGCCAGCGATGTGCTGGGGTACAGCTGGGCCTGGGAAAGAGCTCACTGCCACTCACAGCAGGGCAGCCTCTGCTGCACACAGCCCCATCCCAAGGCAGGCAGGTACTGCTCGCACATCTGCTGCAGGAGAAAAGGCCATTAGAAGTGAGAAAAGGCTCAGCACAAGGACACTGAGGTCAGGACACCAGCTGCAGACTCGTGACAGCTGCCAGCACGCAGCAGGATAGCCAAGCTATCCTGGCACCGACCTCACTCCCTTGCCCAGTCCAAACAAGTTTGGGGCATCCCTGCCTCTGTTCCTCATGCTGCCCTTCTTACTTCCCCAGTCCAGACCCTCTGAATCCCAGTCCTCTCCCCAGCCACACATACCACAGGCTTGCTTCTTCCAAGATTATCCCAAGCTCAGTTTCCTAACTCTGCCACAGGAGCTCCCTGCCTTCACCATACCAGCAGCAAGCAGAGATCCCGCTTTCCTGTGTGCCCAAAGCCAGGCAGCAGCCAAACCAAAGCAGCAGAATGCTATGATCCCCTCTGAGGGCAGGGACAGGGGGTGGGGAGTGAGATAAGAACAAGCTGCTACTCTGCAAAGGAACAAGAACAGCAAACAGGGGTGCTACTCTGCAGCCACAGAGTGATGGGAGTATTTCAGGGGTTCCTACTCATTGTCAAGCCAAGCTGTCAACCAACACCCTATGGCAGGCTGACCTGATCTGGTGGGGCAGACACCACGTTGCATAGTTTGTCCCCAACGCTGTGTGATTTGTTAGTGGCTTTTATGGAGAACGTGTCTGGCTGAACTGGGAGCTGAGCTCTGCCTCACGGCTTCTCCCAACATCTCAGCACCTCGCTCAGAGAGAAAAAGCTGGAGCAAGAGAGGGAACTCCCCATGGTAGCCAAGCTCCTTGGCTCTCTGAAACTGCTGGGGCTGCTGAACCAGAACAACTGGCCTTGGAGCTGCAGGAGTTGCCTGTCTGCCCTGGGAACACGTTGACACGGCTCCGAGCCATGCTCTGCTGCGCCCGTGCTCCTGGCACCTGCTGCAGGAGGGGTCACGGGTGTCTCCAGAGGACACTGCACCAGGAAAGAATGCCATTCTTTTGGGTCACTGTGTGGTCCCAGGCCCCTAAGAGAAGTCCAGATACCCTTTCTGAGCAGCCAGCCCAAGCCATGCTGCAGTCCTGGAGCTGGCAGAGGAACAGGGCAGAGGGAACAGCCAGATCACCACTCCTCCTGCCCAAACACTCCTGCCACACCCAGCCACTCTCAGCACCACTTGGCCCCTGGCCTGCAGGAAAGGAAGCTTTGGCTGAGTAAGTGAGCCCGTACCTGGTTGCTGGGCATCACGGGCAGCAGAGGCCGTGGGACTCCCAGGAACCAGATAAACAGAGAGAGAGAGGAACAAGCGAGACAGGAGGCCTCAAGCCCAGCACAGGACATGGGAATCCTGCTGGCTCAATTAAACCACCTTTAATGGGGCCAAAGGCTCCTTTAATCAGCCAAAGACTCCTGAGCAGACATTGCCAGCCAAGCCCCAGTGAGAAACACAAATGTTTTGAGGGCGACTCAGCACCTCTGACAGACTTGCTGCACCCACCGGTCTTGCCAACCAACTCTCCCAGGCTTGCTCTGAGCCCTTGAGCAATTCCCTGCTCTCCTCATAAACACCTGATGTTTGCTGCTGCCAGGAGACCCAGTGATCTGAAGGCTAAGCTCTCCGGCCAGCACAGCAGAGGTATTGCACTTTTCTCCCACTAAAGGAAACGCGGCAGAAAGATGCCAAGTGGAGCCAGGATGAGCCACATGCTTCCTGTGCAGTGGCCTTGAAGGATGATGCTTCCCCCACTATTTAAGCATGAGCCATGTGAGAATGAAAACATCTTTACTAAGCACAACTCCTGTTGGTAGAGGAGAGCCCAGGCGGTGTTGAACAGACAGGCAGGTCCTGCCAGCTGGGGAGAGCTGGGACAGAGCTGGTTCATCACTCCTTGCCCCCGGGGCTGGAGGCAAGGCCCAGGGGCAGTGAGCACCCACAGGGTCTGTGTGGCCCAGAGCTCATCCCACGGCAGCTGGGGCAGCACCTCCAGGTATCACACCAGCTCTTGCCAGTCCATCTTCACATCCTTGCACTCAGGCTGTGGGCCAAAGGCTGATGCTGTTCCTGCCATCCATCCCAAGCCCAGCCAAGAGGGATTCCCCCATAACAGCACGGTGTGTGTGGATGGAGCTCCTGGCCTGGGCTCCGCGTCTTTCCTGTTCCAGCTGAAACACCGTTCCAGATGACGGGAAAAAACAGAAGAAGCTCCATAAAACTGTCTGGCACTTCCCTTCAGCAAACAGGAGCCCCAGCCAGCCGCTCCAGAGAATGGAAGCTCAGGCTGTAAAGACAAAAGGGCGTGGGGGTGGGGGTGGGAAGAGGCCAGGGCAAGGGAAGCAGCGCAAAGAGGAGCAGCACGCACACCAGGCCTGCAAGCAAAGCCAGCTGCTTGAGCAGCGCACCATGGGAGACAGAGCTGCTGCTCAGAGCCAGCTCCTCTCCCTGCAGAGAGGTCACCAAGGCTGCACTGGGCATAGGGCACTCCTGCCAGCAAGCCCTCCTTGCCCTCTCAGCAGTTTGTTGGAGAACGAAGCTTATTTGCCACTGAAAAGCGCTCGAGTGAGCACCAAACCCACTGGAAGGAAGAAAATATCCCCAGTACCACCCAAACCTGTGCTTCCCTTTGGGTATGCTTGCTCTGGACAACTTGCTTGCTCAGGGGGCCAAGTGAGAGGGTTACAACCCTCCCCAGCAGACCCCAAGACACGGTTCAGCCAGCAAACTCTGTGAACGCCCTGAGAGCTACAGAGCAGGGCCGGCAGCTGTAGGAGCAACGAGGGGACAAAAGCTGCAGTCGAAAATTCACATCTACACTACTGTAAATACCCTCTCCATTTTGCAGACAGCTGGATGTTTACACCATGTGTATGGACTTCAAGCCCACCCGTAAGCAACTTGCTGGTCCCAAACAGGACTCTGCGAGCTGGGGACAAAGGGACAGCTGCACTTCTGAGCCTTGCGTGCAGGAAAACAGACAGGGAGCTTATTTATATCCCGAGCTCTGCTCTAGGATAAATATTTTAAATCTCTCTCCAGGTCATGTCAGTATATTTACAGCTAAGTTTCCCCTAGTTATATGCCTGTAGAGACTCAGATGGATTTGCCATGAAGATCCAGCTGGCCAAGCTCTCCAGACAGCTTACAGCTCATGGGAGAAATGGTTCATCCAGTGCCATGGTCTTGAAAACGACACCCATTCTCTAGCAACTGCTGCAGGGATTCAGTTGTGCCCTCCTTCCCGCTGCTGCCTCTGTACAGCCCACCCACGAGCATGCACCCAGCCACTCTGCCTTCCCAGGAACAAGGAGAAGGGGCAATCCCACTGCTGGGCTCCCCACAGAGCACAGCTGCCTTGTGGGTCTCGCTCGAGGTGAATCTCTGAAGCATCCTGCTTCACCCACTTGGTTTGCCAGAGGTTCCACCAGCTTGCTCCCCTCCTACAGGAAGGAAAAGAAGCTCTCAAGAGAGGCAATCGCTTTTTGTAGCAGCCACCACAGTGCTGCAAAGTAAAAATTGCTGCGAAAAAGCACTGAGTAGACATCTGAAATAGGCCTCGCTCCATTACCCGCATTGGTGCCTCTTATATATGGGCTCTGCAAGGTTGGGTTTTGACCTGTGGCTACCTCTGAAGCTTGATGAGGGATGGACTGGTTGCCCAGGGCTTCCCGCTGGGTTCAGGGATTTCTGTGCCAACCCTCACGAGCGCTTCAGGAACACTCGTTCATAAACAACGCCTGCTGTGCACTGCACATCCATTTCCCACTGGCTTCTTTCTGTCTACACAGCACCATCCACAACTCCCCACGTCTGTCTCCAGCTCTGTCCTACAGGTCTGCAGATTTCTCCTACATCCTCCTCTTTTCATTGCTAGAAAGCTGAATATCAGTCCCACTTCACAATCATAATTTAGAATTGTGCAGGGAAGCGCTGTTGTCCGGGACTTACACTCCTGGAAAAAACATCACCAGGGAGGCTGGACCTCACCTCTGAAAGCAAAGAGGGTACAGAAAAGAACAGTTCCTTGTTTATTTTCATTAAAGCCATTTATGAATCTATATTAAAAGCCACAAAAAATAGGAAAGCAGATGGAGAAGCTACTATTTCTTCTGCTCATGCAATATTAATTAAGAGGTAGCTTCTCTATGAGACATTGCTACATTATCTCAGCTAAAAATGGAAAAAAGTCACTGAGTGGGAAGAATATGCAGCAGGGCACTTTCTGGAACATTTTACAAATCGATAACTAGGCGGAATCTGTTTGCTACAGATAAATCTAATGCAAAGCCCCAGTGTCAAATTAAAGAAAAATTTGGCTGTAACAGACTCACTGAGACAGAAATTCATACTAACCAGATCTCCTTGAAAAGTTAGTGCTTCTCTCCATTGCAGCAGAAAAGCTGATTTCCAGTACATCTGAAGAGCAAATAGTTCTTACTGGACAGTCACAAAGCCACCAGTGAGAAGAGTACGTGGACATCCTAAGCAACCAAACGCCAGGGAAGCACACAAACAGTGGCAACAGACACACAGCAACCAGATCCTGGAGGGCAAGAATCTGTGCTGAGATACCTGCAGGTGTCTGGCTGCTCAGTGTGGCCACTCAGCAGCCCAGGTATGAGGGATTGCTCCATCAAAGCCATGCAGGAATGCACGTCCAGGCAGTGAGAGGCAAGGCCAAAATCCCAGCAAGGCCACAGAAACAAAACACAATGGTGAAGGATGCCCAGGATGACAGTCTTTGTTATTTTCTTGCCAAAATGTTAACCATTCAGATTAATGCTTTCTGCATCAGGCCACGTGGCTTTGAGACTTTCCTTCAGCTGAACAATAAGGAAGAATCCTTATCCAGAAAGTCTCGTGATTTCCAAGGACCATCTCAGCAGTGCTGCCCCAGCTGTGCTCTGATTTCTCATCAGCTGCTGCGAACTGGAGGCCTGGCTCAAGGAGACAAAGGCAATCTCAAGATGGCAGGAGGAAGCCACAGCCACACCTGGGAAAACAGCAGTGCCCAGAGGCAGGCACTGGGGAGAAACCAAGCAACAGCAAAGTCTGAGAAGGGGGCGTGTGGCATGCCATGGCAGGTCTGGATACAGAAGAGGAATCAGGAAGAGGTGGAGATAGGAGGCACAGCTGGAAAAGGAGCAGTTGCACCTGAGCCAGAAAAAGGCAGCAAGAGAGAGATAAGGACAGGGGCAGAAGGGTCGGTGCTGGTGAGGGCCCAGCAAGTAGCTCTTCCACTCACGCATCCAAAGACTGTAGACACACACACAACATGCAGGGAGAGCCATCAGAACTTAATTCAAAAGAATAAAATTAAAATCAGATGTGTTGCCTTTGTCGCTCCGCTTTTACTTGGAATATGGTGGACATAGAACTGCTTGAAACTAGCTGGAGGAATGATCACAGGACAAGATCTCACTGCTGCAGAAGAAAACTCAGCCCAGGAACTGACCACTCCCATAGCACCTGCCAGGTGCTCAGATGTGTGGCAGGCTCATGGTGTTCACAGCGGGCCATATGGATGGATAGCAACAAAGAACATCAAATAACTAATGAGAAGCTTTGGGGCTTTTTCATCCAAGACAATTTGCACAATTCTTGCAACTGCTGAAAGAGACTTTTGGCGTTGGTCCCTCTGAAAAGGCAACTGCGTAACTTGACATCAGCAGCACAAACCTATCTATGCTCCCACGAATGGTTAAGGAGAACTGGATGCACTGCCCTTTGTGGTACCCTACAAGACTGTCTGGCTTTATCCTCTCTGGTCTTGTGCTTGCTAGGAAAGACAAAATCCATACTCTTTTCTCCCAATGAATGCTTCCCAGTGATCCAGGCGCTGCCAGAGACCTCAAGAGAGCCAGCAGCATGGGGCAGCAGTGCCACAGGAGTGCTGGGCTGCCCCAGCAGAGCCAGGACACACACCAAGGTACGCTGCAGTGGAGAGCAATAAAGGCACTTGCAAGCCACAGCTTGTCCTGCCCTTAACCATTTGGACAGCCACTGTATGGTTTGAATCAAAAGCTTCCTTTGTGCTCCCAAAGAGGCCAATGAGAAACTGTGAGGAGGAGGAGAGTGTTTATAGCAGGTCTTAAGCAATACCGTGCCTATCTTGTGCCAGCATCACTCACAGAAAGTTCAGCCCCCTCCGAGCTGCCCAGAGGCGCAGGAGCCTCCCCTCCGAAGCCAGAATGGGATTTGGCTTCCACATGCCAAGGCTCTGGGGACAGACCCATCTGGCTTTCTTCTGGAGTGATGGAGGACAGAGCCAGCCTGCCCAAATCGACAGCAGGAGGGTGCAGTCTTGGCTGCCCTTCAGGGCGGCCTGAACTGCATCAAAGTGTAAAATCCTGATGCTGGGACAAACCTCATTTCACAACAGCATCACAGGAGAGGAAAAGTTAGCAAGCCCTGTATTTTAGCATTACAAAGATCTTGGGCATTACCACCAAGGTCTGAGCACCGTGCTCAGGGACACTGCTGTCTTACACAGGACACGAGTCACCTAGGAACTGAACACAGGTCAACCACAGGCTGAAATACAAAGAGCCTTATAATCCTCATGCACTTAAATCCCAGCCCCTTTCTGCACCAGGTCCCAGCACAGACAGCAACCCTACGTCATTACCAGCATGTAACATCTTGTTTTCCAGAGAGGGAAGGTTCATGCCCTGATATCAAGTGTGTCACACCACCTTCCAGACAGGAATCCGCTCGTATCAGTTTTCTTCATTCATCATCCTGCACAATACCACCATCAATTCAACCCATCCTAACCTCACGGAGGTGCAGACCACCTGACAGTGGTGGATTCAATTCATGCATGCTCAGGGGCCCTGTGCACACTCCAGTTCGCAGATGCCAAAATCCCTGCCTGCTCCGTTCAAGTCAGAGCCTAATTTGACAAGGAGAAGACAGACCATTGGTATCCCACTAGCAAGCACCATCTCACAGGAGGAATCATCACTTAAAACCAGCCATGCCTCCTCCTTGTACAGGTTGTGTGTCAGGACAGACCAGAATTCATGAGTACTCCTCACGTTCCATCCTGAATCCCGCAGCTGGATGGGTTTCAATCTGCTCTCAGGGGCACCTGAACACCTCAGCATTCATCTGTTTAATAACAACATGGGCCTTGCCTGGATGGCACTTACAATTTTTAAGGATTAGAATGTATTTTCAAAGGAGGCCCTTGCAGAGCAATTTCAGAACGTCAAAATCAGAGAATAGAGAATGGATTTTTGAAAGCTGATCAAATAAAAGGAGCAGCCCCAGGCAGTAACAGTCTGCAAAGAGTATCAAAATAGCACCCACCCATCAACTTTCCCAAGCTGCTAAGCCGGGCAAGCTTGGGAAAAGTCAGAGCGGGGCAGGCACACCAAAACTCCTCATCCCAGGCACACAGACGAGGCTTTCAGAAACTTGCAAACCACTCTGAAGTCCCCCCCTTGCCTCTCTCCTTGCTGATCAGACAGCGTGTATTAGTTATCTCTCAAAGCAGAGGTAAGCAGTCTATCCTGTGACCAGACAGAGACTGCTTCCCTGAAAAAGACAAGGCTTAAGTTAAGACTGGAAGTACTGTACAGGTCAGCCTTTTAAGCTCAGGAAAAACATTTCTGTATGAAGTTTAAAAAAGAGCTGGCAAGAGTGAGAAACTGAGCCGAAGCAGCAGTCAATGAAAAGCACATGCACTGCAGACCTGGCTGCCAACACAAATTGATGCTTTGAAACAAAGACCACTTGTGTTTTGGCTTGAAGATCTTCCACAGCTACTCAGCAAGAGCTGCACAGATTAAAAGGAGACACAGGTAAACACAGTGCTTACTGCCAAGTATTTCCCTGGAACAAAGGAATGACCAGAAATGGAGTCCTTGCCTTGACTGGGTGGCATGGGTTCATCCTCACTGTCTTGTAATGTGCCAAAGAAGGCAGAGGCAATAGGAAACACTGGACAAACCTATTCAACCTCTATTCAAGCAGCGCCTGGATCTGCAGAGCAGCAGCAGCTGCCTAAAACACAACCTCAAGAGCCCACAGGAACTTCACTGGAACCAGCCTTCACCCATTCCCAGAAGAGACCCCAAACAACTGTTTGGAACAGTTATCACACCCTGAGATTACAGACACCTGTGTGCCTCCTGCAAAGGAAGATTCTGATCTAGCTCCCAAACCAACCTACGCCCATATCAGGACATGCATTGCAAGCCTCTTTTCCTTCCTACTGCCTGCACAGGGATATATTCAGAAGGCACAGGAAGGGTGAAACAGGAGATGGTTTTCTCCACAAAGATGATCCTTCCTTCAGTTTGGTCCTTTCTTAGGCACACCAGCTGTCCACTCTAAACCAAATGGCAAAATCAACAGTTCCCATTGCAATGCAAAGGTGGATTTGCTGTGACTTCAGAGGTGACCTGACACTGCTCCTTCCCGTAACACCCAGCAGCAGTGCAGGAAAGCAGGCATTGTGACAGGCAAGGAAAAGGAGAGAGCTGACAGCTCATCAACACAGCACAGCAGATCCTGACAGGGTCTGCTAGGATGAAGGATGTGGAAGTGCAGGATTCTGAACTGGCCACAATCTCCCGAATCAAAAATCTTTGTGCTTGCTTCTACATGCTGTGGGTACAGCGGTGTCAGCATTAGGAAGCAAGCAAAAATGTTTTTAGAAGACCCCAGGGCCCCTCGACTTACTAGGAACTCCTTCTGAACAACCTCCCTAAAAACCAGAGCCCAGTGTTTCTGGCCTGCTGAAAGCTCACACCGACATCAGGAGCAGACAAGAACCATGAGCAGAGCCTCCAAACCATGACAAAACCCAGGGAATGGTCGCCACTCGAGCAGCAGCCACATGAAAAGCCTGAAAACCCGCAGCATCCCCACCCCTTCCCCATCAGGTCTGCCCCAGAAAACAAATCCTTCCAGCAGCATGATTGCTTCTTTCAGGCAAGGCAGCACACAAGGTATGCTACAGGCACAGCACAGCCCTTTAACCCCTCTGTGCAATACAACATCTGCTCTTCCAACACACTAGAAGCTTTTATGAGTAGCTCTGGGATGCCATCTCCCAATACCTTCCAGGCAAGGAGCAAGACATGGAATGAAGCCACCCACCTTGGCACCTGTGCCAGGCTGAAACACAGGGAGCCCAGGAAACAACATGTTACCAACTGTCAAATTATCATTTCTCCATCTCGCTTCCTCCTCTTCTCAGACAGTTGATTTCTTATAAAGGTAGAAGACACTACAGTTGCCCTTCTCCCATCTCAGACATTATCAGTCTCCTCCAGCAGGTACTGCCATGCCAAAGGTGGGGCTGTTGCCTCTTTCCTTTACACAGCAAAATCCACTGTGCTGGTTCACAGCCTTTGCAAACCCCAAGCTAACACCCTGTGCAACTTAAACCTCATCAAGAAGAATGTTCCCGTGCATCTGCCAAGCATCTTTCCAAGTCTCTCTGCCCTCCAGAGCTGCCAGTCCCAGCCCATGAGACTGACACTTCACGTTAGGAGAACGAGAACTGTTCCTTGGGGTCTGGACAAACAATTGCATGTCCTCCAATCTCAGGGGAATTTCCCTCCAAACACCACAGCAGCAACTGCCTTCACAAAGAGCACGTTTGTACCCAGGTCTGTCCACTTCTAAATAAGCATTTGTTCCAAGTTCCCAAATATCGAAAGCAGTGGAAACACCCACTGCTAATGTGAAATATTTTGCATTCCAGGCCTGAGAGGTATGCTTGAAAATGTTCAGAGAGGAAAGAGTGTTTATTCACTGGGAAGAGGTGTACTAGGTCCTGCTATTTACTTTAGTCCACGTGTGCTTGCAGGAATACAGCTTTGATCTTTGCAACTTAAATAGCAGATGAATTGAAATGAAGGCAAGAAAAATATTAGTGTTAAGATCCTCTAGTGAATACCTGTAACCAGGCCTCACAGCCTTCAGATCTTTTTGACGTGCCTTATCACAGCCAAGCTGGCTCTTATGTTCTTATCCATTGCCTCAAGGCAAGGCTCTTCTCTTCCTACCCCTTTCCTACTTTCTTCCCTCCATTCCCTTTGGAGGAAGCACAGCCTGCTTTGCCGGGACACACGTGCCTTTCTGCCTGGATGCAGCATGAACCAGCCTTTGGCCCAACAAGGTGAGACCGGCCATCCGAGCAATCAGCAGACGCGAGTTCCCATCCCCTCATCCCCCTTGAACAAGAGGGATTCAGCAGACTGGGAGGAAACACGCTCACTCGCATCAGCAAGGACATTCATCACCCAGCACACAACTAAACACAGGTGCTTGCTGCGGTTTAAACATCTGCCTTTAGGAGATGGCCTCATTGAAGGTCAAGTAGGAGCTCAGAACACATCTTTAAGGGATCTTTAAACACGACAGCCCCCTGACCAGTGCCAGTTCCCACTGGTTCTGGACCCCCCTGGCAGACAAAGAAGCGCCTATGGCCACCACCATGGAGTTGCCATGCCTTTGAAGCTCCTGCCACTTTGAGGTTCCAGCCTGCCCAGAGCACTGTCTGAACACTGAAGTCCCAAGGGGGATCAGATCATTCCTGTTCTCAGAAATTTTCTTCTTTAACACCAGGCTTGCTAGGAAGCATGAGAAAAGCACTGCCATACAGAAAGACACACCTCAATACAGGACACGGAGGCATTTCCAGAACAAAACAGACCTTTTCATTTTTTGGGTTTTGGTTTTGTTGGGTTTTTTATTTTTTTTTTTTCTTTAAAGGAAGGTTGACTCAGCAAATATTTCCTCTGCTAGCATTTCAACCACATGTTCCAGCAGAAGTCAGCACACATCTGGCATGCTGCAGTGCCACTGCCAGAAAGATCACAGCTTCGCTGAACAATGGAAGTGGAGGGAGAGGGACCAGCGGTCCAGGCACCGAGCACTTCTGGAACACATACATGGCAAAGGACCTGCAAAGAGCCTTGGATACTGCACACGTCCCAGGTCTTTCTCCTGTGCTCTTTCCAAACAGCATCCACAGGGCAAAGAGAGAGAATGCCCTGCAGCCCACAAAACCTACCAGCAGCCCATGAAACCTAGACACCAAACCACACGCTTTGGCTACATTGATAGTGTCTGAGATCTTTTACAGTGACCTGGACAGCTGCATGTTGCCCCCAGTGCTGTAGGATGCGGTCCTGCTCAGCAAGAGAACCAAGGGGGAGTTGTACGTGATTGGAGCAGCAAAGAAAATCCAGCAACTGCAGAGTGGCAGGAAAGGCAGCACACAGCCCCCGCAGCCAGGTTTGCACATCCCAGCTGCCAGGGGTGGCTTGCTGGCACATCGGTAAATGCTGTGGCAGATCCAAAGTGACCTCAAACCAGAGCCAAAGCTAAGCATACACTCCTCCGCCAGAAACAGCCTTCCCAGAAGGCTGCCAAGGCGGACAGCAATCGTGGTGCTAATCAGCTAAGTAAGTGCTGCTTTTCGTGCTTATCAGCTGTAAATTGGACAATACTTGCCGCCTGGCAGCAGGGCTCAGCCACGGCTCCAGATATGGAAAGGCTGGAGCAGCGCTGTCGATATCTTTTTCCCTCAGAGGCAGTAAACTAAGATTGCTCTTGTTTTGCAGCAGAAACTGCAAAGCAAACTCTACAACTGTGCACGGTGAGACAGAAGGGACTGCAAGCAGCTACTGGCAGGGCTCTTAAATGAAGAAAAGAGGTGATGTGGCATGGGGCAGCCGTGGGACCCTTAAAGCCAGGTGGGAAGACAGCTCACAGTCCCTGTGGCTCTCATGCACGGCCACGACCTTGGGCTCCTCAGACAAGGAAAATGGTGCTAGGAGGTCAGTGGGGGAAAACACCACTGAGCAGAGCGAGAGAAGGAGAGTTTAGGCCTCGCAGCTGGACACCGTGAAAAGCGGCAGCCAGGAAAACCAAAGGGGCCGCAGAGCTCGGAACGGGCAGGAAGGTGCCACGGGGGGCGGAGCAGAGGGCTCATCCAGATGCGCTCAACAAGGGACAAAAACCCTTCAGCGGCCGGGAGCTCGGAACTCACCTCGTGCCCCCAGTTTTTCCTCCGCGTTCTGATCTGACCAGAATTCACAGGAAAAAAAACACACGCTACTCCGCGCAGCCTTCCCGGTGTCAACCCTGCCCAGGGGCCGGACGGGCGCGGGTCGGAGCCAAGCCCCGCTCAAGGGCTCTCCGGGAGCCCTCT
>VWZN01014829.1:71425-95511 GCA_013396955.1 Regulus satrapa
ACCCCAACCCCTGCACCCCTTGTCTTACAAGCCAGGACGGCTCTGGTGCTGCTGTCACACACAGTAGCGGCTTCCTTTGCTCCCAATCTATGTCTGAGCTTTGTGGGGAGGAACGTGGAAGCAACAACTTCAGATTTGGCCCTCTGTCCTCAGATGAGGTTCCCCTACAAGCTATGGGGTTCTCAGCACTGCACCTGGGGCCCATGAATATGCCCCTCATCCCCTGCACCGCTGGCCACACAGCCCCCAGCCTCACGTGCAGTCCTGTACCAGCCCCAGCACTCACACTGTGCTTACCTCAAACGAAGCGTCACTAGACTTGTGCAGGTAATTTAGGGATGCAGCTCGTTTCATGCTGTAAGAAAGTAGAGAGCAGATGTGATTGTGCTGCGAGTGGTCAGACCCAGACACCCAAGGTGGCAGGGCCTGCACCTGCCCTGTATGCAGCCTGACCCTCGCACATACCTGCTGTTCCTGGGCTCCAGGGGACCATTGCCCTGCAGTTTCTTGACCAACATCTCACTGCTCCTCCGTATCACATCCCGGATTTTTCCCAGGGAGCTGCTGCGCTGGAGAGTGCCACTGCCATCCTGGACACAGAGACACAAGCCAGGGTGATGGCTGAGTGGCACTCATCAGGCTCTGGCATGCTGCTGATGAGTGGCTGGAACTGGCTCCAAGCATCCTCTTGCCCACTCGCACTAAGGGTTTAGCCCTGGCCCAAAGCAGGCTTACTGCTCACCACGTGGCTTCCCCTCACTTGGTTCTCCACAGGACACGATAACCATGGAGTCAAGGACCCCTGCTGCTACAGTCTGGCTCATCCAACCTGATACTCCCTCCTGCCCAGGTGCAAGCTCAAATCCAGACAAGCTGCTGACCCAGCACAAGTGGCACTGGCCTCCGCACAGTCCTGCTGGAACGTGACACAGCTCCAGCACCTGCAACAGCTCAGGCAGCAGCTACCAAGGAGGTCCCAGTGGCCAGGGAGGCAACAAGCCCTCCCAACAAGTTGGGAGTCCCAAGATTACGGATACTTTTGTCAGGCCAGGACAGGCTGCTGGGGGGGGCAGGGGGGCGCTTTCATTTCAAGGAGTCTCTCCTCATTTGCTGCAGGCTGGACACCATCCTCATCCTTCCCCTCCCCTTGCCCTTCTTCACCACACCATCACCACTCCTCTTTGTCCAGCACTCATACAAACGCACACCCTGGTCCTGCAGGCTCGCTCACATCACACAAGACCATTCCACATTGCATGTGCAGCCTTATCCCATCTCTAACATCCTCAAGACCATTAGTTTTGAACCTTTGGAGCAATTTGGGCAGCTCCACTGAGGATGGATTCATTTGGCTGCACCAGCACCGTGTTGCCAAGCAGGCACCACTACACTTAGGCCCCCTAACTTTAGCTGCATGCAGCCCCACTAGCTGGGCCACGGGTGGCACTTTGCAGAGGGGCTTTTTATATCTGCCTGCTTTTTCTGAATACCAAAACCAGCCTGACATCTCCTTCCCAAGCCTGTTGCCTCTCACACGCCTCCAGAAGTCCCCAGTACTCAGTGAGGCGCTCTCAGCCCTTGGCAGGCTCCAGTCCCCCTGCTGCACTTTGCCCCACATGCATGCAAGGCACAGGTTGCCAGTGTGACACCACACCATGCCACCATGTCATCATGCACCAAGCTCTTCCCCTGTAGCCTGGCCTGCTTGTTACATAAGGTTGTGACACCATTGCTGATGTGGAATTACTTTTGCTCTGATGGCCTGGTAACAGCAGCCTTCCCTGCTCCTGCTTTGAATGGCCCCTGGAACACTGGGACAGAAGAAAAGGAGATAAAGCAATGGCAAAAGCCCTTTTACTCCTTAGGAAGATGTGAGGGAGCCCCTCTGAAGCACTCCAAGTGACCCAAACGCCTTGTGGCTCAGGCCAGCAGCAGCAATTACCTCAGCACTGTACAAGCAGCTCTGCAGGAGCCAGGGTCTCTGCCTTAGGCCAGTCACCCCCTTGTGCTGACCATTACAGATTGTGGCCCTTGGGGAAGGCTTTTCCAGCGCTCCTCTGCTCCAATTACCCAAAGCTCATCCAGCCCTAGACTGCTCTCTTGCAGCTGACCAGGATTTTCCCTACCAGCAAACTTTTCTCCTGGTATTCATCTCATCCCTTCTCAGATAAAATAAGTGCATTGAACCTCTTCACATTCTCATTGGGATGAGGGTTTTCCAAGCTGAGAGCCATGCGTTGCTGCTGCAAAGGGACCCACTCACCAGAAATGCAGAGAGCACCCAAAGCAGCAAAGTAAACAGTTCCATTCCTGCACGAGGCATCCTGGGCAGGTTTTGGATGAGCTGAGTATCGGTGTGTAGCATTAGCAAAGACAGGGAGGTGTCTTTTGCCTCCCCACCAGACTTACACTGGGTCACCACTCTCCCTGCCGGGTACTGCTATGCCAGGCACTGTTGCTTTTCCCAGGGCACACAAGCCAGGGGTGGAAGAGGGAACACAGCTGGGACAGAGGAGCAGGACCGTGGTACAAGGGCAGCAGGACCAGGCCAGGAAGTATGCTCTTGTATCAGGGCTGGAGGATGGAGCCATATTTTCACAGCTGCAGCGATGCAGATTGACTGCAGACCAACACCACAACCAAATGCTGCTGCATGCTGGGTTAAAAATAGCCTCTCTGCTCCCCCCCCCTCCCCACTCCCTTTTCTGATGGGTTATTTTTAACCCAGAACATTTATGGGTTTGGTTTGCCGCAGAGCCCCCACCCCATTGCACCCACCAGGATGAGAGCATTCAAAAAAAAAAAAAAAAAAAAAAAAAAAAGAAAGCAGCGCCACCATTGATCTCCTCTTCNAAGATTAGCAACAGCAATAAAAAAAAAAAAAAAAAAAAAAAAAAAAGCAGCTCCACCATCGAGCTCCTCTTCACTGCATGCTCCCACCCTGCCCAATGCATGGAGGCAGAGGACTTGGGCAGGATTTGGCAGCATGTAGAGCTCAGCACTGAGGGACACAATGGGGTATTTCTTTGGCTAAATAGAAATGCCTGCTGGGGAAGGTCCAAGCTCAGATGCCCCAGGGCAGCCCTGCCACACGTGGTTACAGAGCTGAGGTTAGCAGCAACTCCAATTTGGAGGACAGGGAAAAGCACAGTGGAGCTGGGTCCTTCATCTCCAATGCTCAGCCTGGGAGGGGTGCCCTGGGGGCAGCACATGCCCCTGTACACACACAGACAGACACCAAGCACCCCCAGAGCTGCTCCACCAGCACTTGCACCCACCACCCCAGGGCTGACCGACGCTGGCCTACAGAGCATGGAAAGAAGCACAGGGCAGCAATTTGGGTCAGTCTACCTTTAATCAGAGGTATGGTTGTTACAGCACCAGGTCCAGGACATGGCAAAGCACAGGGGCAGGTAGCCCTGAGGTCCGAACACACCCTGCACTGGGAACTCGCCACTCTCCAGAAGCATGGAGCAGCACTGGGACAGAGAGGCAGGGAAGGTACAGCCCTGCAGCATTCAGCCCTGGGCTCCACACCCCACGGTCCTGAGGACAAGCTTCCTTTCAGTAAGCACAAGCTCCCAGGGGAGCAGCATGCATGCACCCCAAGGCCTCTGCACCGTCACAGGAAAGCCAGGCCCAGACAGACACATTTAGTATCACAACCTGCCAGACGACTAGCATAAAGAAAGGATCTAGCTAAATAAATAAGGAAGAGTCCTGTGCTGGCCCCCTGGGATCTATCCTGCTGCCTACAGCCTCCCCAGCTTTCTTCCCAGATAGGAGGGCCAGGGAGGTTCCCTTCCTATAGGAGATGGGATGAGAATGTACACTCAAGGACCCCAGACACTGGAGGTCCAGTCCTAGGACACATTCCATATCCCAGTAACAACTAACAGCACCAGACCCTGCGAAGGCCTGAAGCGCTGAATCAGAGCCACTGAGCCACCCCCACACGCCTCAGGGTCAGCACTGTGACCCCATTGGTACCAGGCTTACACATTTCCCACCCACTTAGCTAGGGACAGCCACACTGCAGTCAGCCCCACAGACCTGTGAGCAATCCAGCCCCTACCCCTGCAGCCACCTCCCTCCAGCCACCCCACCTGCTCAGAGCACCTCCAGCCCTTTGCTTCCTCACATCCATCTTTGCACCTTCTTTGCTCTCCCAACCACTCTGCTCCAATCCAGGCCATTCCCCATCTAAGCCACTTCCAATGGTCTAGGGTCTGCCCCTTGCAAAAAAAAAAAACCAAAAAACAAAACCAAACTCTCCTTTCCTCCTACCTCTACTCTACTTTCAAGGAACAGCAAACAAATTCACCCCCACTTCTCCCACCAGCCACACCTAAGAATCCTGTAGCAGTGGGGGGTTGATTCACCCCTTCCAGTCAGGAAGTTGCAGCCAAACATGGCCATTCCTGTACATAGTCCTTGGCTATTGCCTCCTCACCTCATCTTGGATGTACAGTAGCTCAATGGGCTGCCCTACAGAGAGACCCACACACTGCTCCTGGGTTACAGAGCTCAGCAGGAAGGAGGGTAGCAAGATGGGGACTGCCCTGTGCTGCAGGGAGAGCCCATCTCACTGGGAACCAGCACAGGTTTGCTACAAGGCACTAATATCAGCTAAGCCTACAGGGAAGAAAGCCACTGGGCACATGACAGCCCTGCCTAGGCCAGGCCTCCCTGTCCCATAACAGCCCTCCATCTTCGAGCCTCTGTAGAGATGGAGGGAACAAGCAAGGAGGGCTGAGGATGTCTAGTGGCAATGGAGTCGGCAAGCCTGGAGTGAAGACAATCCCCCGCAGGCCTGGGCCCCAGGGATGTGCGAGGGCAGGCCAGGGGTGGGGGCACGCAAGGGGACGGTGGCCCGTCACCCTGGCCTGGGGGAGCTGGCAGCTCCTCGCAGATTCTTCCTGCTCTTGCTGGCCACGGGACCGGAGCTGGGCCGTGTGGCCAGGCGCTCCTCTGCAGGCGTCGCGGTGCCCTGGCGCGCCAGGAGGGTTGGGGGAGCGGCGCGGAGCTCTCGCCGAGGAAGGAGGGATGGTGTGGAGGAAAAGTCGGAAGATACAACACAAACATCCAGGTGACTGCGGTGGAGGGGAAAGAGGGAGTCTCGGGAGGCATTTAAGCCTAGTGCACAGAGAGGAGAAAGACACAATTTACAAGGCTGTGAGGTTGTACTCTAGGGAGCAGGTGGGACAAGGCCCAGGCTGCATGCAGAGACCACAGGCCACATCTGGGCAGGGAGTCTTGTGAGTCTTGAAACTGCAGCCTCACTTCTTTGCTAATGGGCTTAACGGGCTGGCAGGAGCAGCTTAGCTCAGGGAGGAACAGCCTGGGGGTTCCCTGCTCCCGAGAGGGTGCACCACAGAGCTGGCGCCATTCCCCTGTTCCCACATCCCAACTACCTGGGCAGCAATCAGCTGGTTCAGGCCTTGGGGTGTTTCCAGAGCTGCCTATGGGGACAGGGCACCCTGGGGGCTCCCACAGCCCTGCCTGCAGCAGAGGACAGCTACGGCAGGGCAGCAGAGGCTGCTTTAAGGCAGCACATCTGAGGTCTCTGGACCAACACAGAAAACAACAGGCTGTGACAGACAGGAGCAGCAGGAGCTGCCTCAGCCTTCTTTTGCAGGGAGCTTCAGTACAGTTCAGGGCTGCTGGCTCAGAAGAAAAGACTGGCTATGTGTGCAGCAGGCTGGAAAAGGAATCATGTGGCAGCAGCTGTGTCCCCCAGGGTGCTGGGCTAGCCCTTAAATCCTCTACTTACAGCTGTCTGGGTCAGGGAAACTCTGCTAAGACCCCTGGGGAAGGGTCATAGGAGCAGGGACTATTCCCTGGGACTGGCTGTGGGAGAGGGTGGCCCTGCCTACTTGCCTTAGGATGATCAACTCAGAGACTGTCAGGAAGATCTCCCAGACTATCACCAGTGAAGAGGTCACCCAACACCAAGCACAGTCAGGAGGAGCTGCAGAAAGACACCAGCCAGCATAGGGACCAGGTGATTCTAATCCAAACCTGCAGCCCTCCCTCTCTGCTTGTCTAGCCCCCTTTACTAATGATGAGTGCAGGGGTCTAGAGTTGGTCCCTTGCCAGAGCTAAGGCCCTCTTTGGTCCTGATGCCAAGACCTGGGACAAAGGACAGCCTTGCATCTGGTAAAGCTGCTGGGTCCATTTTAAGGTCCGTTTTTTAGATCCCTTTCAGCCACCTCCTGTGTACAATCCACAATCAAGAGAGCCAGCGGGCTTCAGGCTTTGGGTGTTGAAGGGCTGTCATGGCAACAGGGAAGAAAAAAGAGGGAGGGAGCTCATGCAGGTGGGGATAGAGCAGAGGCAGGTGGGGAAGGGTTAGTGACAGCAGATGTGAGGGGGCAGCAAAGGACTCTGGATGCTCAGTGCCTTCCCTGTGCCAGGCTGCAACAACCCCAGCTACTCTCTGCTCTCAGAGTTTGCAGAAGGAATGTAAGCATTAATAGCTCTAGCAGCCCTTGGGCCAAGCACCCACCAGCACCATGCTCACTTGTTGGCTCTTCTCCATCCTCCTGCTTGCAGGAGACAAAAGGCACCTGTTCCAGCCCTGGATCACTACCTTTCTCCAAACTCAGTGCAAGTGATCAAAGTCACCTTCAGCCTCAGAGAAACCTAGACAGGTTCAGGTTGCCCTGTCTGTGCCTCAGCTAACACCAGTTTCTTGCCTCCAGTGGTCAGCCCAGCTTGCCATCCTACAAAGACCTTGCCTTTTATCCCCTCTGCTTGGTCAGAGCCTGCTGAGGGCACGAGACCAGGAGAGTGGGACAGCAAAGATGGTGGCTAAAGACTATTCCTGTGCCCTGCAGTCAGTCAGTCAGTCACACCAGGCATATCACACACACACACACACACAGCCCTGCCCAGGCTCAGCATTGTCAGTGGCACAGAGCAGGACAGACAGCCAAATGGCTCTCACAGGCTGGGTGAGCCCGAGATGGGGCTGATGCTCTCAGCCAGGGCCTCCAGAGGGGAGCAGCAGGGAGAGATGTTAATAAGGTTACAAGCCTAAGATTAAGGGCAGACCAGGACCAGTTCATGCTGTGCCTGGCAGCTCCCTGGAAGCAGGAGCCCTCAGCTGGGAATATCTGTTCTGTACACCAGAAGCCAGACCCAGACACGCACCTCTGTGGGCTGGCTGGCTCATGCCAAGAAAGGGGAAGGAAATGTGCAGGGAATGAACAGAGGCAGACAAGGATGCCACGACAGGCCACGCGGGGACAGCCCTCAGCCAGGCTGTCCCTTCCCTCTGGCAGCCGGCTGAGGCCATTCTTGATGGTGTCTTGTACTTACCCCGCTCCATTCCACGCCCATACTCACTTCCTCGCTACCGTCTGTGGCATTCTCGTACTTGACGCTGCCCCCCAGGCTCCGGTGTCTCTCTGTGCCATCCCCCTCCTTCAGGATCTCCACCACCTTCGTCTGGTTGATCGGGTCAATGCCCTGCAAGTAGGAAAGGATAAGAACCGTGTTCTGTCTTTCTGTGTTCCTTCCCTCTAGGGATCCACAGTGCCATCACTGTGCTTGGCTCCCATTCCCTCTCTTGGCCACTGCCCCACCACAGTCCAAACCGCCCAGGATGGAGCCAAATGCCATCCTGCACTTAGTCTCTGTTTGAACTCCCAGCTCAGTGAGTCCCCACAAGGCCATAACCAAGCCTGTGGAACAAGGTTACCCCGAAGGTGACAGCTTTTTTCCTTCACATTTTGAAATGTGAAGGATTCAGCTGTCCTTCAGTCTTTTGTGCTAGGTGCTTACAGTTCCTGCTTTATTTTGTGAGGATTGAGAGGAGTTTAAGGCAAGAGCTACTCTAAGAAATTCTAGGTACTTTGTACCCCTGGACAACAAGTTAGTGTGAAGAAAACATCCCAGTAAGAGTAGTTCTCCCCAGCAGCTGACAAAGCCCAGTAACCTGCCTCAATCCAGCTGCAGTATTTCTTCATTTAGTGAGCCATGCCTTCCCTACATGCAGACACCTGCTCCATCCATGCACCTACACACGTGTGGATCTCTGCACAAACGCATCCCCAGCCGCCATGGCCCTCTGGTGTCACGGGAACGTAAACCAAGAACATCAGAGAGGCCCAGGAGAGTCCCTCACCCCACCCCGACCAAAGGCAGTGCCGTAACCTGCCACCCCCACACCCTGCAATGCCCCCACAGGGGGCAGGGCAGGTCCCTCGGGGCTCACCTGTCGCCGGGAGCGCACTGCGCACTCCTCCAAGGTCTCGGCTGCCTCCAGCTTGCCCTGGCGCCGGTACAGGGCCCCCAGGTTCCTCAGAGTGGTGTTCACAGTTGGGCTGCGGTGACAGAGGGAAGCTGAGCGGGAGCCCCGGGGTGACGCCTCCGCAGGGGCCCACAGACCAGCTCTTACCTGCTAACCTTACAGGCCTTGTACCAGCCACCGTACTCGGCATAGGGAGCGCTGTCTCTGTGCTTGCTCTGCAGGGTGAGGACAGAAGAGAGCTGTTAGTTCCACACCTACTGCCCTCCTCTGGCCTGTGCTCTGCCACTGGATGCCAGGGTGACAGCCCAACCTTTGGAAACACAATATGCAAATGCAGTGATGAAGCCCAGCAGTTTCCCGGTAGGAAAGTTAAAAACGTATTTGCTGCAACAGATCCGGGCCACAAGCAAAACTGTTATCTAGCTTCAGGAAGGAGCATAATCCCATCTCCCCAACCCCCTTCCATGGTACCAAAGGCAGCAGGGACAACACAGCCTATTCTTGTGGCATAATGGAGGGCATGACACCCCAACTAAAATGCAAGAGGGAGACAAAACCCCACAGGCATGCCAGTCACCATGGGCACTAAACCCCTTAGCCAGGACTAACAAAGGAATCAGCCAGCCACATCCCAGCCTTTGGCCTACAAGGTCAGGCCTGCCCTAGAGCAGCTCAGGCCATTTAGCTGTCCTCTGCCCATGCCCAGCCTTTGCACACAAAACTGGCTGGCTGGCCTTGTCCCAGCCAGCTGAAAACGGGCTGCTGGCCAGAGCAATAGCCAGAGACTCTCTGGGACAGAGGTTGATGCTCAAGGAGGAAGATCTGGACAACCCACACTGCAGGGCAGCAGCTGCTAGCCCTGGGTGTGCAGGGAGCCTCTGCTCCACAGCACCAGTTACCCTCCAGCCCAGAAGAAACCATCTCCATATGGAACCATTTCTTTCACTCAGTCCCACAGCGCTTCTCAGCTCTTTATCCCACGTGCCAGAGTCTCCCTGTACCATAGGCTCATGTCGTTTTCTTCACAGCCTACACAGGCACCAGGGACAGGGGAGTTCAGGATTCAATACATCTCTTCTGTAGAGGCAACCCTAAAGGGGGTCTGAACCTGATAGGAAAGGTGACAAATTCTCCGGGGCAGATAAAACTTTGAAAGCCACAGCTGCAAGTTGTGCCCAAGGCCCTGCTGATGGCATGAACTGGCCTCCCTCTGTGTCCAGGAAAGAGGAGAAAGGGACAAAAGTAGTCAAGCTCTGTCAGAGGAATTTCATACATCTTAACAGAAGATGTGGAAACAGCATAAAGCAGAACACATCATCCCCAGCTCCTGGGCCAGGAGTGCAAGCAGGTCTGTGACTACTGCCACTGCCTGGACAGGAAGCCAACCCTGCTTTGCCACGGGCACAGCTACCTTGGGACAGGAGCCCCAGAGTCAGGGAAAGATGCTTAGCCCTTGCCTAAGACTTACGTGTAAAATTAATCCCTTACTCCAACTGTGAGTCTCTCAGCCTGCTCTCTTGCCCCATGGCAGAGCTTGCATTCTCTGGAGCAGAGCTTCATACTACAGCTATCTGCATTCAACCCCTAAATTCTCCAAAGATACCATCAGGAGAGTCTTAATCCCAGAGGGGCAAGGAGAGCCCGGTCCCCATTCCAACTTGGATTTCTCCAGGATGGTGCTGCAGCAAGTGCAGATTCTTTGCAGTACAGCAACCAGAAGAGTGTGAAGTTCAGCAGTGCCCTGCACGGGGAGCCATGCAGAGTGGTTCAGTGGGAAGGCACAGGATGGGAAGCACCTGCCAGTGCCCTGCTGTTAGGGCTGACAGGATGGGACTCATCAGTCACTGAGTCGAGCCTGCCAGACTGCTGCCAGAACCCTGGAGGGTTGGGGCCTGCTCTGAGGGCAAAAGAAGAGTCCCCAGTGCAGGTAGAGGACTAGATCAGAATCCTTCATCCCGCTGCTTCACCCACCTGCCAAAAAACAGCCAGAGCCGTACATTTGGCAAAAGCAAAGACGTGACTGCTGCATTTACTGACCACAGAGCAGGACCCGGGCTGCAGGGGCAACAGGAGCTTTGCCTTTCAGCCTAGCCCAAGGCAAGCACAGTCCATTTCTATCCTCTTTCAGAAGCCAGCTAGGACCTACCCTGTGCAGAAATCTTTTACAGATATGGCTCCATTTCCTAAGCAAGGTGACAGCAGCAGCTTTTTCTTGACCTCCATTTTTCCCTAGACAGCCTTAGAGCTGCTTCAGAAGCCAGTTATGCTCTGGGTACTGGCAGCTCTTTGGAACAGAGTGCCAAGGCCTTGCAGCACAACCCTCTGCCATCTGCCATCTCCCATCATCTGCACGCCCAAGAGGGATCAATCACTAAAGCAGAGAGAGCATGCAGCCCTGCCCAAGGAAAAATACCCTGCTCTCTGATGGGCCTTCCTTCCCTTCAGGGACCAGCAGTGCTCTATCTTCCCTCCCCAGACACCTCCTGGCCTCGGTAGCTCTTCAGGCTGCAGCTTCTCCAGGAAGGAGGAGACAAGAGATAGGATGTGATAAGAGAAAATCAAACCCCCTGGGATCAGACTCACCTTGCTCATCTCCTCTCTCTCCTCTGCATGCATCCAGATTGGCTTGTGCTCATCTGTGTGGGGAAGAGTGCAAAACAGGTTCACTCACCACCCCACGCTGTTGTTTGCCTCCTGTACAGCCCAGCACCCTGTCCCCAGAGCCAGCACCTCAGAGGGAAGTGACACTCCAGATCCTCCCCCAGGCCCTGGCCCAGAGTCCCAAGAAAGGCAACCAACACTGCAAAGGAGGACAAGGGAAGGAAAGAACAAGTCCTCCCAGCAGAAGTACATGTGCCAGGTGCACAGGAGGAACTTCAGCTTATGCTTGAGTGTCATTGTGCCATTTACTATTCCCAACCCTGCAAAGACTGGGTTGAGACTCCTGAGAGAAGAGGGGGAACAGCATAACACACTAGAATGGCAGCATCTCAAGGGCTGCCCAGAGCAGGGGCCCTGCAAGGTATCCCATCCCTCAGTCTGGGCAACACCAGAACCAGACAAGTCTAGGCTGAGAGCCAAGAAATCCCTCCCCAGCCCCAAGAGCTTCTGCTGTACAAACCATCCACAGAGCCAAACTCCTTCACGTGAGCACGGGTAAGGATCTCCTTATACAGCACCTCTGCATCTTTGTATTTGCCTTGCTTCAGGTAACAGGAAGCCTGCAACCGAAACAAAACAGTTCCAGCCCCACTGGAGAAACAGACTAACTCTGCCCACCTCCTGCAGCTATTGCTGTCTCTAAGCACCAGGCAATGCTCATCTCCCCCACAGCACCCCTCCCCATCACCACACGGCCTCTCCCCAGTGCCTCACCAGGTTGTTCTTGGTCTTGGCCACATTGGGGTCATCAGGACCCAGGCAGCTCTCGTAGATCTCCAGGGCCCGGCAGTAGTAGTACTCCACCTCATCGTACTTGCCCTGGTTCTGGCACAACAGGGCTAGGTTGTTCAGCTGCTTGGCCACATCGGGATGGTCTTTGCCTAGAACCTGGGTGAACGAAAGAAGAGAAGCCACAAAGACTGAAGCAGACCCCTGGAGTTAGTGGACACTGGAATCCCTCCAGCACACGCCTACGTCAGACAAAAGCCAAGGTCTGGAGAGGCAAGGAGGAGAAATTCCAACTTCAACCTCCCGGCAGGCCCCTCTAGGGCTGCAAACACTGAAGAGACAGGAAAGGTGGTGGCAGAATCAGCACCTGAACAGACTAGATAGGCCCTGGATCCCCCACATGCATTGAGGTAATGGGAGAAAGCCCACAGAGAGAGCTGAAAGGAGGAAGAGCGTGGGAGACTCGTACCTTCTCACGGATCTCCAGGGCTCTCTTACACAGTGGCTCTGCTTCTTTGTACTTCCCTCTCTTGCCATAGAGAACAGCCAAATTGTTCAAAGTCGCTGCCACCTACGGAGACAGAAGCTTCTCCATGAAACACAGCAAATTCCAGCGAGACCAAACAAGAGGTACAAGCAACAATAACGGTGACTGTCTCATTTCCTCTATGCCTGCAGTACTGCTGCTTCTCAGGAGAAGGAGGTCCAGAGACAGAAGGCAGGATCCTGCTTATATCTTAGGATCCAAGAGAAGCCAGCTCCTTACAGGCCATACTGAACCAGCCAGCAGGAAATACTGAAGCAGTAAAACACTGCTGGAACAGTGCTGCCCCAGCAGCACCCAAAGGTGAAGAAGTGACTGAAAGAAGAGAGAGAGACTTACCGCTGGGTGGTCTTTGCCTAGAGTCTTCTCACGGATAGAAAGAGCATCATTCAAGAGGTGTGCTGCTTCTTTGTATTTGTTTTGATCCCTGCAGTGCAAAGTCAACCAGTTATTTGGGATTTGGACACTACAGCCCAGAGCAGGCAGAACTATGAACAGTGCTCCTTCCACACAGACCTAGCCTTCACAGTCCTTTCATTTCTCCATTCTTCCCTGCTTTAGTCAGTCCCTACTTATACCCAGGAGTTTGGCAAACTAAATACCCCATCTAGGCCAAAATCTTTCTGAAAGGCAAACCACTGGAAGCTCGGGAGCATGTGCTGTAAAGGGGAACAGGAGATGTAGAAAGCTGTCCTGGCCCAGTCCTGCCCTTCCCACCATACTCACCTGTACACTAGTGCTAGAATGTTGAGCATGGTAGCCACATCAGGGTGATCATGGCCTGAGGTCTTCTCCAGGTCCTCCAGTGCCTGCTTGCAGAGCGGCACAGCCACCTCATAGCGTCCCTGGGAGGCGTACTGGATGACAAGGTTGTGGAGGGTGCGCAAGCGTGCGGGAATCTCATAACCTCCCTGCTGGGCAGCTGCCACGGCACTGCTGTGCTGGTGGGGCACTGTGGGCACAGAAATAAACAAGGCACACTTGGCCCGGCAGGCTTGAACGGAGACAGGTGACACCCGTGCATGAGCAAACACTTACATCCAGGACCATGCTCCTCCTCCTCATTTGGGAATAGGTCATCCAGAGAGTCCTTGGTGGAGTCACCCTCCTTCTCCTCCTGAGAGGATGAGAATCACAAGTACTGTTGGTTCTCAGCAGAGACAGCAGCAGCCTGGGCTAAAATCAGTTGCCAAACTCTCGGCCCTTCTGCAGCCCAACACACTCAATTTTCTCCCGCTGTCTCTGCTACCACTTCCCCCCACAAAACAAAATCCAGAGACTCTGCCCTATGCAGGCCCCCTTTAGCTACAGACACCGCTGTGCATGGGAAGGGGCAAAACCCAGGGCAATGTTATCACACGTAGGCACACACAGTCCGACCTCCCGGACTCACAAAAGCGGCTGCTCAAAAGGACTGGGGCATACCGAAGGCGAGACATCCTCATCATACTTCTTCAGCTGGTTCATGAACTCAAGGTGTTTCTTCTCCTCCTCCAGCTGAGCCACGGTCTGTTCACTGCGCTGCAGCTTCTGCTGGGTGTTGGCAAGCTCATCCCGCAGCCACTGGTTCTCCTGGCACAGTCTCCGCACCTGAGCGCGCAGCTTCTGCTTCTCTGACTCCACGGCGTTCAGATGGTTGGACAACGCCATCATCACCTTGTTAAGAGTCTCAGTCAGTAACAACCACAATCTTGTCTCTCCCTTACATGTGTGCTTAGGGTCCACCCATGCTGGCCTTCTACACTTAGCCCCTTCCCCCCCCTGCAGCTTATGGGAAAAGGCCACCCTTCCTCTGTCCATCCCAGATAACACCATGGAGATCACCCACACTCTCACCTGAGCTTCTCCAAGCCCCAGTTCTATCATCTCCACTGATTTGCGGAGCAGGTTGGATTTCTCATGCACGAGATTGGCTTCTTCATCCTTCTTCAGGCACTTGATGGTCTCCAGCAAGCTGTGCAGGATGGAGTTGTGTTCATTCTTGAGTGCTTCCAGTCCTTGCATCACCAGCTTGGTGTTGGAAATTATCTCCTCTTGGCTCAGCTTGTCCAGTTTCTCCTCCCTTGGGTACACCATGGTGGACATAGTCCTACTCCTGCAGCCCTGCGCAGAGACCACGACAAAACCTGAGTGCCCATGGGCTGTTTCAGAGAGCCACAACCAGACAGAAGTATCACAACCTCCTTCAAGCAGTCAGAGACAGCATTTAACTGATTGCCTGCTCTAAGCCCTTCACCTTCCCCTCTCCCTTTGGCAGCAGGCAGCTGTCAGGGCACATGCCTCTGCTTCTGTGGCCAGGAGTGCTGGCAACCAGCGCAGGTGGCCCACGTGAACAGGAGACAAAAAGGCTACAACCAGTGGTGACCTCCAACACCCCCACGCTCCCAGCAGGGGGAAGACTAATTTAGCTTCCATTTAAGAGCAGAGATTTGTGGCTGGCAGCTGGGGTTGCAATCTATCCACCTTCTGCCCACAGACCACAGACTGATGCAGAGAGGCTGTCAGAGCTCAGCACCTTCCCTGACTGCAGAAGAAAGGAAATACAAAGTGGAGGGATGCCAGCTCAAAGCTTTCTGCTTCCTCAAAGGAAAATCTCCTAGAAGAGCATCTCAGACAGGGAGGCATCAGTGGTATTGCTGTGCCAAAATACTGCCTGACCAGAAGAGTACATCCTGAGGATGGCAGCCTCAGCACAGAACTGCCATTGTGGCACAAAAGGACATGCCACCAGCAGGACACACCGCACCGCTGCCTAACTGGGAAGCTCACCTATACCAACAGCTGCAGTCACACTAACATAATCCTCAGGCAGGTGTTGACTTGAAACACTAACAGCTTTCCACCTTCATTCAGGAATCCTCAGCATGGCCTAAGAACTCTGTACTCCTTTCCTGTCCTGTTCCTCCCAGATATCCAACACAAAACTACCCAGCTACTGCCTTTGCACAGGAACACCAAGTGCTACAGCCCACAGCACTGGTGTGGCTGCAAGATCCCTGTGTACAAATTCCAGGAGCTAGGGAGGAAACACGACAGGCTGAGAGACACAAGAGGCAGGCAAGACCCCTTATAGCAAGGCCCTGGCTGCTCCATGACTCACTCATTTAGCACAGTCCCAGCCTCTCCCAGCAGCTGGGCCACCCCGGGCAGCCTCCTCACATTACTCAACAGTAACCTTGCTATCGAAATCAGCCTCCTGTAATGCCCTGCCCAGCAGCACCTTGCTACCTGGAGCTGGCAGAGGCCTCTGCAACCTGAGTGCCAGGGTCCTGCTGCCAGGGAGCTGGAAAACTGCCCAGAAGCTACACAGGAGGAGGTAAGGGAACTGCTGCCAGCAGAGCTGCCTTTGACCTCCTGCCGGACCCACCTCTGTGTGGTTTGAGCTCTTTGTTGGGCAGCTGCTTCGTACCCGTTTTACTGAGAGAGCAGAAATCCCGCCCCAGCTACAGGAACGGAGTGAGCAGAGCTCCCCTTTCTGGCAGGGCTCCTCTTCTCCTCACCTGTGCGCTCTGCCCGAGTGCCAGGGAGCTACTGGGGAACAGGCCCTGAGCAAGAGAGAGGCCCAGCTTCCTCCTCACTGCAGCATTAAAGATGACAAATGGCACCGGGACAGTTGTTGGAAGTACACACATCTCGTGATTAAACCCACTCATCTCTTCCTCTTTAGCCTCACTCTTCCTCCAGTTGTTTTATAGGCCTGAATTCTCCTCTCAGCTCTTCTTTGGTTTCTGTTCCCATGATGTACATCCATCCCTCATGAAGGGGGGGGGGAAACTTCGACACACAGTGGAGACCGTACTGAACCCCTCAGCAGGGCAGAAACACCTCGTGTCTCTTGAAGACTGGGCTTCTGTTCACACCTCTGAACAAGAACTGAGTCATCCTCCCCCAGAGTCACAATGCTGACTTCACACTCACTTCATGATCTAGCATCAGCACCAATTCTGAGTAATACTTCACTGTATCTCTCACTTTTGGGTATCTGTCATGCTCCACGTGCAGTTAACCGTGCACACTGGGCATTTTATACCAAAACAGTCTCATCTGGACCAGGACTTTGCTTTGGAGAAGAGTATATGATAAGAATAGCATGAAAAAACCTCATTCAAAGGTCAAGACAGAGGACATAAACTACTGTTTCAAAGGGAAAAATAGGTTTGCTGAGAGTTGGTTGCCACCCATACCTTATCTTTCAAACTCATTCTCCAGAAACTGACAGCTAAGCATTGTGGCTAACAGCTCTCCTGGTTATTCTTTTTCCCACCTTTCTAACACACCTGGAGCGGGATCAAGTGGTAAAGCAATAAGGAAAGCCTTGCTTAATGCAGACTTCTGCAGGAAGAAATGTGCAACACCTCCCAGCCCAAGAGAAAAGAGGTTGGCAGCCCAAAGGGTGTTAGTGCTGCCTCATCTGGCCAAGCACTCTCTGAAATAAATCCAGACAGCTTCCCAGGAAGGCTCAGCAGGCACTTACCTCTTCCACAGAGCCCAAGGTAATAACTGCTAAAGGGTCATCACTGGTTCCAACCCATAAGGAAATACACCCCAACTCACTTGCAAACAGGGAAACAGGCAAGTGGGAGCTCTCTGGACCACAGACAATGCCTGGGACACAAGAAGATACCCAGGAACAGCCTCATACTCTATATTAAAAAAAAAAAAAAAGTAGAATTCTGCTCTAAAACTCTCACAGCTGAGCAGTACAAGTCCCTGTGGGTACTGGGCCAGCTGGGAAACGCTGACAGTTTTCATGGCAGCATCACTTATGTCCATACAGAGATTCTGCTACCATCTTTAAAAAGTGTAATAACAAGCACATTAGGAAGAGGAACATGTTGGAGGATAAAAAGCCACCACACCTCACACCTTGCTAGGTAACAGAGTCAGGCAGACAAGACCCAGATCCATAGAAAATCAGCCTCATTAATTCCATGAATTCTACTGTACACAGAACTACTCCTCAACTGGGACACTGCTGTGTGTTAAACCATCAGCATCTCTACTACAGCAACATTCTTTCTTCAGCCCTTCCAGCAGAAAATGTTCACGCATTTCACAGTCCTCACAATCAACTCGTTCTTTGAAACGGCAAAGATTCCAGATTGAGAAGGAAAAATAAATCAAAACATCCTGATCCATAGCATATAAGATTAATCCTACCCTGCAACAACACCCTCAGATCCTTCAAGGCATCCCAATAGAGGAATTTTTTCTCTCACTGGCTGTGCAAATGTCTGTAACAACCTCAGCCTTCCTCCACTAGGGTGACATCCTGGAAGCATAGCTCTGCTAGGTACCAACATGTTTCCACGTTCAAAGTGGAGAGAGGATTGTCCAGGCTCGACAGAGAATGCAAAACCTAAGAACAACACGAAGACAAAGAGGAGACTGCCGAGAAGTCATTTGAATGCTGCTACCTCTGCAGGCCAAAGAAAAGCAACAAACACCAGTTTGTCAGGGAGCTGACTTAACCTTCCAAAGCAGGAATTTCCCCCCAAACAGGGGGAATTTCTCCCCAGCACTGGCAGGTCTACACTCAGTGCTCAGCCCTCCAAAGAAGAAACGCTCACTAGGGCAGCCAACGCCAAGCTCAGGCAGGCTGAGGCTACTGTAAATGCACTCTTCTTATTCCTTGACATTCAGTAAGGGGCACTGAGTGTCCTTTACCCAGGCAGAAAACACTCGGAGGTTTTCTGCAGAGAGGAAGGGACACATCACGGTTGCCCTTTTGCAGGGAGTGGCTCAGACTGAAATAGGAATAAAGAATGCTTTTCCACCGAGCTCCTTGAGAGATGGAGAGCTCTGTTCCCAGTTTATCCTGCTGCAGTCCTCATGGACCTGCAGGTGTCCCAGCCCAGGTCTCCACCCGCACGTTTCCGCTCCAGTTGGCACGTCCTCCCTCTTTGCAGCGAGCTGCTAGAATAGCCTGCCTTTCCGACAACACCCATCTCATCATCTCCCCTCTCCTGCTCCCGTTCGGAGGACAGCGAAGGAACATGCGTGCACCGAGCTTTGTGGCAGCTGCAGCAATCAGCCGGGAATCCACCAGCAAGTACATCCTGCCAGGCAAAAAAAAAACCTTCCTCCCGTATTCAAGTGCACGACCGCGAAATCGCTAAGCATCAGCGATTCCAGCAGCTCGTTTTTCTGCTTCTCTCCAAACTGCTCCCACGTGCGAGACCTTGAAGAGGAAAGAGCTGGAAGCTTCACTGCTTCTATCTTCAACCCACAACATCGACAAGGATGTCAGATTAAACGGGTCCGAGGGAATCTTAAGGCTTAGGTTATGATGCCTAACGCTAGAAGACGATGCCCGTGGGGGAGAAGAAGCACTGGGGAAATCAGGAGTCAACTACAATAGGACGAAGATCTCAGGTCTACAAACAACTCAAATAATGCAGTACACTGCCTCTCTGCACGCAGAAGACAAAACTGCAGTGTCCCTCAAACTGCAGATGGTCTGCCAGCACTTTCTATAAAGAAGTGAAACAGATTTTCAGCAGCAAGTTCTTCTGTAGGAGAAGGTGATCCAAGGATATAAGTGATGTAAGGTAGCTGCAGAAAGATAACTGGGTTCTGGAAAAAAGCAAGTCTGACCCACAGCAAGAACGAGTGACCACATTTGGGAGATTGATAGCAATGGTTTTCATTTAGAAATGGAAACACAGGGCTTTGTCTTGCTTCATCATAATTATCCCAGTCTCCTCCTGTGAGACATGCTTTTGCTACCTGGAAAAACAGCAAGGTTGTACATTTGGGAAGCAAAATGACTTGATAAAAGCAGGGAGGGTTTTTTGCTTTATTTGTTTTTCCTTGGACCTCTGCCAGCTCATTACTGTTGAGCAACAAAGGGTCTCTGGAATGACTGGTTGACCTCCAATGACTGGAACTGAGACTGCAAATAAGACAGCAAGTCTTCACTCCTAAGGGACACCGCAACAAAACCTAGACCAAATGCTTTGGATGCCGAAAAATAAAATAAAAGCAGTAAAAAGCAAACAGTGACAAAGTTGCAGCCATCGCAGAAGCTATGTCACCAGAACAAATTTTCTTATTTTGATACCACAGTGTCAGAAAGCAAAGAGTCAACTGTGCAGTGCTGCTGAGGTTTCCACTGCACAGCCAGGACACACTGACACTGCCAGGAACACCTGCACCATCCCAGGCCACCTGGAGCAGAACCACAGGAAAGGGACAAACCAGTGCAGCTGAGCTCCCTGTCCAAGTAGGTACTGCCAGAGCTGCTCTAATACAGGCAAAACAAGAGATGCTGAGGTTCATGTGAGGCACAGGGCAGGAATGGTGCTCCCTGATGCTTGTTACAGTTGCCAGAAATGCCTGCAGGCTCTCTTAGACCCACTAAGAACACACAAAGAGGACGTCAGGGAGGAGTCAGCATCCTGGGAGTCATACCCAACACATCTCTGAGCTGCAGTTGTAAAGTCAAAAGATGTCACTCCAACTCTAAGGACCATAACATTCTCTGCCACCAGTTGTCTGATTAGTTTCTACACCCTACTGCCAAAAAAGGGGCCACTTAGAGTCCCATCTTCTGCCCAAAGCTCTTTCCCAATGCCAGCCTCCAGCCCAGACCTTTCTTGAACTGCAGTCTAGAGAGTTAAACCAACATACAGATGACTTCAAGCACTGTAGAGGCACTGTTGTGTTGTAACTTTTCCCTCAGTAACAGCCTAGCTTGAGTATTATTTGAAGAACATTACTTGGAATGAATGCTTAGAGGTCTTTGGTCCATTCCTCACTCAAAGCAGGTATCTGATCAGCTCTCTGTGTCTAGCTAAAGGACAATCTCCCAGAACAGAGATCCCACGGACTCTTCAGACCCCTGTACCAGGATTTAACCATCCTTCGGTGAGAGGAAAATAAGGAAAAAAAAAATTCTTCATCCGAATTCCTCAGATAAACTCAAAGTGTTTGCCTCTACAAACACCCCTCAGAAACAAAGGAGCGAGGCACCACAGCCCTAGAAACTGATCCAAGGCCCAGAGAAAGGGAATGCCGTGCCTGCTTCCTTCCAGCAGGTCCCACAGGGATTTCTGTATTCCCAAAGCAACCCACCTGCAACATCACAGCAGGTAGCGAAGGCAAGAGGTTGTCTCACTGACATTCTCCTATGCCCCAAAACCAGGACTCTCCCTGGCATCCAGACATCTCCTCACACGGCCTTGAAGCCAGCCTCCAAGCCCAGAAAGACTGCACCCAACCAGTTTCCCCAATCCTCGGGGTCATGTACAACACAGCACGAGTTGATGTGCCTGATCCCTGTCCAGGGATCATGGCCAGGATCGCTTCTTTCAGCAGCTGACACATCCCAGCCCTAGCTGACTGGGAAGCTTTGGGTTTTATTTTCTAGATACTGGAAGGCTCGTGTTGGGAATGTCTGTGCTAACCAGCAGGCTGCACAGGGGACAAGGACCAAGGAACCAGATTTGCAGCTCAAGCAGAAGGGCTCTCCTGCAAGGAGACTGGAGCTGAAGGAAAAGAGCATGAAGGGAGCCTCCCAACACTCCTCTCTGCCCCAGCAGCTTCGGCTCCCTACCACCCACAATCTCTAATGAACACAGCAGCTCATATAACCTTCCTGAAACCCAGGGCATGGTGGCGATAAGGTGGCTTTACAAGGACTTGGCCACAGTGACTCATGCTCACACCACTACAGAAAGAACAAGGGAGCTGCCCATATCCCTCTCACCTTTCAGCCCACAGCTGGAAATGGACAAGGCAAAAGGTACTGGTGTTTGTTCTGACTGGCCGGAGCAAGCGATTCCTGTATTATCAAAGCATCATCCAATCCCAGTATGGATATGTACTCAGAGGAAGACAGAGCAGGTAGTGTGTATCCTGTTTGTATCAGATCATTCACTCCTTTCAAGACTAGAAAGGTCTCACTCCATTTGTTACTACCAAAGAACATAGATATTGAAATCAAAAACTGTTAAAAAAAAGTCAAAAAACAAAAAACACCAACCAAGCAAAAAAATAAGCACTGATTTTTGCCATTAGCAGAAAACTGTTTTGCTCTGGTTGTACATCTTATTGCTTACCATCCCAGCTGGCTGGGAAAACCTGCCCCTTCCAGCAGGCCATTGGAATGAGAACAGCAGTCATCACCACTCCCACCAGCAAGCTTATGCTGGCACCTCCAGATCAGCTGATAAGACCTTGTTTTTAAACTTGTTCCTGTCTGCAGCAGCTCACCAAATCCACTCTGCATCTGCTGCGCCTGGGACTACAGCAAAACACCATTAAAACATGTTTCCAGGCTAGTGGAGACAAGAGCTAAGCAGCTGGAACAGAGCCAGGGCAAGCATCTCTTCCCAGCTTCAGAATCTGATTGGGAGTCCCTGCACTATAAAAAAAACAGAGCGAGAGCCATTACCTTGCCCTGACAGCATGAAGCAGTATTAAAGCAGGCAGAGTAATTCCCAGGAGCCAGTGCCTTTGCAGGCATCTGTCTAATGTGAGGGCTGTGCGCTGGATGTGCCTGAGCCCTACGTACGGGAGATAATCAGGATGCAGATGGGACCAGCAGGAGCTCTGGAGCCACTCTGCGTGCCCTGAAGGGCTCTGCTGTGCCCACACTCCCTCCACGGTGTACCTGGGGCACCCGCAAAGAGCGGCTGACTGCGGGCTGCAAGGCTGCGCTGCTATTTCCAGAAGCAAACAGGTTTTGTGAGCCGCAGCAAAGGCTGGTGAAGTCACAGGGACAAACCTCCACCTGCATAAGAGGCACAGGATCTGTTCTACCTCCGGCTCCCCTGTCTGGCTGGAGCTCTCCGAGGAGCTACATATAGTAGCTCTTTCCCAGCAAATTAAGCATTTATCCAGCAACTCTGCCAAGGTCAGAATCTTGCCACGTGTCGTTTGCGCCCCGAGAGCCGTTTTAGTATTTGGGGTTAATGCTGTTGTTTCAACCTGGACATTCCTCCAAAACAGCAGATGAGAGAACACATGCTTCCTGCTCCTTCTGCCAATTACAGCAAAGCACAGCCATGTTTATTTACCCTGTGTCTGAGCTGGCCAGATCTTTGACCTGGTGTGCGCTGAACACCACCCTCTTTCCCCACAAGCAGAGGCAGGGGTGGGCGCTTTCCCTATCTCCCAGAGAGGAGACCAAGGGCATTAGAGGAGAGCCGAGCATGGAACCGCAGCAGAGTGCCAGATGCCAGCTACGCAAGATGCAGGGAAGCCTGCTGCTCCTGGTAATGTGCTGCTGCCTCCCACCATTGTGCAGATTTCTCCCGGCTGCCTGGCCAGAGCATTCTACCGCAACACCATCCCCCAGCTCTTCTTCAAACACCTCCTCCTCCTCTTCCCAGGCGCATCTTCTCCTTCACAGAAGCTTACCAGCGATTTCCCCCAGCCCACCACCTTCGGTAAGGGTGCACCTCCACTTCGAAAAGCTTAGGAAACAGTTCATTAATGAAAAGACGGTTTGGGGCGAAACAAGGCTCTTCGAGAGCTACTGCTGTATTGACCTGCCTCCGTCATCGCTTCTCCGGCTTTGTCTGGCAGCAGGAGGCACGCCCGCTGCGTATCCTTGAAACAAACAACCCAGAGAAACCCCATTCACCCCTCAGAACCACCACGTAGGAATTCCGCGCCCACCTGGCTAAGCGAAAGCTTCAGAGAGAGGAAACACAAAACTTTTCACCGGCCCTGCCCGAAACTGCGCACCAAAGCGGCCCTTTGTTCCAGGACGGCTGGGCACCGTGCCCGCCCTCAGTCACCGGCCGGGAATGTTCCCCCCCCGCCCCGCGGCGCGGAGGAGCGGTCGGTACCTGGCTGCCTGCGGCGGCTCGTCCAGCGCCGGTGCTCGGGGAAGGGGGGAGCGGCGGCGGCGNGGACGGTCGGACGCTCTCCCGGGGAGCGCAAGAAAGCGCCACGCACGCCAAAGTCGTAGCTCGCTCCTCGGCGATCCCACGGGAGCGCCCGGGAGCAGGGCCGAGCCACCGCGGTGCCGCCAAATGGTGCCCAAAGGAGCACCGGCCACCCATCGGGGCTGCTGTTCAGCCCACCAAAGAAAGCCCTGGCTCGTCCCACCCTCCATCCTGGGGCAGAAGGTTTGACATCCTGATTGGTAGCCCCTCGCCTGTGTCCCCGCTGCTGACCCCCATCCCAGCCCCTAATGCCAAACCGGTGTAGCGGCAGAGCTACAGCTCTCCGGCTGCTATCGCTGTGCCCACGGCAATGTCCAGATACGGGAGATCTGGGAAGGCTAGAGCCCTGTTGTGTCCACAGGGCTGGGCACTGCTGAGAAGCATTTATTCAGTCTCTGGCTGCTCTTCTCAGAGAGAAGACAACGAGACAGGATCCAGCTCGGATTGTTGCTACAGCCATCCCATACAGCCACGGTAACACACAACTGTCATGGTGATGTTCCCAGCTACCTACATCTGCCTGAACCACTACAGCACTGGTGTTCCTGTCCCTCCCCACGGATTCCCCCAGAAGGGGAAGGGCATCCCAGGAGGAACAGCCCAGCCATGTTGACACGCAGGTTCTCTCTTGCCTCATCTCTCAACACTTATTTCTTTCCTAAAGCACCTGGCTGTCCTCCATTCCCTAGTTCTGGAGGGCAAACCTGGCTGGCTGTGGGGTACATACAGCTACGGCATGCTTACATGTCACGTCCGCTACACAGTAGGAGTGCAAACATACATTATTTTGTTCCAGTGAAAGCCATTCCTGGCAATGAAGGCACAGACTAATTATAGAGCAGCGAATCCCGCAGTCTGTGCTCACGGCACCCTGGAAACAGCCGTGGCCAGGGCTTACTTGGGGCTGACCCTCAGTCGCCACACACGCACTCCGCTCCTCCCTCGGTGGGCTCCGGGCCTCGGCCGGCCGTCCCTGCGCGGCCCTCGGCCGTGCCCG